>CM042410.1:40723082-41250582 GCA_023634145.1 Thymallus thymallus
AATACACAAAAGACTGATACATGATACATAGAGTGGCTGTACGAAAAAGTATAGAAATACAAGAAGTCTGGAGTGCTAAAAAGCTATAAAAAGACATTGCATAGTATGGGTGAATGGCTGAATATGTACACTATACATTGTTACAGAGTGTTAGGTGAAAAGAACACGTCACCATTTTTCTCAGTAAATATATTTGCAAAGGTGCTATTGACATGAAATTTTCACCAGATGTTGGCATTCACATTATTACACATCACTTAATTTCTGAACTTATTTGTTTTGGTTTCTTTGTATGTATGGATTACTTGGGTTGTTACCAATGCTGAGATCTGGTGAAAATGTCATGTCAATAGCACCTTTGGAAATATATTGTTCAATACTTATTTCACCCGCTGTAGATAAATAAGGAGTATTTGCATGGTTAACTATACTATACAGGTCGATGGCAGAGAAATACTTAAATGATATAAATGAGGGTAATAACAGTAATACTTAATATACAGTCTGGTTAAATGAACAGGTAAGTGAATATTTTGCATGGTTAAATTAACTGTACAGTTAAATGTACAGGTAAGTGAATATTTGCATGGTTACATTAACTGTACAGGTAAATGACAGGAAGAGATACTTAAATAGCTAAATGTGTGTATGTTATAATTTAGGGTAATAATAGTAATTCCCTTAAAATACAGTCCTTAGTGCAGGGTTAATTACAGATAAATGCACGTATTTGTCACGAGAGGGTGCATAGCGAGACCAAGACGCAGCGCAGGGATAATTTTATTATACTATGTAAATATTACGATGTATAACACAACACAAAAATGACGAACTACAGAAGAAAACAAACACGAAGCACAAAACGTCACGTTCACCAAACAAACACGAAATAGACAGACGTAACTAATGCACACTTACTATCACCGTGACTGCGAAATACATCGACAACGACCCACACCAGTGTGAAGGACAGACTAACATATATAGGATCCCTAATTAGAGACAATGCGGTGCAGCTGCCTCTAATTAGGGATCCAACCCAAAACCCACACAGAAACAGAAAAGAAATACCTACATAGAGAAGCAAATAGGCTTCTCTATGGCCAGAGCCTGAGAGTACCCCCCCCCCCCCCCCCCCAAGGCGCGGACTCCCACACAAAAACAACCGGGCCCGGACTGGCAAACGGCTCCGGCCAAGGAGCGGGGAAAACAACCGGGCCCGGACTGGGCACCGGGGGAGCGGACTGCTCTGGCTCAGGAGCGGAGCAGATGGCTGGACCCGGAATGGGCACCGGTGGAGCGGACTGCTCAGGCTCTGGAGCGGAGCAGACGGCTGGACCTGGAATGGGCACCGGTGGAGCGGACTGCTCTGGCACTGGAGCGGAGCAGACAGCTGGACCCGGATTGGGCACCGGTAAGGCGGACTGCTCAGGCACGGGAGCGGAGCAGACTGCTGGACCCGGAATGGGCACCGGTGGAGCGTACTGCTCTGACTCTGGAGCACAGACGGCTGGACCCGGATTAGGCACCGGTGGAGCGGACTGCTCAGGCTCTGGAGCGGAGCAGACGGCTGAACCCGGAATGGGTACCGGTGGAGCGGACTGCTCTGGCACTGGAGCGGAGCAGACGGCTGACCCCGGGCTGAGCACCGTAGCTGAAGGTTCCAGGCCTTGGGCTGTGGCTGGAGGCTCCGGGTTGCTGACCTTCGCTGGAGGCTCCGGGCTGCGGACCTTCGCTGGAGGTCCGGGCTGCGGACCTTCGCTGGAGGTTCCGGGCTGCGGACCTTCGCTGGAGGTTCCGGGCTGCGGACCTTCGCTGGAGGTTCCGGGCTGCTGACCTTCGCTGGAGGTTCAGGGTTGCTGACCTTCGCTGGAGGTTCAGGGTTGCTGACCATCGCTGGAGGTTCAGGGTTGCTGACCTTCGCTGGAGGTTCAGGGTTGCTGACCTTCGCTGGAGGTTCAGGGTTGCTCACCATCGCTGGAGGTTCAGGGTTGCTGACCTTCGCTGGAGGTTCAGGGTTGCTGACCTTCGCTGGAGGTTCAGGGTTAATGACCTTCGCTGGAGGTTCAGGGCTGCGGACCTTCGCTGGAGGCTCCGGGCTGCGGACCTTCGCTGGAGGTTCAGGGTTGATGACCTTCGCTGGAGGTTCCGGGCTGCGGACCTTCGCTGGAGGTTCCGGGCTGCGGACCTTCGCTGGAGGTTCCGGGCTGCGGACCTTCGCTGGAGGTTCCGGGCTGCGGACCTTCGCTGGAGGTTCCGGGCTGCGGACCTACGCTGGAGGTTCCGGGCTGCGGACCTTCGCTGGAGTCTCCGGGCTGCGGACCTTCGCTGGCGGTCGGCGCTTGAAGTCCTTCTCCTCCTCTATCTCCCGTAGGAATGGGTCCTTCTGCGCCTCCACCGGAAGCGCAACCCAGGCTCTCCACCACCTCGTCTGCTCCTCCTCCGGGTATTTATGAAACCCCTCAGGCTTCTCCCGATCATGAAATGTGGACAGACGAAGTGGTGTGCGATCCCCCTCCTTCAGCCTCTCCGGGCTCTGGCTGCGCACCAATGGTGTGGTGCTCGAAGCCACGACGGACCTTCTTTGGCTCCGGGTCGGAGCTGGACGTACCAGACTGAGGAGGCGCACCGGTGGAGCGGACTGCTCCGGTACGGGAGTAGAGTAGACGGCCGGACCCGGACTGGGGATGCTTCCTATTGGCCCCTTTAACGCCAGTTCCTTCCTTTCCATCTCCATCTGTCTCCATTTCTCCATGAACCTTCCACGGTCCTCTGGCTCCACCCTAGGCCACGTGGGAAACGGTACTGGCGCTACCTCCTCCTCCTCCTCCGCTGAGTCCGTCTCAAACCCCCCGAGGAGTTCTGTGTCCGTATACCACCGTGGGGCACTCGCTTTCTCTGTCTCTCGCCAGTTGCGCTGCTTGGTCTCCAGGTGGTTGGGTCGTTCTGTCACGAGAGGGTGCATAGCGAGACCAAGACGCAGCGCAGGGATTATAGCTCGTCATAATTTTATTATACTATGTAAATATTACGATGTATAACACAACACAAAAATGACGAACTACAGAAGAAAACAAACACAAAGCACAAAACGTCATGTTTACCAAACAAACACGAAATGAACAGACGTAACTAATGCACACTTACTATCACCGTGACTGCGAAATACATCGACAACGACCCACACCAGTGTGAAGGACAGACTAACATATATAGGATCCCTAATTAGAGACAATGCGGTGCAGCTGCCTCTAATTAGGGATCTAACCCAAAACCCACACAGAAACAGAAAAGTAAGACACTGTCAGACTCTGACCATAGCTACATAGAGAAGCAAATAGGCTTCTCTATGGCCAGAGCCTGACAGTATTGCACATTCGATATACTAAAAGCAATGAAAAAAGATACAAATGACAGGATACTAATATGCATTCCTGAGTGAATGACTACGTAAGTTCAGTCCAAGAATTACTTACAATATTGCACGTGGTATATGATATAACAAGTGTACATGAATATGTATATACGGACCTGAATGAATAAATAAGTCCTGAGTGAATGAGTGATTACAGACCATAGTTACTCACAGATGGATGCATAATTGTTAAACTAGGTCCCAACACCCCAACAGTTCCAGGTATACGTTGCCGGTATTAAATAGTCTAATAGCCGCCGGCAGGAAGGACCTCCTGTAGCGCTCTCTGGCACACTGTGGTGGGATCAGTCTGTGACTGAAGATGCTCCTCTGCGTCATAACCATGGCATGCAGAGGGTGGGTGACTGTCGGATAGGCACAAAGTCGTCTGAGTGCGACATGAAAGACATTGACACAATTAGTTAATAATTCAGGATTATGGAGTGCTACTGTTTTTCGAAGGTTTTACCAGTCCTTTTTATCACTGAGGCACTTTTTATTTTTCTCAGTGCCGAACGTACACGCGAGTCCTCAATTATTTATAACCGAGCCCAGCTCCTGGATTTAACACACGCAGCGCTGCTGCACCCCAGGGAAAAGTTTGATATTCCGGACGTGTTGATAAGGCGACGGTGTGGAGTTAGGGCGGGATTGACGTGTAAGGCTATCCCTGTCCGCTCTGATGGTCTGGAAACCGCCGATAGTTACGTTCTCTATGGGGATGTTTCAGTAAAGCAAAATAGGCTAGCTTCCCGGTAGTCTCTTTGTCCATGGACCATCACATCAAGCTCATCCATCTTATTATGTAGCGATGTCACGTTGCCCATAATGATAGACGGTATAGCCGGCTTGTACTTCCTCAGCTTTGCCTTACACTTCAATCCCACCCTGCGTCCACGCAGTCGCCTTTTCAACTCGTCCGGAATATCAAACTTTTCCCTGGGGTGCAATAGCGCTGAGTGTGCTAAATCCAGGAGCTGGGCTCGGTTATAAATAATTGAGGACTCGCGTGTACGTCCGGCAATGAGAAAAATAAAAAGTGCCTCAGTGATAAAAAGGACTGGTAAAACCTTCGTAAAACAGTAGCACTCCATAATCCTGAATTATTAACTAATTGTGTCAATGTCTCTCATGTCGCACTCAGACGACTTTGTGCCTATCCGTACACACCTTGTGGCATTCTTCTTTACCATAAAGTTTGCTTTGATTGTCACTGGGGAATGTTGGGATCACAAATACAGCAGGCAAATCCCCACAGACATGTCCCTGACTGTAAAATAAAAAGAAAGAAAATGAAGCCTGTACTGCAAACGTTATTGCTACCGCCACAGAAAGCCAAGGAGTTATTGCTACCGCCACAGAAAGCCAAGGAGTTAGTGTTTCCACCACACAAAGCTAAGCCACAGGATTGGAGAAAATCCTTTTTTTGTACAATTTTTATATATTTTTAACAATTCAAAAACATCCACATACAAACGACAACGTACAGATGCTCACAAACATCCACGATATCACCCCTGCCCAGACCCACCTGCTCACACCCCCATCACCATTTTGTTTCTCTACACTTTCAAAGTACTTTTAATCCGTCTGTCTGCATATTTCAAGATTTGTTCATATTTGTTTGTAAGTGTCTATTTTTAATAAACCCTGGTTGATTGATATGTATCAAGTCTGGTAAGACTTTTGCCATTCCGTTGCTCTCCATAATATCCTGTTTTTAAAATAACTGAAATAACGATTTGATACATGGAACTAGGAAGTACTGAATAAAGTGATGTGTGTTTTCATTTGTGTAACAGGGGCACCTCTTTGTCCCAAAATGTTAAATAGAATTCTATGGGAAAGACGTCAATTCTTGCTGCTTTTCTCCATGCGAATAACAACCTCTCCCTCAACGTGATCAAGACAAAGGAGATGATTGTGGACTACAGGAAAGGGAGGACCGAGCACGCCCCCATTCTCATTGACGGGGCTGTAGTGGAGCAGGTTGAAAGCATCCTGACTGGTTGCATCACTGCCTGGTACGGCAACTGCTCGGCCTCCCGACTGCAAGGCACTACAGAGGGTAGTGCGTACAGCCCAATACTTCACTGGGGCCAAGCTTCCTGCCAGGACCTCTATACCAGGCGGTGTCAGAGGAAGGCCCAAAAAATTGTCAAAAACTACATCCACCCCAGTCATAGACTGTTCTCTCTGCTACCGCACGGCAAGCGGTACCGGAGTGCCAAGTCTAGGTCCAAAAGGCTTGTCAACAACTTCTACCCCCAAGCCTCCTGAAGAGGTAATCAAATGGCACCCTCTCTTTTACGCTGCTGCTAGTCTCTGTTTATTATCTATGCATAATCACTTTAACTATACCTACATGTACATTACCTCGACTAACCGGTGCCCCTGCACATTGACTCTGTACCCGTACCCCCTGTATATAGCCTCGCTACTGTTATTTTTTACTTCTTAAATTTTTGTAATTTTCTTTTGTTTACCTAACACTTATTTTTCTTAAAGCATTTCACTGTAAGGTCTACACCTGTTGTATTCGGCGGATGTGACGAATACAATTTGATTTGATTTGAACGTTTTAACAGTGTCTAATATTTCTTTGTCTGCTGATAATTGCTTCAGGGTTGTTGAGTCTAAGAAGGCTGTAGGATCATTCCACGTGTTGTTTAATTCTGATTTATCTACATTTCCATAGAAGCTTTTGAAATTGTCATAAAGCACATTGTTGTTTCTAATTAACACATTTGTATTTAAAAAACTGGTTTGGCATGTATTCATTTTGTGAGGACTGTGAGATGTTTACCAGGTTTATTTGCCATTAAGTAGTATGCTTTATTTGAGTTGAATTTGAGTTTAATCTGTAGTTGTTGGCTCTCTTGAAAAGTAAAAGATCATATTCCTGCTTAAGTTCAGAAATTGTATTTTCTTCTTTGCCTTGTAAAGATATGGGCTTTTTCTAAAATAGTGATTTATTTTTGTTTAATTTTAATTTCTAACTTTTGTAGAGTATCAGATTATCATTCCCCCAATTTACGCATTAAAATCGTGCCAAATTATATCAGGGGGCGGCTTTCCTCTCTCTGCTTTTTGTCTACATTTGTAAGGGTAAAGGTTTTTATTTTTTTATTCACGACTCAGTGATAGTGCAAACCGTTTGCAGCAACCCCCGCACCCCTCAATCTTGACATATACAACTGGACATTAGCCAACAGTGCGCTCAAGACACCTGTCACAACTACAAGTACTGTTGGGCAAGCCTACAGATTTTCTCAGAATTGTCCGGCTCTTGGCAACCGAGGGAGCTAGTGCACACCAGCAGCTGGTTTGGTAGTTGACTTGTTTAAGGGCATGCTCTTCTTTGTACACTGCTTAGCAATGTGTCCCACCCCTTCACACTTGAAGCAAATTAGCTGACTGTCATCAGTAAACATCAGTTTGGCTCTAGGTGTCCCACCTGTGTCATTGCCGTTCTTTCCCTTGTTCAGAGTAAGACCTCGGACTGAGTTTGTTCGCTCCCCGATGACTTTACAATGCTTGGCCACCATTTTAAGAACATCTTCCAAAAAGACAGCTGGTTTCCCTCCACTGAGAATCCCTTCCTGTCTTGTCACACAGCACTTTCATGCTATTGACAACTTTGGTGTTACGGGGCCGGTCCTCCAGTGAGCAGGTGATGGCTTCCTCACGCATATCAAACAGAGTAGACTGAGGCCTCTATCTGACTAACTCTTGAGAGCAGGATCTATGACGGCCTCAGCGAACTGGTTTCTGACAGTTTTATCAACTTTATCCTCGGAAACGGCATCTCGTTCTTGTTTCAGTACAGACCTAAGTATCTGTGAGAGTGCATGTGAGTCACAAAAATCGTCTCCCTCTCCCTGCTGGAGGCCATAGAAGGTGTGTAACAGCTGAGATCCACTACACTTCTCTATGTTAGCCCCCTTAGATACGAGAACAGGTCACTGGGCTGCTTTGACTCCCCACCCATGCGTAAATATACTTCCTCTAAGGCTGACCCCCTCAACAGAGATAGTATGAAATCTACCTTTTCATCAGTACTCTGATCTCTGGCTTGAATTACACGTTCAACCTCCTCAATGAACTCATCAACTGACCCACCATCTTTAGAGACATCACCACTAAAAGGGTAGACCTGATCATCTCTAGGTACATACAGATATGACCTTGTAGACCCATTACCCAGAGTGGCAATAGTTGTCATTGCTTTCTTATTTAGCTCTGCAATCTGTGACTGTAAGTCAACTACATGGTTACTCTCACTATCAGGGGTGGAATTACCAGAACCTGCTGGCTCTGACATTGTGTAATGTACAGTATGTACTTAGGTCCTGAGCTACAGGCAGTTAGATTTGGGTATGCAATTTTAGGCGAAAAAAAAAGAAAAAAAAAAGGGTCCGATCCTTAAGAGTCCGATCCTTAATTGAGGCAATGCTGAATTTTTTCACTCCTATGAAAATCATTGTATTAAGTCGTACAACAGTTTTACAGTGTGTGAAGTTGCATGTGCATTCTGTCATTACTAAATGTGTAATGTGATTGGTATTTGAACATTCCTATTTTTTTACACAAAATAACCTTTTGATTAGTAAACTGTTTACTCAGTCGGGGATGATGACGCAATCTTTGTTGAGAGGGAGGGAATCTGATTTTATTGGTCCTCAACCCGCAGCTCAAACACTTAATTCAGGATAACCAAAGTTACCTTGCTAACTCCTCGAACATGATTCGTAGTAATAGGGCTCTAGTTCAAACACGCTGAAGTTTTTTCGTGGAATGTGTTCATGATCCTTTGGATCAGACAGACTACCAATATGTCATACGTGGCTTTAATGTTTCAGATATACTGTATATTACAGTGTATTGTATAGACTACTTGTTCAGTTTTGTATAGTGGAAAATATGTCTCACGATTTGTCAGTGGGTTAATTGGCTTTTGAGGATAGAGAGAGACGGGATATACTCCTCTTTCACCTGAGAGGCCCTCGCTGGAAAATAATTGCACATGATATTTCGTTTGGAAAGTCACTGCTATGGTCTGTGAAAATCGTCAAATGTATGCCCTGCTAGAGCTGCCGAGTGCTGAAGGGCGTAGCACGTAACAATCGTCTGTCCTCGGTTGCAACACTACCGAGTTCCAAACTGCCTCTGGAAGCAATGTCAGCATAAGAACTGTTTGTAGGGAGTTTCATGAAATGGGTTTCCATGGCCGAGCAGCCAAACACAAGCCTAAGATCACCATGTGCAATGCCAAGCGTTGGATGGAGTGGAATAAAGCTTGCCACCAATGGTCTCTGGAGCAGTGGAAACGCGTTCTTGGAGTAGTGAAAACGCGTTCTCTGGAGTGATGAATCACGCTTCACCATCTGGCAGTCAAATATTTAGTTTTGACGGATGCCATGTTTTTCATGGTTTGGACTAGGCCCCTAAACTCCAGTGAAGGGAAATCTTAATGCTACAGCTTACAATGACATTTTAATACGATTCTGTGCTTCCAACTTTGTGGCAACAGTTTGGGGAAGAATTGGGATGAATTGGAACACAGACTGCGAGCCAGGCCGAATCACCCAACATCAGTGCCCGACCTCACTAATGCTCTTATGGCTGAATGGAAGCAAGTCCCTGCAAGCAATGTTCGAGCATCTAGCGGAAAGCCTTCCCAAAAGAGTGGAGGCTGTTATAGCAGCAAAGGGGGGACCAACTCTATATTAATGCCCATGATTTTGGAATGAGATGTTCAACAAGCGATAACTGCTGTAGTAAACAAGTCCCGCTTTTTGCATGGTTATTCATGAAATATCATTAAGTGTTATCATCTTTGCTCCACAGCTGCACTTCGGGTAGTCATGCTCCTGTCCATGGACTGAAATTGTAACGAGACCCGAGGCTTTTTTAAACAACACTCTCTTTCATTCGTTTAGTGCAGCAGCAGGGTGATGGAGGAAGTCAACTGCAGTGGTAATAACCCCAGAGCCTCTTTTTGTGGAGCTTGCCATTCTATAGGGAAATCCAGACCTGGGAAATCAAAGGCTAATGCATGGTATTTTTTTCGCATAGCTATGTTAATCAGATGTAATCCTACAGATAAAACCATGTGCATTATTGTTAATGTGGGGTAGAGGGTCCCGATTCCTTCTCTCACACATACTGATTAGAGAGACAGGATGAGGAGTTTCCAGTTCAACATGTAAAGCGCTGACATTTCGGAAGACATTTATTAACACATCTCTAAAAGTGAAGCACTTTAAAACATAAGAAGCATCCCTCTAAAATAAGATTGTGAAGAATGCACTTCGTAAACTTAAGGAACACCCGTTTAAAAGTAATGAACTTCGCAACAAACACTGTAGAATCAAGTGTAAGGAACACCATTTACACCCCTAACAGTGTTTCCCAACCCTGGTTCTCGAGTTCCTGCTAACAGTACACATTTTTGTTGTAGCCCTGGACAAACACACCTCATTCAACTCATTGAGGGCTTGATGATTAGTTGACAAGTTGAATCAGATAGATAGATAGATGGATAGATGGATGGATGGATGGATGGATGGATGGATGGATGGATGGATGGATGGATGGATGGATGGATGGATGGATGGATGGATGGATGGATGGATGGATGGATGGATGGATGGATGGATGGATAGATGGATAGATGGATGGATAGATAGATAGATAGATAGATAGATAGATAGATAGATAGATAGATAGATAGATAGATAGATAGATAGATAGATAGATAGATAGATAGATAGATAGATAGATAGATAGATAGATAGATAGATAGATAGATAGATAGATAGATAGATAGATAGATAGGTACTGTCCTTGTCCAGGGCTGCAATGAACATGTGTACTGTTGGGGGTACTCGAGGACCAAGGTTGGGAAACACTGCCCTAGTAGGCTAATGCACTTTTATAACATAAGGTACACCCCACTAAATGGGGTGTACCTTATGTTGCTCAGAGTAAATGCAGCATTTTCATGTTGGATTTTGGAATCCTCTTTTGTATTGTTTATGTGGGATTGTACAGATACCCTTCATATTGGAACCTCACAGTTTCTGTTTGTATATTTTGTATGAGTACTGCTTCCTTGTCGTTATGGGTTGTCTGTATACCACTCCCCTTTACTGCTTCCTTGTCAATATGGGTTGTCTGTATACCACTCCCCTTTGCCGGATACTGTTAGATACTGCCTATTGTTAGAGATAAGAAATACAGCCTTTATAACCGCAGCCAGGTGAAACTTGGTAGTCGACTTCCTTATTCCCATTAATTAATAACTAACACTTTGGCATGGAAAACCACAATGTAGCCAACAGATCTCCAGATACTGTATCTTGAACTGGGAGGGGATCATGTCATTGTCTCTGAGCATAGATCCACCTAGGATTGGTCAGACTATGATTAGAATTATTATATTAGATTGGAGGGTTTAAATACCTCAGAGTTTAATAAATCAGAGTGTTTATGTACTCGTATAATCTCCACCCGGCACAGCCAAAAGGGGACTGGCCACCCCTCACAGCCTGGTTCCTTTCTAGGTTTCTTCCTAGGTTCATGCCTTTCTAGGGAGTTTTTCCTAGCCAATGTGCTTCTACATTTTTAGGCTGAGTTTCTGCATAAGCATCTGCTGTGAAATCTGCTGATATAAAAAGGGCTTTATGAATACATGTGATTTGATTTGATGTGGTCAGTGGTAGCTGGTTGCTGACTAGTGGTGGCTATTGTGATTGTGTGGTTACACTGGAAAGCAGGGCCAACAAGGCATGGCTCATTGTGATCCACACTGCACGTACCACAGGGGCTGCATGTATGATAGCAGCCTGAAATAACGTATCTTCTCCTCAGAGAGTGAGCAAGAGGAGAGCAGCCTGTGATGATGTGGTAGTTTAATCTGTTATACCACATTGGCAATGGTCAAATATGTTTTTTCAAAAACAGAAAAGAGCAAGTAGGAAGAAATGGCCCTAATTGGAAGTGAAGAAAAAGATTAGGAGAAGGATTAATTATGCAATCCGGTATTACCTGAATGGCTTAGTAAAAATAATTGTCCCAAAGCCATGATACGCAATACAAGCTGCTTGTGAGGGAGCAAGTTGTCTGACTGCTCTGCCTTCCAATATCCTACTATCTATTCTATATATTTTTTAAATTATTTTTATTTATGCTTTAATTTAACAGAGAAAACATATTGAGACCTAGGTCTCTTTTCCAAATATAACCTGTATAATACAATATAAATATACACATTCTATATATATATATATACACACACACATTAAAATACAAAAACACAGTCATGGAAATCACCCAGAAAAACATGAAATTACGAAATGATGAAAGAAATCGATGGTCAACAACAAAGTTGTCTCTTAAGCCCAGACTTTAGTGTGTATCCCACTGTTTGACGTCTCATATAGGGTCAGTAGTGCAGTTGGTGTGGGCTGGAGTGGAGACACATGACAAGGAGGCGGGGAAAACATTTCAGGGGCGCGGCTCTAATCTTCAAACAACCAATAAGAGGCTAGCTGGACTGACCTCACCCCAGTTAGCACACTAGTGCCTTGGCCGGCCCAGTTGTTTGATCTGGCCACTGAATGAACTAAACTTTTGTCCACTTCACTTCCACTTCACAGACTAGCCCTTATGCTGACTCTGAAGTGTTAATTATAGGTTGGGACTGTCTCTCAGACATTCTGGACTAGACTTCTGCAGAGGTATTTGCTTCTTACACAGATCCACTTTGGATATAGTATAGTATGCAGTCTGTCCTGTGCTGAAGTGCCTCAGTGAGAGCTCCCCATCTCAGTCTGCGGAGCTCATCTTGATCTCGAAAGAGCTGCTGGCAAGGTAAGATGCAACCCATACATCCATGTGTACATTTGGCTAATCTGCATAAACTCTGAGATGTCAATTTGCAGTTGGAGAACCATTTTCATTTACATGTGGGAAAAAAATTGTGGGGAAAGATAAGAGCATCTCACTGATACGTTTGATGTGACACATACAGTATTTTAGGTTGTTATCTGAGTGTTGTTATCTGAAACATGCCAACTTCTTTCATTGTTCATGCCCTGACAGAAATGGTCATGATCACCATGGCTCACTTTTGGGTCATTATAAAATTGTGGAGGATGTTTGAGACATGGCTGCAATGGAAATCAATGGGGATCTCCAACTACAAAACCATAGGCCAGGACCTGAACTCTCCAACTCATTCCAACCAAGCCTTCAACCTAAATCCCACTGCTTATATTGTAGGCTTTAGAAGAGCATACTGAAACAATCTAATATTGGTCCAACAACCCAACTTTTGTCCTGGCCTGTGATCCCCATTTGTTTCTGTTAGTCACATATCCATTTGGGGGGCCATGTTCGCTTAAAGTCCTGGGGCTTCTGAACACCAGGCTTGCTCACCTCTCTGAAGCGGCAAGATGTCTGCTAGGGATTTAACCTTGTATAAAATAAGACATAGCCCTTGTTGCGGCACAGCTAATGTCCTCTAGCGCCGAGCACGTGCCAGCTCTGTCAGGCCTCCCACTTTATTACAGAACTTTAGCCATGAGGCTGTCATCGTTCGTTCCCCCTGTTCCCCTGACTCATATTTCGTCCCCCATGCAGGCTGGCTGCGCATGATAAACCTAGAAAGCAGGATCAAATTGAGTTTTCAACTCACAGACTTCTGCCCACTTAGTTTGCAAAGAGTCTGAAAAGTTTCCAGTCTTCTTGAGTGGATGAAATTGCCACCCTTATTTATTTCATTATTTATAACCTTGATGTGTTTTATACGTCATTAATATACACTGGGGGCCAAAAGTTTGGAATATTACTCAATCAAGGGTTTTTCTTTATCTGCATTCTATATTTTTTGCAGTGTTGAATAAAAGTGAAGACATCAAAACTATGACAACACTTATGGAATCATGTAGTAACCGTAAAACAAATCAAAATATATTTTATATTTGAGATTCTTCAAATAGCCACACTTTGCCTTGATGACAGCTTTGCACACTCTTGGCATTCTCTCAACCAGCTTCACCTGGATGCTTTTCCATTAGTATTGAAGGAGTTCCCACATATGCTGAGCACTTTTTGGCTGCTTTTCCTTCACTGCGATCCGACTCATCCCAAAAATCTCAAATTTGGACTCCAGACCAAAGGATACATTTCCACCAGTCTAATGTCCATTGCTCATGTTTCTTGGCCCAAGATAGTCTCTTCTTCTTATTGGTGTCCTTTAGTAGTGGTTTCTTTGCAGCAATTCGACCACGAAGGCCTGATTCACACAGTCTCCTCTGAACAGTTGATGTTGAGATGTATCTGTTACTTGAACTCTGTGAAGCATTTATTTGGGCTGCAATCTGAGGCTGGAAACTCTAATGAACTTGTCCTCTGCAACATAGGTATTTCCATTCCTGTGCTACTTTGAAGAATCTCAAATATAAAATATATTTTGATTTGTTTAACACTTTTTTGGTTACTACATGATTCCATATGTGTTATGTCATAGTTATGTCTTCACTTTTATTCTACAATATAAAAAATAGTGCAAATAAAGAAAAACCCTTGAATGAGTAATATTCCAAACTTTTGGCCCCGCAGTGTATATTATTGTCCTGATTTTCTCCTCCGTTCATCAATTAAAACAGAATATCATTACACAGTCTTGTCCGTGTGGGACTCAACAACCTCCCTGACCCCATGCACAGAATGTATAAAGTGTACCCAGCATGTGCCCTGTGCCCTAGCACAAACATGTGCAGATTGAGAGACGGCCTGTTGAAAGTGTAAAGACTATCTTCAGACAGAGATATATCTTTGTGCTGACCTTTGTTCCCAGCGAAGGAAGTGACGGCTGTAAGAGGACACCCAGTACATCATATTCTCACACCCATCTAACAGTGTAGTCCACTCCTGATAAGTGCACTTTGGATATGTGCAAGCTCCTGTGCAATACAGTTCAAGCCCTATTTAAATGGCATGTTCTTCATCACTGCTGATAGCTGCATGATCTGGTTTAGTGCAGGCTGTCACTCTAGTTCTAAGTTGTTGCATTCAGGAGTCTTACTCAAATTTTCACAGCAGTAAGCACAATATTTATTCACATTCAGCTGCATCTCTCTTCTACGTAACTGCTCAAAATATAGAAATCCTCACTCATCAACCCATCTAGCTTATCCGGTGAGAAAGTTATTTGCAAAATGCCATGTTTGTACTGCTTACTGCACGGTTAAAAGAGCATGCTGTAGTACCCAGAAGTCCTCATCAGATAATGGCTGAAATTGAAGTTGATAGAGGGAACACTATCTTCTTTTTCTCTACACAGAGTTTTTTTTTTTTTTTTTTTCACCTTTATTTAACCAGGTAGGTCAGTTGAGAACAAGTTCTCATTTGCAACTGCGACCTGGCCAAGACAAAGCAAAGCAGTGCGACAAAAACAACACAGAGTTACACAGTAAACAAACATAGTCAAAAACACAATAGAAAATCTATATACAGAGTGCAAAATGTAGTGCAAAATGCAGTAAGGTTAGGAGGTAGGACAATAAATAGACCATAGTGGTGAAATAAATTACAGATTATCATCATTAACACAGGAATGAAGGATGTGCAAATTATAATGTGCAAATAGATATACTGGAGTGCAAGATTTGTGAAAATAACAAAAATAAATATAAATATGGGGATGAGGTAGTAGTGTGGGCTATTTACAGAAGGGCTATATACAGGTGCAGTGATCGATAAGCAGCTTTGACAACTGATGCTTAAAGTTATTGAGGGAGATAGGAACCTCTAGCTTCAATGATTTTTGCAATTCGTTCCAGTCATTGGCAGCAGCGAACTGGAAGGAATGGCGGCCAAAGGAGGTGTTGGCTTTGGGGGTGACCAGTGAGATATACCTGCTGGAGCGCATGCTACGGGTGGGTGTTGCTATAGTGACCAGTGAGCTGAGATAGGGCGGGGATTTACCTAGATGACCTGGAGCCAGTGGGTTTGGCGACGAATATATAATGAAGGCCAGCCAACGAGAGCAAACAGGTCGCAGTGGTGGGTAGTGTATGGGGCTTTGGTGACAAAACGGATGGCACTGTAATAGACTACATCCAATTTGCTAAGTAGAGTGTTGGAGGCTAGTTTGTAAATGACATCGCCGAAATCAAGGATCGGTAGGATAGAGTACACAGCCGCTAACAAGGGAACATTGTAAACCAGAGTGGCACGGTCAATGACTTTAAGAGATTCCAATAGCAGCCTTCTCTATATTTTGGTTAAATTTGAGAGAAATCTTGGGATACCAATTCCAGACTGACACTGTGTGTAAGGGGGAAATGTACGGTGATTTAAAGTTCCTATTCAGTTTATAGTGATCAACACAATGCTTCGCATATTTACATATTTTCCCTGTTGCAAATTGCAATAAAACGGACAGATTTGTGGATGATATTATCAACCACTGCGCTCTGTTTTGTTTACCTGGAAATTCCTGTTACACTGTGCAACATGCAATATGGTGTATCCAACATGCATGGATTCACAGCATAAACCATAGTCTATCCTGAAAAAACGTTTGTGTTGAAACGAGAAACTCAGAGGCTACATTTCATACATTCATACATTTGCCTATTGTAGGTCAATGACTCATTAAATTACCTTTGCATCAAAGCTCTGTCTGGACCGTGTTAGGAAGAAATAACACGGCCCATAACTTCAGAATTTAATCAATGCAATCACATCACCCCAGCTCAACTCAGCTTAGCGTCACCATTTCTCAAACTCTGGAAAGACACAGTACGTGCTGAGGCACCACTGTACAAAAAACAAACTGCTAATCCTATCCTGTTTTCACCACCACAGAGGGCCATTACTTCCTTAAGAGCCCTCTCCACAGAACATGCTCTAAATCATCGTCCTCTTTATGAAAGCATAGCCCTTAGCTTTGGAGGAAGCTAAATATAACACATATTCATGGTTTGATCAATGTGCACTGTGGATGGGCTCCCCAGTGTAAACAATACAATAAGCCATATGACTCTGCAGATGGGCCTGTATTCGTCAGCTCAGAAGTGAGGGTCCGTGGGAGTATAATGGATGGCTGGATTTACATTAGGTGTAAAAAGCAGCTCCAGAAACAGGCACCCACATAGTCAATATCGGGTTTTTTAGGATGCATCTTTTGGGCAAATCAAATTAATCTATTTCATTGTGAAATACTGAGGATAAAGTTATGGATTCTGCGTTTTCATTCACTGGTGAGAAATAATCATGCAAATGGTATAACGGTGAAACTATTTTAAGTGGCAATCATCATAACAAAGTATCCTACCCAAACCTTGTTTTGGTAAAAAGCTGAGAGGTGGGGCTGGAGAAGTGTAACCTTCATAGACAGAGCTATGGATACAAGGACTGACCGTCCCTGATTTCAAAATGATAGTTTTAACCATGTTTTGAGGCTTCTTACCAAACTGTGAACAAACAGGCAGCATGTTGATCTGGATTGTACTTTGTTTACAAATGTTGGCTAAAACGAGCTTATATTTTGGGTATGACAGTTGTACTAAAAAAAAAAAATCAGCATCTCCACTTTGGCAAAACAAAAAAAAAAGGTATAATTAAGAACAGTATCTTTCAGGATTCAATAGTTGGAATTGTAAGAGTTGTTGCCCACTCCCTTTCACTGCGATTGCCATTCTAATGGAATCCAGAAGGAACAAGTCCCTTTTAGATCAGAAATTGCAAAGTTATGGGCAAAGACACAAAACATCCACATCAAAATAAATATTTTTTCTTGAACAAATAACATGGAAAACAACCACTTTTAGTGCAGTATTAATTTATCATCCTTACAAATCACGTCATGTAGATGTATATTACTGTATTGTACATAGGCTGGTCATCTAGGTTTGTACCTGTAGACTTTCCATCACCGTGAAGAAAAACAATGTGCAATACAGTAGTTGAGTACACTCCTCTTTCTATTCTGGTTAGAGACAGTTTGCGCTGTTCTGTGAAGGGAGTAGTACACAGCGTTGCACGAGATCTTCAGTTTCTTGGCAATTACTCGCATGGAATAGCCTTCATTTCTCAGAACAAGAATACAATGACGAGTTTCAGAAGAAAGTTATTTGTTTCTGGCCATTTCGAGCCTGTAATCGAACCCACAAATGCTGATGCTCCAGATACTCAACTAGTCTAAAGAAGGCCAGCAGCAAAACAGTTTTCAGCTGTGCTAACATAAAAGCAAAAGGGTTTTCTAATGATCAATTAGCCTTTTAAAATGATAAACTTGGATTAGCTAACACAACGTGCCATTGGAACACTGAAGTGATGGTTGCTGATAATGGGCCTCTGTACGTATTCCATAACAATATCAGTAGTTTCCAGCTACAATAGTCATTTACAACATTAACAATGTCTACACTGTATTTCTGATCAATTGTAATATTATTTTAATGGGCAAAAAAAGGTGCTTTTCTTTCAAAAACAAGGAAATGTCTAAGTGACCCCAAACTTTTGAACGTTATTGTACATATCTACCTTTGTGATTAATGATTATTTTCACATTGAAAAACATTTACATAGTTTGATTAATAAAATAAAATAAAAAGTTTACTGAGTTCTAGCTTTGTTTCTGAAAATGTTATTCATCTTTCTCCAACAGGTGCCCATTGCTGTGAAGGGTCCTGTGCTTGGAGGAGCTTGGTGAGCAGCAGGCATGCCGCCTGCCATGGGAGGACCCCAGGGGTACACCCCTCCAGAGGGGGGCTGGGGCTGGGCGGTGGTGGTGGGAGCCTTTATCTCCATCGGCTTCTCCTATGCCTTCCCCAAGTCCATCACCGTCTTCTTCAAGGAGATCGAGGTCATCTTCGACTGCTCCAGCAGCCAGGTGTCCTGGATCTCCTCCATCATGCTGGCGGTCATGTACGCTGGAGGTTAGCTGAAAGATAGAATATTGGACCACTCCCGTAAATGTGCATGTTAAAAACGTTTTGGGAATACAATAACATATTTTATTTTCACACAAATTAAATTCTAACAAGTGTACTCCAACCATATTTGCTTTCACAAACACCTGAAAGCAAGAATGGAGTAATTTATTTATTCCTAAATACATTACAAATATATTGTCCCAAATCTTATACATCTTATAGCTACTGTAGATCATTAAGCACCTGTCCCAAATCTTATACATCTTATAGCTACTGTAGATCATTAATCACCTGTCCCAAATCTTATACACCTTATAGCTACTGTAGATCATTAAGCACCTGTCCCAAATCTTATACACCTTATAGCTACTGTAGATCATTAAGCACCTGTCCCAAATCTTATACACCTTATAGCTACTGTAGATCATTAATCAGCTGTCCCAAATCTTATACACCTTATAGCTACTGTAGATCTTTAAGCACCTGTCCCAAATCTTATACACCTTATAGCTACTGTAGAGCTTTAAGCACCTGTCCCAAATTGTGTCCCATCATACCCTCCTACAGCTCTCAAGATGATGTGTGAGACTTCTTTTAGATATTTGATTTGATGCAAAACATTTGCATAATGATAGATGCGACAACCACTTAGAAAATGTCTACCATAATCTTTCATACTCTAACTACACCTTTTAACATGAATGGATCGGGAAGCCTTTTTTCAGTTTGAATGCAATTGAAGAATACACTGTTATCTATTGCTCAGTGGACCGTTCATGCACCTCATTTTCTTCAGCCACACACAGCTCCCATAGTTTCCCACCCGTTGACTATGTGGAGTGAGGTCACCGGGCACCAGACCAAGACGAAGTGTATTGTCCAAAACGAGACGGCGAGGCCTGAATCAAACCACTGTCTTTGAAATGAAACAAATGGGAACGTTTTTACTCTTCAGAGGCATCGTTCTTAACAGTGCAACAGTATCTGTCTCCTGAGTCCGTGGATGGGGTTCTTCTCTTGTTAATGCTCTGATCCCATGAATGTTGTCCCAGGTGTCATCCGAGGCTGAGGAGATGAAATGGCCTACATGAAAGTCAGGAAGACCATTGTGAGTGTGTCGGTTGGTCTGGCTTCCTGTACCGGCGGGGACTGGCGTGAATCAAATGCTGGGTGATGTTAAACAGGTCTGCCCAGTGAACCAGTGATACGCCTCTTTTCATCTGCATGACATTCAACGCGCACAGACAGAACAGTAATCACAGGGACTCTCTTTCTCATGCTCCTTGTCCCTCAAGACGAGGTCTGGCGCCAGATAAAGCATCGTCTGCATTGTCTGTTTTCTCTCCAGGAGTGGAGATGAACGGAATAAACTGACACGGTGTTGTCTCAGCGTTTTCAGCCGGCTCAGTAGTAGTTCCTGTCTACAGTAGATTTTGGAAGAAAAACACCAAACACCAAAAAACACTGAACTCATGAGAGGATTAGTGCCTGTATGTTTCACGTGTAGCAGTAACTCTATACACAGTATAGTAGGTCAAACTTCAGAAATAGCAGCACTTTATGAATTCTAGAATGATTTCTGAACCATATTCCTAATTTAGTATATACTGAAGTACAAAGCTGCCATGCTATGAAGAGAAAAAATAATAATTATGGAAAGTAAATACATTCACTGAATAATGGGACGTAGTCCTCTTGTCCCCTCTTAAATTTCTTACCTATCCTTCTCATAATGTCTTACATTGTCAGGATTGGTCATAGGCTACCTCCTCAGACTTTTCTCCCCCTCACCAGCTCATCTTTGTAAAGGGAGGGGACAGGCTCTTTGTTGGTGTTTAGCCTCGACTGCATTAGAATCTAAGAAGCCTTTGTCGTGTTCCGAGCTGGCAAATGAGTCTGGACAACCTCTAAATAAAAACTGTCACATTCCATTTAGGTTCCTTCAGTGGTCCGGGGATTTGGCAGGGAGGCTGAAGCATCTTCCACGTGGATCTTCACTCACATTTAGGCCCTGTTGTTGTAAGCCAGACAGAAGGTGGGCATGCTGCCAGCTGAACTCTGCATGTCATCCAGTGACATGTTTACATATTGCAGTGAGCTAGCTGTGGTTAGGCTCAGTAATATGATCTGTAGTTACCTTGAATTGGTCTTGCCGAAACCTCTGATTCAGCCACACCTAAACGGAATGAATATGTTGAAGTCTAAGACAATAACAAAAATGATGCTATTGTGAACAGCGTCCAATGCTTCCAGTAGGGAAGATTATAGTGTCTGTACTGTAGTAGTAGGGTGAACCTGAGGCCGTCATTGATTAGAAAAATGTTCAGTATGTTTATTAAGTCACATCAATAGACAATAAACTGTATATTTAAATAGCAGTGGTAGAAGGAGTGGGACAAAAGTAATTTCCCTTTTAAAATATTGTTCCCATCTTTCAAAATGAAGGGATAGTATTTACTATTACCTGGGACCTATGTTAGGATACCCATAGGGAACGAGTCTGCCTAAAGGAGTCAGCATGCTTCAGTTCGGCTGGTGGCTAGCTGATGCCGGCTAGGCTAACCGAACAAGTGTGCTCGCGTGCTCCCTTAAAAGACCTTTGCTTGAAAAAAGAGTAAAAAGCGGCAATAGTACTGTTTGTCCATTTTGAGACCCCATAGCCAGTATACACGTCCTCAAAATAGTCACAATTAATCTAAGATAACTCAAGAAATCTGTTGTACGCTTTTACTAAGACGGAGGTAGAGCACGGCTCTTGCAACACCAGGGGTTGTGGGTTTAATTACCACGTGGGAACAGTAGGAAAAGTATGACAAATGGATGCACTCATTAGTACTACTTTAAGTCTCTCTGGATAAAAGCGTCTGCTAAATGACTGTAAACATGTAAACATGATGTTTGGTGCAGTATTTCTCAATGAAAAAATGTGCATGAAAAGGAGTTGTCTCTCATTGAATGCAAACAAATACTTTTTTGAAGAATCCCTAATGTTGACCGGTCACCGACTAAGGGGCGTAGACTTCGGTTCCTGAACTTCTAACTTCGACTGGCCTTGAGAAAAAATTCCAAAACGAACAAAAACGTCACCATTATTGTCATCATAATATATGCTCAAACGTTTTAGCCTGGGAAGCACGCAGACGCCTTTAGTGTAGCCTACTCTACTGTTTTTATGCTGTGCTTAGTATTGCTGCTAGGAGACAGTGGACTTAAAATGCAATGTACTTTATGGTTTCAGTCCTAATTGCATCCTGTGTCCAAGTACTTTCAATTAATTTTTTCTATACAAAACCTCTCTCTTACACACATAAATAACATCCTGCACACACACTATCACCCACAGAGCAGATTTTACAGTTAGCCTAGTTCTGAAGTGCTCTTCAGAGCCTTCTTCTTTTATCATTCTCAAACCGTAGTGACACCTCACAATCTCTGGTTTCATCGCAATGTTCTTGTTTTGTGTGAGATTGCATTGCGAGCAGTGGCTAGACCAGAGAAATTGCTGCAGTGAGAGAAATCATTGCACAAGCTGTGTCGATTCTCTGGCTGTGCCAGTGTTTCTCAGAACTGTGGCTTTGGGGACCTCTAGTGGTCAAATGTAACATCTCTCTCCAGTTTACTGTCTTTTCTTATGATACAGTATTTCCTTTTTTTCACGTTTTAGAATAAAGAAAGGAATGTTCTCAATGAACATATTTAAAACCATGTTAATAAAAAAGAAAGTAATTCAAAATGTGATTCTGTCATCCTACAAAGGTCGTCAAAATGAGATTTCGACAGGTGTAATGGTTTAGTCAGTTTTGCTTGTACATTTTTGCCTAATGTGACTTTTTCCCAACGCTTGACTGTTTGCTGTTACATTTGTAATTTGTGACGTGTGTGTTTGTCTCAGGTCCTATCAGCAGTATCCTGG
Source organism: Thymallus thymallus (assembly GCA_023634145.1). Lineage (NCBI taxonomy): Eukaryota > Metazoa > Chordata > Actinopteri > Salmoniformes > Salmonidae > Thymallus > Thymallus thymallus. Next base: position 40,745,365 of record CM042410.1, read on the forward strand.
TGAATAAGTATGGGAGTCGTCCGGTCATGATGTGTGGAGGATTCATGTCTGGCTGTGGACTGATTGCTGCCTCCTTCTGCAACTCAGTGGAAGGACTGTACTTCTGTGTGGGAGTGGTCGGAGGTCAGTGATCTAAAGTAACTAAGTAAAAAATACTTTGAAGTACTACTTTTACTCCTCTACATTCCTAAAGACAATATGTATGTTTTATTCCCATACTTTATCCCTGACACCCCAAAATACTGGTTACATGTTGAATGCTCAGGCAGGAGGTATGGTCTCAATATGGTCCAATCCCTACTGGCTCTGATCTGACGGACTTACTAAACGTAAATACTGAGTTTTAATAATTGTCATCTAGTTTGTGTAATATAAGGAACTCTATGTATAGCATTTCCTTGTATGTTTTCCTTTTATGACAATTGAGTACTTTTTCCACCGCCATACTTAAGTACATTTAAATCCAGATAATTTTTAACTTATATTCATGTTGTGTTATGCTGGGTGACTTTCACTTTTACATTTTCTATTCTAAAGTAGCGTATTCATGACAATTGAGTACTGTTTCCACCACTGTCAGAGGTAGGCCTCTTTCATTCATGATCACAATTCGTTTTCGCTGTTAAGGACCTTTATCGCCCCCCTAGGGAACTCTATCACCACTCTAGTATCCTGTATCTAGACTCAAACCAATGGGAATTCACTAGACAGAAATCTTTTAAAAACTTTTTTAAATGTATTTCAACAGGTTTGGGACTGGCATTCAATCTGAACCCAGCCCTTACTATGATTGGGAAGTACTTCTACCATAAGCGGCCCATCGCCAATGGAATCGCCATGGCAGGCAGCCCGGTGTTCCTGTCCACCCTGGCCCCTCTCAATAGCTGGTTCTTTGACCATTTTGGCTGGAGGGGAAGCTTCCTGATCCTGGGAGGCCTGCTGTTCAACTGCTGCGTGGCTGGCTCTCTCATGAGACCCATCGGACCAAAACCACAGCCTTCCTTAAAAAGTGAAGACGCTGCCAAAGAAAGTACGACGTGTGGGCAGAAGTGCAACCGTTTTATCGACCTCTCGCTGTTCAAACACCGGGGCTTCGTGCTCTACCTCATGGGTAACGTCATCATGTTCTTTGGCCTCTTCTCCCCGCTGGTGTTCCTTAGTAACTTCGCCAAGAGCAGGGACATCCCCAAAGAGAAGGCAGCCTTCCTGCTATCTGTCCTGGCCTTTGTGGACATGGTGGCCCGGCCCTCCATGGGCATTGTGGCCAATACCAAGTGGATCCGACCCAGGGTCCAGTACTTCTTTGCCGGCTCTGTGCTGTTGAACGGTGTGTGCCACGTCCTGGCGCCCATCTCCGTGGACTACACAGGCTTCGTTATCTACGCCATCTTCTTTGGTTTTGCCTTCGGCTGGCTGAGTGCGGTGCTGTTTGAGACACTCATGGACCTGGTGGGAACCCAGCGCTTCTCCAGTGCAGTGGGACTGGTCACCATCGTGGAGTGTGGGCCTGTCTTGTTAGGACCCCCTTTGCTAGGTGAGTATGTGCACACGTACATGTATTTGTAGTTCACTTATGTGCCTTGTTTCTATATAAAGACGTGCAATCATCTAACTGGTTTGTTTTTTATGAAAAGTAAAGACTATTAACATATGATACAATTTAGATGTATTATTTTGTTTTGCCACAGGTAAATTCAAAGACATCTACAATGACTACCAATACACCTACCAGAGCTGTGGGGTGATCCTTATCATTGCCAGTGTGTTCCTGTTTGTGGGGATGGGTATCAACTATCGGTTGTTGCGCAAAGAGAAAAAGGAGGAGGAAAGGAAGGAGAAACTGGAGGAAAAAGAAGAAGAGTCCAACCAGGACAATGCTGCCAAAGAAGCCAGCAACGACAAGCTGAGAGCAGTTGATGAGGCAAAAACTGCGGGAGAAACAGTCTAACTGTCCTTACCATGGGAATGTGTGAATTGGATGTCATCGCAATACAGTCACTTAGATCATATAGACATCAAATTCATTCAGTTCAAGTCCTTGGCGGAGAGCAGTGTTCATGTGAAGAGAATTCTCAGCCCATTTCCACTTCTGTCATTGAATACTGTAGTATTAGCATAATATGACTGGAGCAAGAAACACTTATGTATGATATAAGCTTGTAATCTTTACCGAAATGTACTACTGCCCTGAAAACATTTTCTCTATTTTATCAATCTGGAGTCCAGATAGTACATTTTCTGCTTAAGTGTTATGATATATTTTAGAATATTATTGTATGCAGGTAATTTGTTTATACTGTATTTGGAATTTCAGAAATACACTTTAAATATTTGCAATGTATTATTCTGTGGAAACACTTAATGGCTATAGTACTTTTAGAAGCTTTAATTAATCCCTATAACATTTTGTTCACACTGTCATGTCAGGTTTCTTTTCTCTCTGAAAGCATTTCTAAAAGCCTGTTCTTAATGTAACACTCAGTGTGTTACATGAATACTCAGGTTTAGTCTCTTGATATGACATGTATTCACAATGTTATGCAATACAACATCGCAACAATTACTCCTGTCCTAACCAATGATTTCTACACTTTATGCCCAAAAGTATGTGGACACCTGCTTGTCGAACAACTCATTCCAAAATCATGGGCATTAATATGGAGTTGGTCCCCCTTTGCTGCTATAACAGCCTCCACTCTTCTGGGAAGGCTTTGCACTAGATGTTGGAACATTGCTGTGGGGACTTGCTTCCAATATATCCCAAAGGTGTTCGATGGGGTTGAGGTCAGGGCTCTGTGCAGGTCGGTCAAGTTCTTCCACACCAATCTCGACAAAACATTTCTGTATGGACCTCGCTTTGTGCACTGGGGCATTGTCATGCGAGTCTTCCCCAAACTGTTGCCACAAAGTTGGAAGCACAGAATCATCTAGAATGTCATTGTATGCGTTAAGATTTCCCTTCACTGGAACTAAGGGGCCTAGCCTGAACCATGAAAAACAGCCACAGACCATTATTCCTTCTCCACCAAACTTTACAGTTGGCACTATGCATTGGGGGCAAGTAGCGTTCTCCTGGCATCAACGAAAAAGCCATTCAATAATGAAAAAGCCATTCAGTAACTGCAGTTATGTACCAGTAAATGTTCAGGAATAGGCCTATATTGAAACGACTGGGCACGGACATCAATTCAAAGTCTATTGCACGTTGGTTCAGGGTAACGTCATTGAAATGACGTGGAAACAATGTTGATTCAACCAGTGTGTGCGCAGTAGGTATAGTCCTTAAAAATAACGGTCCTATTTTTCTTTTCCTTTCCTTTGTTTCAGTTTGGAAATGAAAGCCTCATCATAAAACTAGAGGACCAGTCATCATTCTGCTTTTATCTGTAATGTTTATTTCTCGAAACAGAAACAATGCAACACGGAGCTCATTTAATATACTGAAGGTTAAAATCCATCTATAATAGTAAAACATGCCGTGTACTCAGCCTGAGTGTACATGCTAGCACCTGCATGCGAAATTATGACACTTTGTGGTCTACTTTGTCGTCAAAACCAACCTATGTTCTCTTAGTTTAATTTGAAAGAGATTAAAACCATCACTTGTTCACGATTAAAACAATTATTAGTTTGTTGTCGTCGTTAATAAAGTATGTTTAGCGACGGTTACATTATGTAATTGCGATAGAAGATGAATGCTGCCTTTGAGAGTCTACGTATTCAAGCAGAAAATGGCTGCCGTGAAAGAATGCTGACAGGTATGTATACTTAAAATATATAATCATCAGTGCACTAGGCACTGTACACAGTGTATGAAAAGTGAACAATAACTCATCTGATGTGAGAATTCGACACAGTCAAAGAGGGTTTTCAAGAATTTGAGGATATAAAGGAAAGGTTTGAGAAAGAATTCAGCATGGAACAAGAAGAGGTTGGTCAACAACTGCACTCAATCAACATGAGTAGATTCATGGGCACCCTCTCTTGAGTGTTTCCAACAACACACATATTTGGAAACCTCTTGTTGTCACAAACAACATGAACAGTATTTTACTTTGCATACGTTATATGCAAACCGAAAATGAGACTTCATATGAAAATGAAGGGCAAAGAAACATAACTTCAGGAAATCCTGCTCAACCTCTATAAAATCCAAGAGAGTTGAAAACAGTTAACGTCACAAGAGGCAGCAAGTGAGATTGGCACTTGAAGAAAATTACATTTATTTTATTTTCTACATTAATTAGGCCTAGGTCTTAAGCGGTCATGTCTAAATGGGATACAGCTTTCGTCAAATTGACTTGAAAGGTTTTTGCATTTTAGCTAACCCTAACCCTTTTCCTAACCTTAACCTAATTCTCCTAACCTGCTACGTTAATCATCTTAAACCTTGCGACAACATTTTTGGGGTGGAAAAAAGCTGTATCCCTTCTAGACAAAACCGTCTTAAGCCCCAGAGGGGTTGAGTTAAATGCATAAGACACGTTTCGGTTGAATGCATTCAGTTATGCAACTGACTAGGTATCACCTTTTCCTTTTATTCGTTCTAAACTAATATTACTAGCAGGGTTCTTACCAAAGATTTTTATAACTAACTCAAGATAGACCAGAACCTGTCATTTCCAATGGGAGCATTAGTCATAGAGAGCAGAACAAGCAAGGAGTTGGGCGGAGCCAAGCACGAGCTAGTGAGATCCTATTGGCGCATTCTAGCATTCATTTGCATATTTATTTGAATACCTACTCTGTGAAGTGCACGATGTGCAATAACTCAATTCGCCATTGCACTCCTTTTAAACAATAAAACATTTCAACAAAATGTATGAGGATCAAATGTTTCATCCATGAGAAAACTTGCAGAATGTCGGCCAAAATCCATCTTGGTCCATCTTATCCCACAGGTAGTGAGTGGAAACGCCAACCAGATGCTTCCCATTTAAACTTCCAGTGAAATGTCCGCCTCATTGTTCTGTCGTTCTTACAGTGATGAAAATCCTGGAAAAGTCATGGAATTTCAAAATTGTGTTTTCGTGCATGGTTTTGAAAAATGAGAAAATCCGAAAAGTTTTAGAAAAGCAATGGAAATGAATTTAATAACTTCTATTGATGTAATTTATTTAAGCACAGTTTTTTTATATATATTTTATCAATCACATAAAAATCAACATATTAGCCAGGATCGGTATGACACTTTAGTGTGAATGCATCACCTGCATGTGTGCAAGTGAGACAGTCGGACATCACAGTAGAAGGTAGGCTTAGCCTATAAAATATGATAGAAAACAGACTGTAGGTAGCCAATTCAAAACATATGTTGTAGCCTGTCACCCTATCTCTCTAGTTCATTGTTTAGCTATTATTAGCATGTATTCATGTTTTCATCATGTCCCAAAAAACATTCAAAGTCGTTTTACTTAATTTTTTTAACGATTCATTTAAACTATTGTTTTTGATGAAACTAAAGATTCATTTTGGCATTTTATTAGCTGGGATTCTATTCAATCACGTTGAATCGAGAACAGTAATTTTAGAAAAACAATATTAGATGTAGCCTTTCTTTTGGATTATGTGGCTGCAACACATGTTTTGTAGATCATTCCAGTTGATTTTGGCATCCAATGTATGGGACATTGCAGCTCAGTTGATGCTAGTAAAGTACACATTTCTAAGGTAGCTGTAGAACACTGTTTGGGCTTGTTTCAGCTGAATTTAAATATTTGTAGCCTGCCATAGCCATTTGATATTGTCAGGCTCTGGCCATAGGGAGCTCTTTGGCTCCTCTAGATAGCCAGGGTCAGAGCCTGACAGATCTAGAAGGCCTAGATCTATGTTTTCGTTTTGTGTTGAATCCCCAGTTAGAGACAGCTGCGAGACTCTATTTAAGTTGCCATATCCCACACCTGTGTGTGGGTCATTGTTAAAAGTCATCATCAAGTAAGTGTGTTCGCTGTCATTCATATATATATATATAATTGTTTGTTTCTTTTGTATAGTTCAGACTGAGTTATAGTATATGTAAATAAAACGATGTCGAACTATCACTACGCTTCGCCTTGGTCTCTGGACACACCCGATCGTGACAGATATATTGAATGAGTAAATTATTTTATAAAGGTATAAAACATATTTGTTTAATGTTGCAATATTTTACATCAAGAGTGGTCAACCATCCTACTGGAGAGCTACACTCTTAGAAAAAAGGGATTCCAAAAGGGTTCATTGGCGGAGGAATAGAGTTCTACCAATAATTTTTGGAAGAAAGGGTTCTTTGATGATTCTTTGGAAGGAAAAAAGGATTCTTTGGAAGGTAAGACAGGTTCTTTGAAAGGCAAGAAGGGTTCTACATTGAACCATATACAATATTTCCGAGCATGCTCTATAGCAGGGCGATTTTCAGAATCTGTTTTTGCATATACATTGATTGGTTGACACATTTTATGCTACACAAAGATAAATAACAGTTTTTTTGTTTTTTTTAACTAAATCAATTACTGGGATGGTTGTACCAGTTTGATCATTGAGGTAGTCTCAGTATTTAATCCTGTATTTCTCTAAAATGCACAAATGTTTACATCCCTGTTAGTGAGCATTTGCCAAGATAATCCATCAACCTGCCAGGTGTGGCATATCAAGAAGCTGATTAAACAGCATGATCATTACACTGGTGCACCTTGTGCTGGGGACAATAAAAGGTCACACAACACAATCATGTCACACAAAACAATGCCACAGATGTCTCAGGTTTTGAGGGAGCGTGCAATTGGCATGCTGATTGAAGGAATGTCCACCTGAGCTGTTGCCAGAGAATTGACAGTTAATTTCTCTACCTTAAACTGCCTCCAACTTTGTTTTTAGAGAATTTGGCAGTACGTCCAACCGGCCTCACAACCGCAGACTACATGTAACCACGCCAGCCTAGGACCTCAACATCTGGCTTCTTCACCTGTGGGATCGTCTGAGAACAGACTCCTAAACAGCTGATGAAACTGAGGAGTAATTCTGTCTGTAATAAAAACCCTTTTGTGGGTGAGCCTGGCTCCCAAGTGGGTGGGCCTATGCCCTCCCTGGCCAACCCATGGCTGTGCCCCTGCCCAGTCATGTGAAATACATAGATTAGTGCTGCCGTGACGTGACTTTCATTAATGTGATGACTGTTATTTATCAAATCAATTAACTATGTTTAATTATTATAAAATTAATCATGTAATTAACTCATTAGGGATTTGGGGACCACAATATAAGTTGTTTAACGAGTTACCATCTCCCGAATTAAGCTCTTAGAATATAAGAGATTAATATATACATATATATCGATAAGTCACTTATTAATCATTACCTTATACCAGTCTCATTCTGAACGTCGCATACTCTTTGATATCTGCAGGAACCCTAACCTTATTGATGAATCAGCAATACACAAATTGACTAACTAAATAATAACACAGAATACATAAACATACATACACAGTGTAGATTATTGATTAGAAACATGATACAATGAAACAGGTCCATAGTGGACTAACAGCATGACTGCTTGGTTATAAAAAGGGGAGGGCTTCGAAAGAGAGGGAAAGGGAGAGACAGATTCAAACTATCGTTGTTACATTTGGAAACTACGCTCGTTTACATTTGGAAACTATGCAAAGTTTATATTTAAGCGTAGCTGTCCTTGATCGTCGTCTCTCTGAAACCACTTTCTCAAAAAGGGTTTGAGTGTCCTATCCCACTTTGGTGTGAGACTCGGCTGGTTTTGGAGTGTTCGTTAGAGTAGATACTTCAGATGTACCAACGGTTGTCTGAGAGGGATTGTCCTCACACCTTGTGTCTTTAGTCAAATGTTCTAGAATACTTTAGATGCAGACTGGCAATGCTACGGTCTAGTGAGTTTCTTCTTCTTGTGTAGAGATTGAGAGTTTCAGAGTTTCTCACCATTTCAAACGTGTGGATTAACGTCACGTTTCCTGGTCTGCAGAGGTTCAATCATTTGTAACGTTGAGCTCGCGCTTCACATCGGCTGGTCTAATGTACATTTCTTTACCAAGGCTTTTATACTTGGGTAAAAAGGGGGCGTTCTATCACACTGACACAATGTCTGTGCTCACTTGGGTTTGGTTACTGACTGGGCAAAAGTTTGTATAAAAACAATCATCTCATTAGAAGGCTAAAATCACATTGCTATCTTCACAAAATTACTCTCATGCTTAATCATATATTTTATTCAGAACTTGACAGGTAGAATGCCCTTTCAGACTTAAAGTTATTTCGTTATACCATCCTTAATGACATTACAAAATAATAAACAATATGACATGATTATTCTTTAGATCCCTACTGACCATTCCAAACATTTGGAGGTCAGGAATAATCTCCAGTAAAACTAATCCCGTCTGAATATGTCTTAGTGAACTTTTACATCCATTTCTTCCATTTTACTGTAAGCATAGAAGCTGTAACTGCTATATTCCGGTTTAATAATATGATTTACAAGAACATAAACATCTTATCTATTTTGACAGAACAAGGAAAGTAGAAAAGCTAGTGCGACAGTATTAGATTCACGCCACAGCCCAGGAATTTACATTAACAGTTGAGATACATAGGTGGGAAATTTAGAAAGTTAGTATTGTCATGTTTGGTGAACCGAAATAGTCAGATTGGTAATACACATTCTTATATTACTTTGAATTTTAACTTGCTTTCCAGGTCAAAATACATTGAACTGAAGCTTACTTCAGTCACAGAGGAACTTGACAAGAAAAACATTGAAATAGGAAATGTATTGCTTGGCTTCACCTCGTACCTATGACCGCTGCACAGCCGTGCAAAAAAAAAAAAAGTGTGTACAATCACTTTATTTTTCAAACATTTATATTTGTTTTTAGCTTCTATGCAAGCAGCGATTACATATCAGTTGTGTTTTATCTAGGAGAGATCAGAGAACAGAAAGAAAATGAATTGCCCTACAAATCCTTGAAGATAAACTGGAAAATATATCAAGATCATATTTAAATAATGCTGAATGTGAAAGAGCATCTAACCACAGACATTGCACAGCATCAGTGAGTCATTTGATGTTCAAATATCACTTATACAATAACCTGAGGGATAGTTTCCCTCCATGTCTCCATTTAAATAATGCTCAATATGAATTCTTTCCCCAGGGTGAAGTATGAAGAGCTATCAGCAAGTTTCAATCATCTGCAACTTAAGCTCATCACTAAGCTAAGGACCCTGGGACTAAACACCTCCCTCTGCAACTGGATGCTGGACTTCCTGACGGGCCACCCCCCAGGTGGTAAGGGTAGGCAACAACACATCTCCCACGCCGATCCTCAACACGGGGGCCCCTCAGGGGTGTGTGCTTAGTCCCCTCCTGTACTCCCTGTTCACCCACGACTGCATGGCCAAGCACGACTCCAACACCATCATTAAGTTTGCTGACGACACAACAGTGGTAGGCCTGATCACCGACAACGATGAGACAGCCTATAGGGAGGAGGTCAGAGACCTGGCAGTGTGGTGCCAGGATAACAACCTGTCCCTCATTGTGAGCAAGACAATGGAGCTGATCGTGGACTATAGGAAAAGGAGGGCCGAACAGGCCCCCATTAACATCGACAGGGCTGTTATCATATCTGTTTATGATCCAATAACATATTTAAAAGCATCCATCTACCTTGAGGATCTGTATGCACAACTTCATCTAACATTGTTGATGAATCCTCCCTTCTTTAAAACTGTTTGCTCCATCTGTCGGTCTAAGAATAAGTAGACATATACAGAACAGAATGAGGTATAAACAAACAATATTTATTGAATATAATATTTTCTATAGAATCTTAAGATAAGTGAATATTAACATTAACATATGAAATTGTAGAAAATATAAAATGTAGAAAATAATAAAATATAACACTGAGCTCTGGCTCGGCTGATTGGTAATTAGTCCAGTCCTCACAATATTAAACAATTTGCTTTGTCTATACAATGTAAACATAAGCCTATAGGCTATGGCTGCAGCTATATGTGTCAAAATAGTCAAAATGCTCTACAGCTGTGTGATTAACTTTGGTTCCCTCTACAGCCTAGGCGTTTTCAGCATCAGCATGGAAACCAGACTATCTGGACTGTCTGGAAGAAATTGAGAAAGTATGTCACATAGTTAGTTACGCAGTCATTTACCCAAATGCACTTCTGCCATATAGTCTTAAATGTTACTAAGTGTGTAAACATTTTAATGTTTGAATTAAAATCTTACCATCAAAATATTTCTCTTCTGCACTTTCTTGAGGCAAAATCATTAATGATTTCATCACAGGACATGTTTCCCCACATCATGATTTATACTCATGATGGCCAGACCACTCAAATGTTCCTGTGGCATGGAAGACCTCAGGTAGCTTTTGATGAGCTTTAATTTTGAAAAGCTCCTCTCTGCTGGTGATACTGTTACTGGTAGGGTGAATGCAAATCTTAGGGCTATCCAAAGGTTAGGATAGAGTTCCTCCAGGTTTTTCTCACAGAGAAAGGAAAGCAGCTCAAAGGCAGTCATCTTTTCTGATGGCAGATCAGGTAAATTATGAATCTCGTGTGCCGGATCCGTTCCACTGATGTCACCGTCATATCTGAAGGTTAGAGTGTTTTCAACTTCCATGCAGTGAGTCTTTAAAGATTCACTGGACAGCCGAGAGGCAGTGCTGAAGTTCAGCAGCACTCCATATTTGGTTTTCACCTTGTTGAGTGTTTCAAATCTCTCCATGGATGTCACAGCAGAGTCGACCACAATGTTGAAGTAGTTGACTTCAAGGTTTTTCAGTGCATCAGTCACTGGTTCATCAGGAGCCTCATAGCTGAAATGCCTCTTGCTGTTTCTGTCCACATTCCTTTCTTCACAAATGCTTTTGGCTGTTGTCTGGGCCTCAGATAATCCAGTTTCCTGGTATGTAGTGAGGGAGGCCTTTGCATTTGATATTTAATTTACTGCGATGCATTGAGGCGGATTGGAGGAGCTTGTTCACGTTGTTTGTCATTGTCAGTATCTCACACCATACGACACAGAAAATCAAGAAGCGGTAGGAAACAACTTCCTCTACAAGTGCTTGTGCCTCCCTTTTGCCACAGGATCGTTGATCGTCTGTCTGGCTTCCAGTAATTCCTCCCGAACCTCAGAAGCCTGATACCTGATTGCATGAACACTTTGGAGCCTACTCTCCCATCTTGTCACTCCATGACTTCACGGTTATGTTCACATGTTTCTTCAAAACATTCCATCTTTGTGTGCCAGCTGAAAAGAAGGTGAAGCGCTTTTGCACATGCCCCAAAAACCCAACTGCATCTTTTGAAGATTTGGCAGCATCTACAATAACAAGGTTTAGAGTATGTGCTCCACATGGGACGAACACAACACTTTTTTTTTAGCAGTCTGGCTTGTACTCCTTGGTGCTTGTCCTTCATGTTGGCCCCATTATCATAAGCTTGCCCTCTGCAATCTTCAAATGGAATCTTCAGTTCGTTCAGCTTATCTAAGATGACAGTGGACAGATTCAAGCCTGTTGTAACCTCAACATTCACAAAGCCGAGGAAGTTCTCCTTGATCTCTGGCTTTCCCTTTAAAGCCACGCTTCTCAGAATAATGGACATTTGCTCCTGGTGACAAATGTCAGGTGTACAGTTCAAGATAATGGAGAAGTACTTTGAGTATCTTACTTGCGTCACTATTGCTTCCAGAATCTTGTCACTCACAATCTGTATCAGCTCATTTGTGTGCGCACCCCAAGGTAATGAGCATGTGTCTCTCCATCTTTAATTTTGCTGAGATGATTTTCCATAACAGGATCAAATTATGCCAGTAATTCAATCTCTTTTAGGAAGTTTTCATTATCTGGTTGGAAGAGTTTGTCTGATGAATCCTTCAATGCTAGGTTTCTTTCAGCCAGAGAATGGGTTATACTTATTAAATGTTTAAGGACATTCCGCAATATCTTTCTTTCAGCCTCAAATTGTCATTTGTATCTGGTCAAGAGTCTGCCCCCGACTTAGGCGCCGATCAAGTTCTCTCCACTTAATCATATTGTTTGTGTGTTCAGGACTACCCTCATGGTGTTTCAGAATGGCGTTGATATTTGACCAGTCATTCACGCCTTCCTTTATTATTTTGTAGTCTTTTGTAGAAAAGAGCTTACAGCAAAAACAATACACAGAGTTGTTTTTGATTGAGTATGAAAGCCAGCTCCTGGTAATCTTTTCCTCATTTGACAGCTGTCTCTGTAATACGCCTGAATGGAAACCTCTTAGACTTGTCTTTAGGGTAAGAAAAATCCAGTCCTGGTTTGAATGAACCTCTGCGCACTAACTCAGTCCTCATAAAGTCTGTTAAGACTGGGTCATTTGGTGGGTCATTTGGTGGAGCAGCAACTGTTCTATTAGGGTCTGCGCTGCTTGTATCTGATGCTGGCTGTACACTTCTGGTTGTGCTAGGACTGGCTGATGCTGCCTGTACTTCACCTGGGTCTGTGTTGGTACTTGCTGAAGACAGGTGTACTGGGTCTGTGTTAGTATTTGCTGAAGCCAGCTCTACTGGGTCTGTGTTAGTATTTGCTGAAGCCGGCTGTACAAGTCTGTGCTTGTACTGGCTAATGATCCAAAATCTCCTCTGCTGACAAACTTAAGCATAGCACCTGTAAATTATACATAACAATACTATGTAGCGGGTTTCTAGCCAGGCTGAGCCTCAAGGTACAAGAACGTGGAGAAACAGAAGTGGGGATCCTTTCTCCAAGGCAGTGACCCAGGACTTTTATTAGTGAAACTTTAACAGAGGCCACGCCCGGGCGCTGGGTAACAATGAAACCAAAACAAAAGCCTAGCTCTTTCGGGAGCCTTACTATACAGTTCTTCCGGGTCCCTTACTGTGACCGGACAGCTAAACTGTTTACCGGTTATAACCAAAAGAAAAGAGAGAGAGCAATTCAAATACAGTCTGGGTCTTACTGTGTGTGTCTTCTTGTCCAGTAGTCATTGAGGTCCAGTCCCTTCTTCCACTTGAGGTTATCCTAGAATCCTCTGCCCTCCTGGTAGCTTTTCCCACCAAACAACCACCCGCTGGGTGTGCTCAAGGCCAGGTTAAAATACCTCTCCTTAAGTGGCTTCAGGTGTGTGTAATTAGGCCTTACCCTACCGGGCCACCACCTCTCCTGGCCAGCAGATGTAGCCAACGAGCCGGAACATACCGGCCATCACAGACCCATCCTCTCACTCCACTACAACTATTATTAATTTTATCAGCTGCATCAGGCTCATTCAAACTGTCTCCCCCAGATTTCCTTTTATACATTTTCAAATATAAAATACTATTTATTCTATGGCTTGGCTGATGGTTATTATTTACTGAGCGGTGCATCCATATTGCCCAGTATGCCCAGCTAGTCAACATTTTAAATTCAATAAATAAATCAATAGTCAATGTCAATCAATTACTTTAATCTTGCATTACTCCTTGACTGAGAGACTAGATAGTCATTGTCTTGTCTTAAATTATGTACGCCTATGAGGAGTGCCATCACACTCATATATTGTCTGGACTGGTCCCCACAGAGGTTGCTGCTGGAAAGCACGAGTTTCATTTCGTTCATGCTCACATGATCGCATGTTCATGCACGACGCGGTTATCTTTTCCGATCTGCAGTTTATAAACACCGTTGCCCGTTGGCGTAATAAAACGGTTCTATTTCACTCTCAATTTTGTCAGGCACAAAGTCACAGACCATAGCCCTGGAAGTGGCTGGCAAGCAAGCAAGACACAGACGGACCAAGAGACTCACTGCCCAGCTAGATTAGCCAGACAGACTAGAGAGAGATGCACTGCAAGCTAGCACATCAACTTAACGTTACTGTTATTTGCTGACATCAAACTTGGAGAGGAGAGAACACAAGTTTACCTGATTGCTGTTCCCGCAATTCACTCATGTTTTTTTTTCTTCTCTTTTCGTGACCGAAAGGATAGTTCTGCTTCATCCTCTCATCGAAGTTGACACGAGGGGGAGGCGGTGCCCTTGCATAATTTGCGGGGTCTTACGCAACTTGCGTAGTGAGCGTATAGGGCCGCCGGCTCTGGTGTCACCAGCAAAGCACCCCCACACCATCACACCTCCTCCTCCATGCTTCACGGTGGGAACCACACATGCAGAGATCATCCGTTCACCTACTCTGCGTCTCACAAAGACATGGCGGTTGGAACCAAAAATCTCAAATTTGGACTCATCAGACCAAAGGAAAGATTTCCACCGGTCTAATGTCCATTGCTCGTGTTTCTTGGCCCAAGCAAGTCTCTTCTTATTATTGGTGTCCTTTAGTAGTGGTTTCTTTGCAGCAATTCGACTATGAAGGCCTGACTCATGCAGTCTCCTCTGAACAGTTGATGTTGAGATATGTCTGTGTCACGATGTGTGGTGAGGGAACGAAGCGCAGAGCGAGAGGTACGTGCAGACATAGTTTATTTACTCAACAAAATAACAAACACACGAAAACAGAGAATGCACCGTGAACTGGTATCGAGTATACACAAACACACACAAGGATCCACAACGCCGGTGGACACAATGGAACATAAATAGAATTCCCAATTAGAGACAACTCAAGACAGCTGCCTCTAATTGGGGATTAGCCAAACTCAACCAAACTCCCTGAAACTATTGTCAGGTCCTGACTGTGGCCATACGACTCCCACTAGGGGGAGCCAGAGACCTGGCCTCAGTCAGGACCTTACAGTCTGTTACTTGAACTCTGTGAAGCATTTATTTGGGCTGCAATTTCTGAGGCTGGTAACTCTAATGAACTTATCCTCTGCAGCAGAGGTAACTCTGGGTCTGCTTTTCCTGTGGCGGTCCTAATGAGAGCAGTTTTATCATAGTGCTTGATGGTTTTTGAGACTGCACTTGAAGAAATGTTCAAAGTTCTTGACTAACCTTCATGTCTTAAAGTAATGATGGACTATCATTTCTCATGAATTTGGTTGATAGAATGCCAACAGTGTGCAAAGCTGTCATCAAGGCAAAGGGTGGCTACTTTGAAGAATCTAAAATATAAATATATTTTGATTTGTTTAACACTTTTTTGGTTACTACATGATTCCATTTGTGTTATTTTATAGTTTTGATGTCTTCACTATTATTCTACAATGTAGAAAATAGTAAAACTAAAGAAAAACCCTGGAATGAGAAGGTCTGTCCAAACTTTTGACTGTATATATATATATATATTGTGGCAGACGGCAGGGAGAGGTGAGGGGAGTGGTCATTGAGGGAAGATATCTGGCAGCCCGTTGGCTCCACCCCCGAGCCTTATAGGGACTTCCTGCACTAACGAGAAGGTGTGAATCATTAAGTGATTGAGTGTTTGTGGATAAGAAGGGAAGCAGACTAGAAGAGAGAGGGAGAGAGAGGTGTGCAACAGGGAGTGTGACAAGTTAAGTGGTGAGCTGTATAACTAGGAAGGAGGATTTAACCCTGTGTACCGAATTGGACTGGCTGAGAACCGTGCTGTGGATTTACCCTTGGATTAATGGACATCCACAACCAACTGTGGACTGTGAACTGGTAGCTAAAACCCCCCTTTTCCTTTCCCACCTAGGGACTTATTTCCCTAATAAATTCCCAACTACCTTGAAATTACGCTGTTTGTGTCTGTTTGTTATTGAGCTTGATGACGTGGAAACCCCACACCCCTAAACTTGCTACAATATATACTGTGTGTGTGTTTTAATATACCCCTCCCCTAATTGGAGTAAACTAACATTTTACGTACACAGCATATTTTACATTGGTTATATTGTTACATTAGCTCCACTCAACCTCTCCCATTTATATCTGAACACCATCCAGTTTTGATTGCTATTGGCCATATATTTTTTAACTGTGCTGTTTCACAAAAGTCTGAACCTACATACATTTTACGGACACAGTATACTTTACAAGAGTTATCTGGTTATTTTTTGTATCACCCTTCAGCTCCACTCCCATCTATCTCTGAACACCATCCAGTTTTGATTTATATTTGTCATATGTGATGTTTCATAAAAGTTCTGAACCTTTCTATTCTCGTAGTTCCTACAGATTGTGAATTAAAGATGAATTTAAGACAAACTATTCAATCAAAAATTACCTGTATGTTTTATGATTACTGTAGAATGTATTCGCTTAACTGACATATGTTTGATGGGTCAAAGGAAACCGAAAGCGAAGCCCTCAAACTCCATCTTGGTGTTATAGTTGGCGCAACACCACAGATTAATGTATTGGAACATTTTGATCAATATTTTTAGGTGTAGTATTCACTAATTGTGTTTTTATTTGTTGACCATGATATGTGAACCGTTCCTACTGTATTTCTCTGTGAGTGATTTTCTCCACAGTGTTAGACAGTCTAAGAAGTGCTAAACGTACATATAGAATTGTTTTAAGATGGGCATACTATGGATCATTTAGCTATTTGAATTTTTATTTTAGGACCTCTTTAGGTCTAAAAAAATATAGATACATTGAAGCATCTGTCCTAAATCTAGGACATATAAACACTCTTTTAAAATCGGTACTGGTTACCTTCATATGAGTCCCGTGACACTTGGGGGGGGGTCGTAGTTTTTAGCCCAAACTTAACAGGAGTTGGCATATCAACTGTACCGACTTCAGACGAGTCTCCTGACACTTGTGGGGGTTCGTAGAGCAGAATGGAGAAGACCATGTTCGTGAGTCTCCCCTTTCCATGGAATGGTCTTAATAGTTTGTAGGTTAAACTCTACAAACGTTTACGTGAGAAGACTGATTTTCGGGATGTCTCATGGTCTGACAAACACCGCTCTAGCTCTGCCACCTTTCACCGCAGATGCGGAAGTGTGACACTGGCGGATGCAGTGGATTGAGATCTGACAGATTTTGATGGGGATTGTTTTGCTATCTAACTTAGATTGACACACCGGGTGTTTGAATTTAGTGTTCAAAACATTGGATTGGCCTAAAACTCAGGATTTATTATCATAATAAATCCAGAGTTTTAGCCAATGACCACAAACAAGTTAAACTCATAACTTTGTAATACATGCTGTATGGTATGCACATTTTCATTTCCATTGTGGAAATTATTTCGCTATAAATATCACAACATCTAACGTGGGTGTCTTTGTGGTTCTTGTAATGGTAGAGCTTTGTAGTTGCAACTGATCCATTCAAGAGTAGCCTGCAGCCACGTGTCCCAGCAGCCACGTGTCCCAGCAGCACAGCATCGAAAAGTGGAATGAGCGAACTGAACTTACACTGCCATCAAATACTTGACTTACTCTGTAATACACCCTCTGCATGATCAACTTCTAAAATATAGTCTGTAACTTTGTAAAAGGTGGTTAATGCTGTGGGGTTCTAAAATATTCGTAATTATTTGTCTTCCATTACTATTTTCCCCTGTTTTTATTATTTGTAATGTTTCAGATCCAGAGCTCTGTCGTTCAGAATACACCCCGAGAGTGCTTTAAAACGTACTGCAACAAAAAATGATGTGGGATGCTGGTTTGACAGCTGTTACTGGTGCTGAAAAGAAGTTGAGAAACAAGTGCTGTTAGACAGGACCCGAGGCGCAGAGCTGTGGTGCAAAGACACTCCTTTTATTAGGCAAAAAACCCCAAAACAAAGCGACCATGAACAGGTGTGCACAAAAAACCCACAACACAGGTGGGAAATAACTGAACTTAAATAGGCTCCCCAATTAGAGACAATGCGGCGCAGCTGCCTCTAACTGGGGACCAAACACAAACTAAACATAGAGTTATCCAGAGAGGTCTCTGGACACTAAACCTGAAAACCATAAAGGTTTCCAGAGACCTCCCAACATAGATCCTTACAAAATTTTAAAAAAGTCAAACAAATTAACCAAGTATGTTATCTTGTTTTTGGTGTTAATGTTCAGCCACGTTACTCACATTGTTCATGACAAAATATGTAAAATGCTTGTTGTTTTGACAAAACTTGCCTCATTTGAGTCCATTCAACATGAGTAAGTTCATGTGTTCATGTAATTGAATGTATTTTTTTGCTTGTGCTGTTTTTTCGTCCCTGTTTATTACGTTGTATGATGTATTGTTATTTATTATTATTTACATTACTACCAAATAAAAATTATGCTCAATTTTGTCACATCCATTTATTTGTGTTTACTCAGATGGTCATATTCTGCCTGATTTGTCTATAATCAGCTAAATATTTCAAAAAGTGTAAAGAAAATATACAGTGCATTTGGAAAGTATTCAGACTTTTTCCACATTTTGTTTCTTTAAAGCCTTTTAAAATCCTCATCAATCTACAAGCAATACTGCATAATGACAAAGCAAAAACTGTTTTTTCGATTTTTTTTGCAAATGTATTAAAATAAAAAAATGGAAATATTACATTGACATAAGTATTCCCTTTACTCAGTACTTTGTTGAAGCATCTTTAGCAGCGACTACAGCCTTGAGTCTTCTTGGGTATGACGCTACAAGCTTGGCACACCTGTATTTGGGGAGTTTCTCCCATTCTTCTCTGCAGATACTCTCAAGCTAAGTTTGGTTGGATAGGGAGTGTCGCTGCACAGCTATTCTCAGTTCTCTCCAGAGATGTTTGATCGGGTTCAAGTCTGAGCTCTGGCTGGGCCACTCAAGGACATTCAGAGACTGCTCCTAAAGCCACTCCTGCGTTGTCTTGGCTGTGTACTTAGGGTCGTTTTCCTGTTGGAAGGTGAACCTTCGCCCAGTCTGAGCGTTCTGGAGCAGATTTTCAACAAGGAGCTTTGGCCAGGTGATGAGCGGACAATTCCTTTAACCTCATGGCTTGGTGTCAAATGTGGGACCTAAAATAGACAGGTGTGTGCCTTTCCAAATCATGTCCAGTCAATAAAATTTACCACAGGTATCAAGTTGTAGAAACATAGCCTCATAGCAAAGGGTCTGAATACTTATGTAAATAAGGTATTTCTATATATATATATATATATATATACAAATGTTCTAACATTTCTAAAAAACAGTTTTTGCTTTGTCATTATGAGGTATTGTGTGTAGATGTTGAACAAAAAATATTTAATAAATGTTATAATAAGGTTGTAACGTAACAAAATGTGAAAAAGTGAAGGGGTCTGAATACCTTCTGAGTGTACAAAACTAATATTGAGTTTCACCCCCTTTGCCCTCAGAACAGCCTCAATTCGTTGGGGCTGGAAAGCGTTCCATAGGGATGCTGGCCCATGTTTACTCCAATGCTTCCCACATTTGTGTCAACTTGGCTGGATGTCCTTTGGGTTGTGGACCATTCTTGTTACACACAGGAAACTGTTGAGCATTACAAACCCAGCAGCATTGCATTTTCTTGACACACTCAAACCAGTGGCTACAATTTCAATATCATCCTCCAGAAAAGGCATATCTAACATTTCAGCAAATAATATGGCTAAACTCCAATTTACTGATACAGAAAAAATAATTTTAAAAATTGTAAAAAAAAATGTACAAGAAGATGATAATATTTATGAAGGACATTGTAAACAAGAATGGTAAACTTATGTCACACAAGCAACTAACAACAGTGTATGGAGGTGTATGATCAATACAAAATTATAACCAACTCATTGCGGCTCTGCCACAAAATTGGAAGAGACATTTTAATTTACAATTAAATTAAAGAATTAATATGTCTGCCACCTATTAAAAATCATAAATGGAAAAAAACGATTATTATAAATCGAAAAATGTACAAGTTTCACTTATAGTCAAAAGGTTTGACAGCAATACTGTATAAAATTCAAGATGGGAACAGGTTTTTGATGTCTCAATACCTTGGTATCGGGTCTATGAACTGAAATATAAAACCACAATTGACACTTATATCCATTATTTTCAATTTAAGCTATTATATAAAATACTTGCTACAAAAAGAATACTCAATATATTGGGCATTGAACAGTCAGCCTTGAGCAGACTGCCACGAGGAAACAGAACCAATAGATCATATGTTCTGGTACTGTCCATTGGTGGCTCTATTTTGGAGTCAGGTCCAGGAATGATTGTTAAGTCTTAATGTCTGTGTTCAGTTGGACCTCAGATTGTTAGGGAATCTGAGAAACGACAATCAGTCAATGGGAAATATCATTATACTCTTAGGTAAAGTATACATTTTTAGGGCAATATCGGTAGAAATTTTAAAATTAGGGAAGTTCAGGACCCTCGGAAGACATCATAGTAAAATGAAGGGATGTATTGTAAAAAGTAAATAAAATAATGGAAATATACTGGGAAAGATGGGTAAATCTGTGGACAGAGTAGGATTGGAGTTGAATGGTGGATTGGATTGTGGGTGAAAATCCAACACTTGAAGAAAGAAGAAATGGTACCGTAGATGTGAGCGAAAGTAGTTGTAAGTATTGAAGTATTGTTGTCAGTTAGTTTACTCCAATTCGGGAAGGTAGAGAAGGAAAAAGAAAGAAAGTAAAAATGTATAATATACAATGCAATTGATAAAGCAATGTATAAAAAGGCCTATTGGCTAGGTTTGACATTATTTACAAAGTGATTTAGATTTGACATTAAAAATCATCAATTGGCTGAAAAGTATGAAAGGTAGAGACCTCGTTGCCTGGGGAGCTCTCGCGTTCTTCAGTTAAGAGCTCCAGACGGAACTGTGACGGCTGGGACGCGCGTAGATGGTTATCAGAATTGAACTCATCCTCCATCATATCAGTAGTTGTCATAGTTGGATTGTAGATTTGTGAACCATCGTAGAGTCCTCCTGAAATTACAAGTGTGTCGTCTGCTGCTAGGGTTCCACCCACTGAAAATGCATTGAGTAGAGTTGTGAGAACTAATATGACATACTGTATACTACAGTAGCACAAACGTGTCAGCTGTAATAAAATATTTATTCATGTATGACGCAATAATTAAATTAAGGTAATATTCAATTTGAGACTGTATACTGTATAGTAGGCCTGCATGCACTGTCAATGTTTTTACGTCTTAGTGAGAATTACAAAATAAATATCAATTTGAGATATTGAACAAAAATTTTATGAGAACATGATATATGAATTCCCTTACCTTCAGCCTCATTGTTGTTATAGAGAGGTCGATGTGAGTATTGACTCATCTGGTTCCATCTATTCAACACGTACAGAAATATCCCCAAAACAAACACCCCAAGCAAAACACTGAAGAAAATGGTCATGCCTTTTTCTGAATTGTCTAGTCCAAAACCTGTTGAATAAACCAGGAAAGATGTTAATGATGATTGAAATTCACTTACATTTTTGTAGCACAATAATCAACTTTAAAGACAGACATATCAACCAGCAGCAGTTACCTTGTGTCACATTAAGTGTTGCTGTTATCATCGACGTGGTGGTATTGGTGGTTTGAGGAAGATTCTTAGTGGATTGTTGTGTTGGAGTATTTGATGTACTGTTTTGGTTTTCAGTGGTCTTGGCTACTTGGGGGGTTGGTGCAGTGGAGGGGACTATGCCTGGGACTGTAGTGGCTACAGATGTAGCCTTATCTGTAGGGGCCAAAGCTGATGGTGTTGACTCTGTGGTTGTGGTTGTTGAGATATCCTGTACATGGTTGTGAGTTGCTGTTCCAGTGCTGTTCACACTTGAGTTATGGTAACTTGCAGTGGAGAGTGCACCGTCAACAGTAACATTCAAGGACGTTGACATGGCAGTGGTGTAGGTCTGGTTTGGAGCCATTGTCTCTGTGATTGCAGTAACCAAACTGACATTTGTGGTAGTGGCATTATTTCCTCTCTCAGAAGATGTTGTCAGAGTTGTAGTTGTAGCCAAGGAAATGGCCAAAAGAAAACTTGCCAGGGGTAGAGAAAGTCTTTGATCCATGGCTATTATGTTGTCTCTTTGGTCCTATAGTGAACAACATAATAAAACATGTATTATAAGCATCCAAATAATAACCCCCAGCTGTGTATACAGTGTTGACCAACCATATCTTAAAGTCCCTTAGGCTGTGTGTTCTAATACTGAAACAAGCCTTACTTGTCCTATTTTTTCACAGTCCCAAAGGATACCATACATATGACTTAAAACCTATTTTCCCTCAAATGATTTTCGGCACTGAGCATATTACTGTGAACACTGAGGCTGTACCCTCTGCCTATTGGCTTCTTAGTTTATTCAAGCCCGTCTTAAAATACAACACTACCCCTTTAACACATAAAAAAAAAAGCTCTTTACCTGTCTCACTTTTCAAAGATGTCTAGAAATGTACACAAGTTGTGCTCTTGTAGGAAGCAATCACTCCCCTATTGCTGACTTCAAATGTGCTATAACTGGACTAATAATTAACTAACTGGCAAAGGACATGAACAACATGTGCACACTTGGCATAAATGCAGCTCTTGCTTTGATCGCAAAACAAGCACATCTACCCATGACCACAACTGTAAAGACAGTCTAGAGATCAACGTAAATGGCGTAACGTAAGAGTATTTATTCTGCGTGCGCAGTTTAGAGGAAACATTGGTCACAACCCATGTTTCGTCATTGTATGCAGGTAGGTCTGCTGTGTATAATAGTAGCAAATATTACAGCAAACGTGTATTTGACCGAGGAAGGCAGATGCGACGTAAGAATCGCCCCTCTTTCAGCCCACTGAAGAATTAGCATCATAATAGGTGCCTACATTATCAAAAGAACCTACCATCTAGATTAAGATGGAGACAGTACAGGTGCTTCGAAGCTGGGCCCGAGAGACTGAAAAACAGCTTCTATCTCAGACTGTTAAATAGTTACCACTAGCCGGCCTCCTCGCCCAGCACCCTGTCCTGAACTTAGTCGCTGTTACTAGCTGGCCACCACCTACCCTGCACCTTAGAGACTGCTGCTCTTTGTACATAGTCATTGAACACTAATCACTTTAATAATGTCTACACACTGTTTTACCCACTTCGTATGTATATAATGTATTCTAGTCAAGGCTCATCCTAGATAACTACTGCTGTACACACCTTTCCTATTCATATACTGTCCATACACACCATTACATACATACAGTATATATATTCCGGTCTCTGACATTGTTTGTTGTAATTTATCTTATTTAAATTATTGCTAGGTATACTGCACTGTTGAAGCTCGAAACACAAGCATTTTGCTGCAACTGCGATAACATCTGCGTACACAACATAAAATGTGGTTGGAACCGGAACAATACCAATATGCACCTGCCTTCTGAAACTTATTAGAGGGCAACTGAAAACATTAAGCACATACCGTATTTAATTAACATGTTAACTCATCATTAACATTAAAGACATTAACTGTCTTTCCACTGTGATTTTGGCCTTTAGTATACCCTACCTTTTTATTTTCACAGTCAACATTCAGAAAATAGTTTTAGCTCACCTTACACAGCAAAGCGCCCACGAGAGTGAAACCAGGAACTTGATCTATTGCTTTGTTCTCCACTCCCTACAGACCAAAGAGAGCAAAATACTTGCTTTCATGTTATGTGAGGTGGGCGGTCCTCTTCAGTGTTCACTTCCTTTATTGTTTCCTGGTTACCAAGGAGACCTGGTTGGTAGTCATAAAAACTATCTACATGTAGGCTTACAATCAGCAAATCAGAACTTTTTTGCAGAGAAGTTATTATGAAGTTATAATGACGTTATTATTAAGTTATTATTAAAACCAGTGGTTGTGTTCTCTAGCTTTTTAGGATGTTTGTTTATGGTAGGCTGCACAAACTGGTATATCTACAGCATGTCAACTGTATGTGGCCCTGGGTATTTCCCCCACGAAAACAAGTTGAAGTAGCATGTCAGTGGCCTACAGTTGTTTGTCGTTAACGAATATGGTCACCTCTGTAAAGATGCATGTGAATCATGCAAGATACAGTATAACTGTTGCATTTCACCAGATGTTGGTAACAACCCAAGTAATCCATACATACAAAGAAACCAAAACAAATAAGTTCAGAAATTAAGTTATGTGTAATAATGTGAAATGACACAAGGAAAAAGTATTGAACACATGAAGAAAGGGAGGTTCAAAAAGGTATGGAAAGCCAAGACAACAGCTGAAAACTATCAGTAATTAAAAAGCAATCCAGCCCCCTGTCAGTGCAAATTAATATCAGCTGGTTCAGTCCCAACTGATGGCCTACAAAAGGTCTCATTGCCAAGGTGTCACACAAGACACATCTCATGATGGGTAAAAGCAAAGAGCTGTCTCAAGACATTCGCAACCTAATTGCTGCAAAACATAATGATGGCATTGGTTATAGGTGCATTTCTAAGCTTCTGAATGTTCCAGTGAGCACTGTTGGGGCCATAATACGGAAGTGGAAAGAATCATTTCACCATAGATTTGCCTCGACCAGGTGCTCCTCGTAAATTTGCCCATTCATCCTTCCTTCAATTATGTGAAGTTTGCCAGTACCATTTGCAGAAAAGCAGCCCCACACCATGATGTTCCCACCTCCAAACTTCACTGTTGGTATGTTGTTTTTAGGGTGATGTGCAGTGCCATTTCTCCTCCAAACATGGTGTGTATTATGACATCCAAACAGTTCAATTTTGCTATCATCTGACCACACTATATTCTCCCAGTATTTCACTGGCTTTTCCAAATGTTGTGCAGCAAACTTTAAACGAGCTTCAACATGCTTTGTTTTCAGCAATGGAGTCTTGCGTGGTGAGCATGCATACAGGCCATGGCGGTGGAGTGCATTACTTAATGTTTTCTTTGAGACAACAGTACCTGCTAATTGCAGGTCTTTTTTAAGCTCTCCACAAGTGGTCCTTGGCTCTTGGACAACTCTTCTGATTATTCTTTTCACTCCTCTGTCAGAAATCTTGCGAGGAGCACCTGGTCGAGGCAAATTTATGGTGAAATGATTGTCTTTCCACTTCCGTATTATGGCCCCAACAGTGCTCACTGTCCATGCCTTTTTGAACCTCCCTTTCAACATGTGTTCAATACTTTTTCCCTGTGTCATTTCACATTATTACACATAACTTAATTTCTGAACTTATTTTTTTTGGTTTCTGTGTATGTATGGATTACTTGTTGTATGGATTACTTGTTACCAACATCTGGTGAAACTTTCATGTCAATAGCACCTTTGGAAATATATTTACTGAGAAAAATGGTGACGGGTTCAATACTTATTTCACCCGCTGTATCAACTACATATGCTCATATTACAAGTTCATTATTTGTAGTGACAGGTAGGTTAGATGTACATTTTAATTTACGTATTTTTAATTAAACTTATTTCATCTATAATCTTAATGCATTGTTGAAAAGTCACAAACCCCCACCTCACAACCCTTGTGACCCCAAACTGTTCAAACTGTTCACATCCCTCTTGTTGCCAATCTCTTTTTGTTGTTGTTGCAGTTTTATATACATTTTGCCATGTCATATGTGTGTTCATATGATACTTTAGTGACTCAACAAAATCAATGGAGGCCCCTTGGGGGTTGAGTCCCCTGGTCAAGTAATCTGGCCATGATAACTACAAAATTAGATAGCTGGTTAGCCTAACATACCTACCTAGTTACCATAGGCTAGCTAGTTGAGCAACTGGACATTTCTGACAGGTTATAAATAGCTCTTTAAGGTCAGTGAGTGACATAACAAGAGGAAAACTGCCTATGCACTAACACAGTTTGAAATGGTGACTACTATTACACCTCTCGACAACGGGGTTAGTAATGCTAGTCCTTTGTTCTTAGAGACATGTCACTCACACACACATTTGCTGATTAGAGAATTAATCTGCATAATTACACACTTGGCCTTCCTTTTCTTAGCAATGAATTTCATTCCAATAAAACGAGAGTGGAAATGTGAGAGGACTAATTGTTTTCTCTTGGAGAACTCCAGCTGACAGAGTGTATTTAGCTTGGAGGCAGCATCACATTTTTGTGACCTTCTCCACATCCTTATCCACAATGTTAAACTGAGAGTCTTTGAATCCAGTGTCGTTTGATCCTTTCTCCAGCTCTGACCCAGCCTTTTCATTTATCTCAGGTTCTGATGCCTGCAGAAGACACACAAAGACACACACAGATAGACATTGAACATGTATTACAGATGTAGGCCTACAGTATGAGAGAGAGAGAGAGAGAGAGAGAGAGAGAGAAAGAGAGAGAGAGCGAGAGAGAGAGAGAGAGACGGTTGGGGTGGTGGGAAGATGCTTTACCTCTGAGTCCTTGCCACAGCCAGAGCAGAATAGATCACTTCTCCTTACAAAGACATCCGAGCGTAAATTCTCCTGCTTGCAGCCACCTGGAAAGACACAACACAGGGAGATGCCTGGCTTAACTAAATGCATACAATATCAATTTGAACCAGCATAAGTCATTATACCTACGGCCAGGAGTTTTTCCTAAACAAACCTGACCGAAGTAAAAATAACTAATATCATGCGTTATGCTGTTAGAGCTAAAGGAGGTAGCCTCACCTGTGATTGCGCTTACCACCAGGCCCACAAAAACAGTCACCAGAGTGCCCAGAAGACAGAAGTACACATAGGACAAGGAGTACCATGAGTCTGCCAGAGCTGGCCGGTCACTGTAACAACAAGAGAAAGAGTCATACCTGAGCAACTTTATCTCAGCCCCCCTAAGAAAGAAATGTCCCCCTCCCAGCCTAAAACCCCAAACAGCAAGCAATGCAGATGTAGAAGCACGGTGGCTAGGAAAAACTCCCTAGAAAGGCAAAACCTAGGAAGAAACCTGGAGAGGAACCAGGCTCTGAGGGGTGGCCAGTCCAAATGTAGTACACTATATGTGGAATAGGGTGACTTTGGAGACAGTGGTTATAAAGTGACTGTGAGTAACTCACTCAGGCAGAGGGGTCAGTGTTACTGTGCTGGTCCATGGGGCCAGGGTGGTGTAGTTCAGGTCCTGTGTGCGATTACAGCCTGCCACACTGAGTGGCAGGGGGTTGGTCTTATCAGCTAAGGGTGGGTATATCTGCGCTCCAATCCCCACCCACAGGGTAACAACAAGGCCCGCAATCAGCCCTGTGAGTCCCCCCTGCAAGGCACAAGGAAGCAGTCTCAGTAGAGATACATTACATTTATATATCATTATTATATTGTCTAACCTTTAACATTGTGTTGTATTTAACAACCCAATCTTGATTTGTAGGTCAGGAGTTTTATAGTGTTTACAGATGTTAATTTCTCTATTAGTAATGAGTAAATATGTTTTTGAATATGAATTCTGACATTGGTATGAATAAAATTGGGGATACCTACTGTTGAGTTTGCTGTGCGCCAGAACATCCCTAGTAGGTAAAGTCCAAGAAGAGGTCCACTGATCATTCCAAATATGGACAGTGCTGCCTAAAAAGAGACAACTTTTAGAAACATCAAGTAGAGAGGATGACTACCAGACAGCAGGTGGTGCTACAGAGCCACATATGATCATCGTTTTCCTACCTGCAAAATGCTCCCCATCAGGGAAGCTATTCCAGCCATCCCAATGCACAAAAACCCGAAGAAAACACCTGGAATATATCCAAAGATAATTCAATATCCCATACAAATATGATGATTGTGAATACCCTTCCATGTAAAGTAATAACATATAATGACATATAATCTAAATACTTAAACAAATGTAAATCTGACTTTTTATAATTTTATTTGTATCATATTAAAATTTGAAGGAGCCCACATATAGTTTTGTTAGTCTTACATAGGGCTGTGGTACATAGGGCTGTGGTACATAGGGATGTGGTACATAGGGCTGTGGCGGTCATGACATTTTGTCAGACGGTTATTGTTTTGTGTGAAACTCACTGAGGCCCATGTTGATCCAGGACACCTGTTTCTCTGTCAGGTTTTTGCACACTGGCTTGACGAAGTCCTCCACGGTCACAGCCACCAGCGCATTGATGCTGGAGGACACAGTACTGAAACAGACACAATGACAATAGACGAGGAGAAGAGAAGGAATTGTCCTTTGTCTACAGGGAACTCGTGGTTAAACACATTCATTGATAGGGTTAGTGGTGGAATAATTGCATGTGTTTGGACCCAGAACTGGGTAGGGGGTCATGAGGTGGGGATAAATTAAAATATCCTTTTCCACCTAGAACCATTTGTGTGACCAGACCTTCTCTATTTGGGTTCCCCATGGAGTATACTCACCTTAGGGTACCACTGTATGCTGCAGACACAAACAATCCAGGGACTCCAGGATAGGCTGCCAGAATGTCCATCACCATGTATGGAAGCAGCTTGTTTATACGCACGCACGCACACGCACGCGCACGCACACACACGCACACGCACGCACGCACGCACACACACACACACACACACACACACACACACACACACACACACACACCTGTCAATTTCAACATTTCTATATATAGGGAGTAGAAAATAACATGGCTATATACATATAGGTAGTGGTATAGTGACCTAGTGACCATATGTGGTGAGTGTGAATGTGTGTGTGTGTGTGTGTGTGTGTGTGTGTGTGTGTGTGTGTGTGTGTGTGTGTGTGTGTGTGTGTGTGTGTGTGTGTGTGTGTGTGTGTGTGTGTGTGTGTGTTGTGTATGTATGTATGTATGTATGTATGTATGTATGTATGTATGTATGTATGTATGTATGTACAGTTGAAGTCAGAAGTTTACATACACTTAGGTTGAAATCATTCAAACTAATTTTTCAAACACTTCACAGATTTCATGTTAGCAAACTATAGTTTTGGCAAGCCGGTTAGGACATCTACTGCATGACACAAGTAATTCTTCCAACAATTGTTTACAGAGGGACTGCAGGAGGGCCTTTGACATTGTTGTCCTTAAGCCATTTTGCCACAACTTTGGAAGTATGCTTGGGGTCATTGTCCATTTGGAAGACTCATTTGCGACCAAGATTTAACTTCCTGACTGATGTCTTGAGATGTTGTTACAATATATCCACATCATTGCCATCTATTTTGTGAAGTGCACCAGTCCCTCCTGCAGCAAAGCACCTCCACAACATGATGCTGCCACCCCCGTGCTTCACAGTTGGGATGGTGTTCTTCGGACTGTAAGCCTCCCCCTTTTTCCTCCAAACATAACGATTATCATTATGGCCAAACAATTCTATTTTTGTTTCATCGTCAAGCCATTTCTCCAAAAGGTATGATCTTTGTCCCCATGTGCAGTTGCAAACCGTAGTCTGGCTTTTTTATGGCGGTTTTGGAGCAGTGGCTTCTTCCTTGCTGAGCGGCCTTTCAGGTTATGTCGATATAGGACTCGTTTTACTGTGAATATAGATACTTCTGTACCTGTTTCCTCCAGAATCTTCTCAAGGTCCTTTGCTATTGTTCTGGGATTGATTTGCACTTTTCGCACCAAAGTACGTTCATCTCTAGGAGACAGAACGCGTCTCCTTCCTGAGCAGTATGACGGCTGCGTGGTCCCATGGTGTTTATACTTCTGTACTATTGTTTGTAGAGATGAACGTGGTACCTTCAGGTGTTTGGAAATTGCTCCAAAGGATGAGCCAGACTTGTGAAGGTCTACAATTTTTTTTCAGAGGTCTTAGCTGATTTACTTTGATTTTCCCATGATGTCGAGCAAAGAGGCAATGAGTTTGAAGGTAGCCCTTGAAATACATCCACAGGTACACCTCCAATTGGCTCAAATTATGTCAATTAGCCTATCAGAAGCTTCTAAAGCCATGACATCCTTTTCTGTAATTTTCCAAGCTGTTTAAAGGCACAGTCAACTTAGTGTATGTAAACTTCTGATCCACTGGAATTGTGATATTGTGAATTATAAGTTAAATAATCTGTCTGTAAACAATTGTTGGAAGAATTACTTGTGTCATGCACAAAGTATATGTCCTAACCGACTTGCCAGAACTATAGTTTGTTAACATGAAATCTGTGGAGTGTTTGAAAAATGAGTTTTAATGACTTCAACCTAAGTGTATGTAAACTTCCGACTTCAACTGTTTTTAGTGTGTGTTGGGGTGTCAGTGTAAGTATGTGTGTGGGTAGAGTCAGTGCAATAGAGGGTCAAAAGGGCCAATACAGGGTAGTCCGGGTAGCCATTTCATTAGCTATTTATCAGTCTTGTTTAGAAGTCTTATGGCTTGGGGGTCAAAGCTGTTCACGGTTTCTGGTTGGGGTATGTACGTACAGTCACTGTGGGGAAGACATCATTGATGAAGACGCCAGTGTACTCCTCAATGCCATCGTCTACAGCTTATAATGAGATACTCTACTTAAGGCAAGCAGAATCTAGAGACTTCCTTAGATTTCATGCACCAGCTGTTGTTTACAAATAGTCCATGCCTCTAAGAACCATAGCTGTCTTACACTTACTTACCTGATCAACTTCCCCTACATCACCGTTAGTGAATGGATCACAGTCTTTGTAAATTGAGTACATGGTGAGGCCGGAGAACACTGCTAAGCTCACAGTCACCCAGAGACCAATCATACTCCCATACAGTGACCTGAGGGTTTTAAAGAAAGCAAACATGGAACAAACACTCATATTGCTATTCTTCATTCACAGCTTTTCCTCAATGTTATGATTTTTCTCAATTGTGGAAGGTAGGAGTGCAACTTACAGTTTGGCTTGGGTTAGGGATTTGCAGGAGATGTAACGCTGCACCTGGGACTGGTTGATGGAGTAGATGGACAACCACATTACACTGCCACCAACCACGATTGTCCAGAACGTGTGACGCTTCAAAGGGTCTGGATCAAAACTGCATTAGAAGGAATTCAATTAAAAACGCTCAGGAAACTATGAGGAGTCATACTGCGCTGGTAATTCATTTGTATCAGTGTAGCTATTAAATCGCTGCCGGACATTTGTGGACATTATACTTACTCAAACGCTTTGAGCCTGCCTCCCTGGTAGCAGTCATCCCAGATCTTCCCCAGGCCACCCTGGATGACAGCCCCCCTGGTGATGACGGCCACAAAGCCTGAGAACATGATCACCATCTGAAAGACGTCTGTCCATATCACCGCCTTCAGACCTCCCTGAGAACCACAATACAACATGTAGTCAGGGGAAGGAGCGTACAGTATGCCTTAACCTCATGTGTGTAGGTTCTATTGTGTTTCCTCGACCTTAGTAATTGCCCATAACTGGAGCACTTTTCCCTGCATGTTCAGGTCATGGGGTAAGATAGATAGATAGATAGGTACTTTATTGGTAATGTGTATTGTCACAGCGGGAAGGTGTTGGTTGCTGATTGGGAGTCAGTGAGATGAGCCACTGACCAGGGTACAGTAGATGATGCACACCACCCCAGTGGCCATCAGCACTCCCCAGAGGTTCATCCCTGTGACTGAAACACACAGAGGTTCATCCCTGTGACTGAAACACACCGCCCAGAGATACAGACCCGTTTACATGAATTGTCCAAATAATACTCTTTAACTGTTTCCTTGAGATGAAACTAGATACATATGAATCATGTGTGATATTATTACTTAGCCTAACAATATCTGCATATCCTCTTTCGATCTGCTGATAGCATCAATTAGACCAATTTAATTAGCTAAAGATGTATAATCAGTCTTGTCCAGATATTGATGCCCGTTCAACGCACAGATAATAATATTATTGTAGTTTGGATAAGGGACATTACAGAGATACTTTGCATATGACTTACTTTGATTGAGCGCAAGAGCTGGCGCGTAGATGACCATACCAGTGTACAGGGCCTGAGAGCAACACAGCAATTAGTTAATTGATGTAAACATATGCTTGATGCACATTCATGAAGGTGGAATGTTTACCTGAGACGGCCAGATGGCTTCAGAAAAACAGGCAAATGAAAAAAACTGAATATTTACCGTTTGTATGATGTACATGGATGTCCCGATCACCCGAATCGACTTGTTAAAGCGCATCTCCAGATACTGCAGAGAAAATAAAAATTTTAGTCAAACCTGGCCTGATTCCATTGA
Source organism: Thymallus thymallus (assembly GCA_023634145.1). NCBI lineage: Eukaryota > Metazoa > Chordata > Actinopteri > Salmoniformes > Salmonidae > Thymallus > Thymallus thymallus. The sequence continues at coordinate 40,777,341 of CM042410.1, forward strand.
CTTTTTACACTCGTAAATATTTGTTCCTACCCAGCATGTTCCTAAAAGTTTAGAGAACGTTCCCGTAAGTATCTCATTAGGTCACAATGGATAGGGATACGTTCTGTTTCAAATTAAGGGAATGTTCCACCTATCTCTGACACCAAAATATGCTAAAAGGGTTCTCAGAAGGTCTTTGTTAACATAGATAGAATGTTCTGTCTATCTGCCTATCCTGGTTCACACCTACCAAGCTATCTACAACTCTGGACCAATGTACCTCTCTGACCTCATTCTACCCTCCTGCCCCACACGCACCCCTCGTTCCTTTAGGTCCCGTCTCCCTTCAGCAGCCCCGCAGCAGAATAAAAACACTATTAGGGCTGCAGAGTCTCGTTCCTACTTTAAGACACAGCTCAAGACTGTGCTGTTCAGAAAAGCTTTCAAGGACGTCAGCTAATTATGTTCTTGTGTCCTCTGGATATGGCGACACCTGTATAGTATATAGCTTTGATTGTTGTCTGTGTTCTATGTTCTGCGTTGTTTGTTTTTTTTGTTTTTTTTTGGGGGGTGCCTTGGCTCTGAGAAAAAAGCGCGTCACACATTAAATGCTTTATTATTATTATCTGCAGGTCTAAAGCCTCAACATTATTTTGTCCAAGTCATCAATTATTTCTTTGTCAAAATAAAGGAAATACTTTTACGGCAATTAGTCACATTTTTAATAGGTAAAGTCCTCATAGATGCTGAATGTAACAGATGTAACAGGAAGACACCCCTCCTGGATTAGATTGTGTTCATGGATCAGTGTCACGACTTCAGCCGAAGTTTCTCCCTCCCCTGGGGCGGGCGGCCGGAATAGGTCGACGTCGCCCGAGTTCTAGCCACCACTGATCCACTACTCAGTGTCCGTTTTGTCCTGTTCCCTTCACACCTGTTTTCCATTTTGTCACTAATTGTTGGTGCGTCTTATTCCCTCTGCTCCCCCCGGGTCTCTGTCGGTGATTGTCTTTATTGTGACTGTGTGTTATGAGCGGAGTTCCACTGTGTTGCGATATATTTGAGTGTGTCAGTAAAGAATCATTTTTCCCGCTACCCTCCTGCCTCCCTGCGCTTGTTTCCACTACGCCTGCCTTTCGCGCAGGGACACATCACAATCAGTGATGAATCATTAGTGAAATTACACTGGGTAGACATGTTAGAGCACTCCCTCTCATCTTCACCTTTCCCTGCTGATTCATCTTAATTCCTACACCCAACTTCTTACCCAAGTTCTCATATTCCTCTTCACTTTATCTCCATCCACCTTGATTGCACTTACTGTTTGACCAGTACAATAGACCTAGTGGAATAGTCACAAAAGTGCAATGTATTTGACCCAGGTGGGCCTGACCCAGCCTTGTATATCTTCTTACCTCATAGGTGCTGGTGATACCCAGACGGTAGAAGAGAGGGACGAAGATCTCGGCGGTGATGGCGGACATGATGGCATAGGAGATGGCAAAGATCCAGTAGTCGGACCCAAACCGATAGGCTTCGGCTGGCGTGCCGATCACGGTGATGCCAGACATGAAGCTGGCAGTGAGGGACATGGCGACGGGCACCGCTGTCATCTGACGTCCCCCTAGCAGGAACTCACCGCTGCTGGTGTTCTTGCGACTCCGGATGGCTTGGAACAGGCCGATACCAGCCGTCCCCAGGACTGTGCCCACAAACACCACATAGTCCCACACAGAGAACGAGGCCACGGAGCCCCCTGTGCCCATCGTCATGGTTAATCAGCCCAGAAGAGATCCCTCAGGCAGGGACCAACACTTATCTCACCTTTACTATCTAACCACTTTCACCCGCTGCTCGCCACTTCGATCTTACAGGATGATTGTTAGGCAATGTTGCTAATATTTACTTTCCAATGCACACTTTTTTTCCTATTTACAATTCAATAAAATTTATGTTATGTGAATTACAGAAATATTTAACTTTCACAAAGTATAATTATTATTTTATTTTTATCAAGAATGTCAAAATAAAACACTTTTACTAAAATTGAGGCCAACCTTTTGTCAGTCTTCCAAGAGAACAAAACAATAGCAAATAAATTCTTAGTCAACTAGATATGCACCTCAGGAATGCAAGTATCAATACAGATTAAGTGTTGAGATTATTTCAGTTATTTGACACTTACAATAGGCATCCACAAACATCTTAGAATGCCAAGAACAAATGTCCAATATTCCTATTTGTTAAGTCTTCCTTACTTGTTGAGGTTGAACAAATCTGAAAACAAAGCTTCCTTGTGCGCTCCCCTTGTCCTGGCAAAAGCCTGGAAAAAAACACTATTGGTGTCGGTTAACCATAAATACAACTTTAATTAATCATCACCCAAGGACAAAAGATACAGAAGTCACGCACTGCCTTCCGAGATTGTAAAATGGAATGATCTTTATATCTGACTTCATAAAGTGTGTTTGGCACGCCGGCCGCTCTACCATTCAATAGCAATACACTGTTGGTATTGTAAAACACCATGCATTGTCAACCCGGCACTGTTGTACCTGTCGAAGCATGGGTTCCGCATCAAGAACTCCTGTAGTATTTATGGACTCCAAGAGCAGATTACTGAACTTTTTTATTATAATTGTTATCTTTTTTTGTGTGTTTTTGTTCTATCTTATGTTATTTTTAGTACTACATTAATATTGATTACTGCTTTATTGGGTTTAGAGATCACAAGAAAGGCATTTCACTGTACCTGTGAAGATGACATTAAAACATGACCGATTAGACTTTTCAGACAAGCAAAGTGAGCTTTGAGAACAAAACATGCAGTCATTGATCAGCCATTGATAAGCCATTCCATCTCATTGCATGAGTCAGTATATTGTAAAAGTAATTCTATTAAATATACATGTATGCACTTTTTGAAATAAAGATACTGAATCACTCAAGAACTCAAACTGTAATGCTCCTATCCACAGATTGCATCCATTTCAGTACATTTTGTGTTAATGTGAAATGGTGGATACATAAAAAACAAAGTCCTCTCAGACCATGAGATACAGGTATAATCATCTATACAATCATGAACATCAAATCAAAAACACAAACTGCAGTATGTAACTTTTTGGGCCTACTCGACCAAATTCACATAGTAATGTGAGTTATAGATCTGTCATTCTCATTGAAAGCAAGTCTAAGAAGCGGTAGATCTGTTCTGTGTGCACTATTTCTATGCGTCCCGTTCTTAAGTTTAGTTTTTGCATCTTTTACTTTTGGTTGTGTACACCAGCGTCAAACAGCTGAAAATAGAATATTTTTAGATATGGAATATATATTTCCCAGCAGTTTAAATGGTACAATAAATGGCTGAGTTATCTCTGCATAGTGAACCTTTGGTTGGTTATCTGTTCCCATCAATGCAGTAGATTATTACATGTCCTGGAAGGCAGCAGCTCATAAACAAGGTTTATCAAGGGTTTACTACATGCCAATCAAGCACATTGGTTTTACAGTTGGGTTTGTTTAAGATTGTGGGGTATAATATGAACGATTTTAGATGAAAATAAGACTGCCATAGCCTGATAGCTTTCAGATTTCAGAAATCCCTGTTCTATGTACTTACTGTTGACAACCAGATTTACTGTAACCAGTCATGATCCAGACTAAGTCAGGAACTGAACATTCATTGGCTTTGAGCCTACTGCTGACCAACACTGGATATTTTGTTCTGTTATTTTTCCATTGCCACTAGTGGTTCAATTAGTTGAATGGCAGGTTGCCTTGGTTCTCCCAGTCAGACTGTGATAGCCTGTGTCACAGAACAGGCTCTACACCAGCCACACTCAATAGGCAGACCAAGGGCCGGATCCAGACTATTCTTTTTAAAAGTATTATTATAAAAAAATGCATTCGACTCCTGGTTTCGTAAGACATGGAAAATGGGTGAAATTGAGGGAAATGGGCGTTAAAACGGCAAGATGTTCACATCGCTCCATGTACGGTGTCCAATCAAAACAGCATATTTTGACCAATGGGTAAAATAATATGTTAATTGTGTAGATAATCCTCTAAGAAAACAATAGTCCAAACCTCATGATGCTTTCATAATCCGTTCAAAAGTTATTGGAGTTTTTACCCTTCTGTGACAGTTACTAAATCAGATCGAGGCCAGAGAAGAAAAAAAAAGTTGTAAAAAATCTGGAAAATTGCTTTCAACGTAAATAAGAAATTTCAGAAAGAGCAACGTCAGAGTCCGGAGAATAAATATATATATATTTAATGCATATTAAGGTTCAGGGCAGGGTACTCGGGGGAGGCCGGCTACTGGTGACTATTTAACAGTCTGATGGCCTGGAGATAGAAGCTGTTTTCCAGTCTCTCAGTCCTAGCTTTGATGCAGTTTAAACGCTCACTTCACCACAGCGACCAAAACTGGAGGTACCAAATTCCTTACAAAACCTAAACCTATAGGTGATGTAAAAAAAAAAACAGTGTTATGTAACAGCAAATAGTTAAATGGATGTAGTTTGCACTTATAGGCCTACATGGAATCCTGTATAACTTTGTTATAGAGCTCATAAGAGTTTAATAGACAAGGTATTTCAGGATGTAACACATCTTTATGGCATTGCACGAACTTTGACCATATTTCAGAATACACGATAGCTTGTAAAATTGTTACATCAATTGAAAGTGTAACAAAACAACAAAAGTAGGCCTATGTCCAGAAATGACCCCTAGCCCCTGACCCCTAGGCAAATGACATATAGGAACATGTAAGGGAAAAGGTGGATACTTTTCGGTTACTGGCCCAACGCTCTAACCGCTAGGCTACCTGCAGAACTGAAAGGCTTGGATATGTAAGCTTATGGTTGTATCTCCACTTCGCCCTGTGATTTTGACCATATTGTAGGCCAGGGATCATCAACTAGATTCATAATGACATATAATTTGTAGATTGCAAATTGATCTCAAGAAGCCCAAACATACAGTGGGGAGAACAAGTATTTGATACACTGCCGATTTTGCAGGTTTTCCTACTTACAAAGCATGTAGAGGTCTGTAATTTTTTATCATAGGTACACTTAAACTGTGAGAGACGGAATCTAAAACAAAAATCCAGAAAATCACATTGTATGATTTTTAAATAATTAATTTGCATTTTATTGCATGACATAAGTATTTGATCACCTACCAACCAGTAAGAATTCCGTCTCTCACAGACCTGTTAGTTTTTCTTTAAGAAGCCCTCCTGTTCTCCACTCATTACCTGTATTAACTGCACCTGTTTGAACTCGTTACCTGTATAAAAGACACCTGTCCACACACTCAATCAAACAGACTCCAACCTCTCCACAATGGCCAAGACCAGAGAGCTGTGTAAGGACATCAGGGATAAAATTGTAGACCTGCACAAGGCTGGGATGGGCTACAGGACAATAGGCAAGCAGCTTGGTGAGAAGGCAACAACTGTTGGCGCAATTATTAGAAAATGGAAGAAGTTCAAGATGACGGTCAATCTCCCTCGGTCTGGGGCACCATGCAAGATCTCACCTTGTGGGGCATCAATGATCATGAGGAAGGTGAGGGATCAGCCCAGAACTACACGGCAGGACCTGGTCAATGACCTGAAGAGAGCTGGGACCACAGTCTCAAAGAAAACCATTAGTAACACACTACGCCGTCATGGATTAAATCCTGGATGATCCAGAGGAGGAATGGGAGAAGGTCATGTGACCACATGAGACAAAAATAGAGCTTTTTGATCTAAACTCCACTCGCCGTGTTTGGAGGAAGAAGAAGAATGAGTACAACCCCAAGAACACCATTCCAACCGTGAAGCATGGAGGTGAAAACACCATTCTTTGGGGATGCTTTTCTGCAAAGGGGACAGGACGACTGCACCGTATTGAGGGGAGGATGGATGGGGCCATGTATTACGAGATCTTGGCCAACAACCTCCTTCCCTCAGTAAGAGCATTGAAGATGGGTCGTGGCTGGGTCTTCCAGCATGACAATGACCTGAAACACACAGCCAGGGCAACTAAGGAGTGGCTCCGTAAGAAGCATCTCAAGGTCCTGGAGTGGCCTAGCCAGTCTCCAGACCTGAACCCAATAGAAAATCTTTGGAGGGAGCTGAAAGTCCATATTGCTCAGCGACAGCCCCGAAACCTGAAGGATCTGGAGAAGGTCTGCATGGAGGAGTGGGCCAAAATCCCTGATGCAGTGTGTGCAAACCTGGTCAAGAACTACAGGAAACGTATGATCTCTGTAATTGCAAACAAAGGTTTCTGTACCAAATATTAAGTTATGCTTTTCTGATGTATCAAATACTTATGTCATGCAATAAAATGCTAATTAATTACTTAAAAATCATACAATGTGATTTTCTGGATTTTTGTTTTAGATTCCGTCACTCACAGTTGAAGAGTACCTATGATAAAAATTACAGACTTCTACATGCTTTTTAAGTAGGAAAACCTGCAAAATCGGCAGTGTATCAAATACTTGTTCTCCCCACTGTATATATATATGTATGTATATAATATTTGACTAACATAATCATTTCAAACCTTACATGTGTATATGATCACATCTCTATTATGCGTGGAAATACTTAGGAACAGATTTGCCAAATTAAAATCACTTGAAGCTGATTTCCTGGTGTTTATACAGTTTTTTATAATCCAAAAAGAAAAAGAAAAAAAAAATATATATATACATATATATATATATACATATTTTTTTGCTCAGTAAACTTGGGGGGCCAAATAAAACCACCAGCGAGCCAAATTCAGCCCGCTGGCCGCCAGTTGGGGAACCCTGTTGCAGGCTCTATTTGCTTGGCAGATCCTGTTCCTATATTTGAAGAACATTTACATTTTTGTTATTTAGCAGAGTTGGACTCATCTAGGAGATTTTTGTTATTTAGCAGAGTTGGACTCGTCTAGAAGTTGGACTCGTCTAGAAGTTGGACTCGTCTAGAAGTTGGACACGTCTAGAAGTTGGACACGTCTAGAAGTTGGACACGTCTAGAAGTTGGACTTTACCACTTAAGTCTTCTATTGGGCCACCCAGTGAGATTGCCACATACTGCAGTACATACTGCCAAAGAGCAAGGTTATTATGAGGTTATTACAGGTTAACCCCACACATCGCTGTATTGGTAATGGAAGTTTGTAGTTACAGAGGAGGCCTTTTATTTTATTAATGCATGTCATCCTCATAATGGGCCAGGATACTCCTACTTCCACACTGTCAGAGATGGGAGATAATGGTCCAGTAGGATCAAGGTGGATTAGGATGCCTGTATAAAGAGCATCAGGCCCCATCAGACAGCATAATCAGACCTGCAGGTGCCCAGCTCTACCAGGTGAGCTAATCTGACAGGAACACCGCTACAGCTTCTTAGTCATGCTATTGGTGTAGCCTTGCTGCAGGACTGAGTTGTGTTTTATTAAAATGGCTTCTCAAATGTATAAACCTATATAGATTTTCTTTTCATATTTCCAACTAAAAAACTTTAGATTGGTTCATATTGTATTCTTGCCATTCGCTCTAATTCCATGCAGGTTCTTGAATGTGTGACGGAAAGTTGTCAAATGGAATCGTCTGTGGCCATGTGTGGTCTCCTTTGCCTGCTCTTCAGCCAAGCTGTGCCCATGTGTGTGCCCACGGACTACACTCTGTATGAGGAGAGACATGAATGTGACTACTGCGTGGCCGTCAATACTACCATTTGCATGGGTTTCTGCTACTCGAGGGTAAGTAGGCTACAACCTCAACCTGACATTCTTAGTTCTTCAATTAGTTTTTGTTATAGACAAGCTCGATCTGTAAAATTCACTCACTGATAAATGTTTATCCCCCCACAAAAAAAACATTTTATGTTCTTATCTTATCAGAGTAGTCTCATCGAGATTTTGATCGACCTTGCTATGATAGCAGCAGACTAGTAGTTACAAACAAGGTCAATATACAAAATACAATGTATATATTATATATCCTGTCGCATGTTTTTCATTGCAGAAGAGATGCTAAAATATAAGTATAATTTGAAACTTGAACTATGAAAAATTCCAATCGCAGGCCAACCGTGAGGCATATTTGACCTACATCACAGTGTATGTAATGTATATACAGTATACTGAGTGTACAAAACATTAAGAACACCCGCTCTTTCCATGACATCGAATTACCAGGTGAATCCAGGTGAAAGCTATGATCCCTTATTGAGGTCACTTGTTAAATCCACTTCAATCAGTGTAGATGAAGGGGAGGAGACAGGTTAAAGAAGGATTTTTAAGCCTTGAGACAATTGAGACTGTTTATGTGTGCAATTCAGAGGGTGAACGGGCAAGACAAAAGATGTAAGTGCCTTAGAACGGGGTATGGTAGTAGGTGCCAGGCGCACCGGTTTGAGTGTGTCAAGAACTGCAACGCTGCTGGGTTTTTCACGCTAAACAGTTTCCTGTGTATATCAAGAATGGTCCTCCACCCAAAGGACATCCAGCCAACTTGACACAACTGTGGGAAGCATTGGAGTCAACATGGGCCAGCATCCATGTGGAACACTTTCAACACCTTTTTGAGTGGTGCCCCGACAAATTTGTGGCTGTTCTGAGGGTAAATGGGGGTGCAACTCAATATTAGAAAGGTGTTCGTAATGTCTGGTTCACTCAGTGTATGGTAAACATATGTGTTTGTGTGCATGTGATTACCAGGACAGTAATATGAAGGAGCTGGCCGGCCCGCGTTTCCTTATCCAGAGAGGCTGTACCTATGACCAGGTGGAGTACCGTACAGTCATAGTACCTGGCTGCCCGCTCCATGCCAATCCTCTCTTCACCTACCCAGTGGCCCTCAGCTGCCACTGTGGCACCTGCAACACAGACAGTGATGAGTGTGCCCACAAGGCCAGAAGTGGAGATGGTGCCAGGTGTTCCAAGCCACTCAGACGCATCTACCCATACCCTGGCGTGAACAACTACATCCACCCCAGCTGATAACGCTCTCACTTCCCTGGATAGTTTGGCTGTAATGACCATAATGACCATTAAGTCAACGAGAATGGTCAGTTCAAATCAAGTTTATGGTCAGTAGCCCGAATCAGGATCATTCCAGAACTGCGTTGTTGTATTCCTGTGTTTGTGGTAGATACAGTGAGCCAGTGAGTTTATTCTATTTATTGTGACATGCTGTTCTGTTTGTACCTTTTTGTTTGCCACTTTGCTTGCGATGGAGGTCTGATCCTGGTATTTCTGTCTGCCTCATTGGTTTACCCCTCCTCTGTCTGTCCTGTCCACTGACTCTCTGAGCTATTTTGTTTACGTTGAACCAATACCATGAACGTGACGTTATTAAAGCTCAAGTCTGCAAGTAGTTGTAACTAATGTGATTTAATCGCGTCCTGTGTAGGAACGCAGCATGCTGTCACAGTTCACACACAACGCAAATCAAATGTTGTTTGTTCGTGCTTTGTAAAACAACATGGGTAGACTAACAGTGGAATTATTACTTATGGGTCCTTTTCCAACAATGCAGAGTTACAGATAAAAATAGGAATAGTGACACGCAGAATAATTTCACAGTGAATAAATATAACAAGTAATAATAAAATGGCTATATACAGGGAGTACCAGTATTGAGTCGATGTGCAGGGGTACGAGGTAATTGAGGTAGCTATGCACATATACACTATATATACAAAAGTATGTGGACACCGCTTCAAATGAGTGGATTCAGCTATTTCAGCCACATCGTTGCTGACAGTTGAAAAAAAATCGAGCACACAGCCATGCTATCTCCATAGACAAACAATGGCAGTAGAATGGCCTTACTGAAGAGCTCAGTGACTTTCAAAGTGGCACCATCATATGATGCCACCTTTCCAACAAGTCAGTTCATCAAATATCTACCCTGTTAGAGCTTCCCCGGTCAGCTGTAAGTACTGTTATTGTGAAGAGGAAACATCTAGGCGCAACAATGGCTCAGTCACGAAGTGGTATGCCACACAAGCTCACAGAATGGGACCGTCAAGTGCTAAAGTAATCGTCTGTCCTCAATTAGAAAACTCAGTACCGGAAACAACGTCATCACAATAACTGTTCATCAGGAGCTTCATGAAATTGGTTTTCATGGCCGAGCAGCCGCACACAAGACTAAGATCACCATGCACAATGCCAAGTGTCGGCTGGAGTGGTGTAAAGCTCACCCCCATTCTGGCAGTCCAATGGACAAATCTGCCAGGAGAACACTACCTGCCCAAATGCATAGTATCAACTGTAAAGTTTGGTTGAGGAGGAATAAGGGTTTGGGGCAGTTTTTCATGGTTCGGGCTAGGCCCCTTAACTCCAGTGAAGGGAAATCTTAACACTACAGCATACAATGACATTCTAGATGATTCTGTGCTTCCAACTTTGTGGCAAAAGCTTGGGGAAGGCCCTTTCCTGTTTCAGCATGACTATTCCCCCGTGTAGAAAGCAAGGTCCATACAGAAATGGTTTGTTGAGTTTGGTGGTGAAGAACTTGACTGGCCAGCACAGAGGCCTGACCTCAACCCCATTGAACACCTTTGGGATGAATTGGAACGCCGACTGCGAGCCAGGCCTAATCGCCAAACCTCATATATAGGTAGTGTTTCCTCTGTTTCACACTGAGGTAAAGCCCCACGATCTTCTTCTGGAGATGCCTTGTCTGACTATCCTGAATGGTGGCTATCAAACACAGGGCAAGTTACAAACATGACTCCCCAGACATCAATGCAATCATGAAGTTAAAAGACAGAGAAACATTCACTTTTGGATGTTGGATTCTGGCTTGAAATATACTTATTCCTGTCATCATATTGGAATGCATTGATTACTTTACATGTGTAAGAAAATGTATATGTTAGGGGTCATTGAGTGAGATAGAGGGAAGGTGCATAAAGTTCATATTCTGTTCAAACATGTTGTTACTAAATATGAATAATTCTAAGGAAGGAGGCAAAGGGTAGCAGTCTAGTTTCAGTTCCTGATAAGGCATGCCAGTTACTGTGGAACAACGGACAGAGAAGACACTGCAGGGCGGGGGGCCATAGGGGCCCACCCCGAAGACCATCTGACTACAGTCCCATACACACACACTTCCACGCCTATGAGGGTCCTTCAAGAAGGCTAATTCAGCCTTTTTGACATTTGGAGAAAAAAAATCAATTCAATTAAGCAACAACATTGGTGAAGGTTCTAATTTTTCAAGTGAATCACATGAAAAGATTTGACTTTAATGTATACAGTCATATTGATGTTTTCCTACATTAAGATGACAAGTAAAAAATAATACAAAGCTGAGCCAGGATTGCAGACAGAAGACCAGACATGTAGAAATAGATCTACAAGAATGATAAAGCAGATACAAGCAGATACAGGTTAAAAAATGTTTTTGTATGAACCCCACCCCAAAAAATACCTTCACTAATGTCTTTGTCAACATGCCATCCATGTTCGTGAACTTCCTCTTATTCCAGCCAATTGCCAGTAGTGTGATAATGTCTATCCGTACTGTTGGAAAAACCTCTACAGTAAGCTATTCTAATAAATTACTACTGTGTGCCTAACCAATCAACATAAAGACCGCATTTACAGTCATGTGTAAGATCAAAAAACAACAACAATAAAATAATTTACATAGCATAATATCATCATAGCATCATCAGATAAGCCCCAAATGTAAATGTCCTTCACTGTCAGCTTCTCCCTTCAGCAGTAACGTGTCCATGAAAATGTCCTGCTTTGGGGCAATTTATTTGGTTTCCATTCATCAGTGTTTCTGTTTTTCCGGTGTGGGGTAGTTAGCCCCAAGCCCAACCCCCAACATGGAGGACCATGGACTGCTTTGTCTGCCTCCTAACCAACCTGGCCGGCTTGGTTGCACCTGCCGGGAGTATAAACCCTCTCCGGCAAAGTGCTCAGGTCATTGAAGTACGCAAGCCTCTCCACCGTGGCAAGGTGACAGTCCAGGAGAGGGGCAGTTAGGTTTATCTTATTAATTGAAGTGTGCTGGAGCTCAACTATAAGGACCACTTAATAGTTAAACATTACTAAGGGAATTATTTTGCAATCCTAAACCTTCTTCAGCATTAGTTATGTTATCATAATAGACTTGTACTTTGTCGTGACAGCAGCTCTGGATAGACAAAAAACTATTCACCTGCTCGACTACAATATAATGCCATAATGAACAAATACAAAAAAATGGAATAATGCATTAAATCTATTATTTTAAAAAGCATTACAATATCCTTTCTGCATAACACAAAAACAGTCATGAAGGAAAACAATTATCTCATAAGACCATTCATGTGCATTTCGCATGCACAATGGAGAGGAGAGGTTGCATTTTTAGAAGCTCCTCCCCCTGCACAACTTTTTGCAAATATGGCCAGTATTTGTATGCAACATCGCAGCAGAAAAAAGCCTACCGTTCTAGCAGAAGAAACAAGTTCTAAACTGGGTGACATTAAACCTAGAAACTGTGAGAGTAACTACACGATTGGTCGTTGTATGGACATGTTTGACGTAGGATGACATCATCGTAGAAGCCCTTCACAACACTAAATAGAGAGTCAGACAGCAAGATTACATCACAAAATTATACACCAAACCAAACCACCAAGGTGTGGCAAGTAGCCTAGAGGTTAGAGAGGTAGGTTGGTTCAAATCCCAGACATCTGACTGTGTTGCTCCAACCTCTGTGTGTGTGTTTCTGTGTGTGTCTCGGAGGGGTTTGGATAAAGCAAAAAGACAAATCACTGTCCCACAATTTTTTCTTCAATGAAAATTACCTTCTAGTTGACAATGAATGTTCTTCTAAACTAAAAGAAGGCCAGCATGCACTTTATGACGGTATAATTCTACCCTGAACACAATATCAACACATAAGAAGGTGGTACAAACCCTTTCTGGAAGCAGTATTGCTTGCCATTCCCATCCACTGATATAGCATGCATCTCCTGTGAGCAGGCAGGACGATGGAGGAGATCGCTTCCACCAAGCTCGTCTAATTCAATCCGCCCGTATGTACACTCAAGGAATGACTTCTGGAAGGTGTCTACAAATATAAAATATATTTTGATTTGTTTAACCTTTTTTGGTCACTACATGATTCCATACGTGTTATTTCATAGTTTTGATGTTTTCACTATTATTCTACAATGTAGAAAATAGTACAAATAAAGAAAAGCTCTGGAATGTGTCGGTGTACACAAACTTTTGACTGGTACTGTTTAACAGGTTTGATACTGGCCCTGTCCACCTCCCCTCCAGCTCCCCAGACCACACACCCTCACGGCTGTCCCACCCCCACTTTGCTCACAACACCTCTGCTGAGACAATCAGTGACCCCACCTCCGCCCCTGCTCCCCCTGGACTGATCCTCAACACCCCCCATCCCCCCACCTCCCCACCTGGGCTGGCTTTCACCACCAACCAAGTGAAGAGAGAGCTGGAGAGACTACATCAGTGGAAAGCGGCGGGCCCTGATGGCATCAGCCCAAGGGTGCTTAGGGTCTGTGCTGACCAACTGTGTGGAATACTCCAGCGTCTTTTCAACCTTAGCCTGAGCCTAGAAAGGGTCACCGTGCTGTGGAAAACATCCTGCCTCGTCCCAGTGCCCAAGAAGTGTCAGGCTCTGGCCATAGAGAAGCAATAGGCTTCTCTATGTAGCTATGGTCAGAGTCTGACAGTGTCGTTCTTTTCTGTTTCTTTGTGGGTTTTGGGTGGATCTCTAATTAGAGGCAGCTGCTACCCGTTGTCTCTAATTAGGGATCCAATATATGTTGAGTCTGTCCCTCACGCGGGTGTGGGTTGTTATCGTACATGTCGAGGTATATGTCGCAGTCACGGTGAATATAATTGTGCTATGTTTTACGTCCGTTCATTTCGTATGTTAGGTGAATGTGACGTTTTGTCTATCGTGTTTGTTTTGTGTTTTGTTTTAGTTCGTTCATTTTGAAATATTTATTACTTAGTAAATAATAAAGAAAAATGTCGAACTGCTATCCCTGCGCTGCGTCTTGGTCTCTCCAAACCCCATTCCGTGACAGAACAACCCACCACTGCGAGACCAAGCAGCGCGACTGGGGAGAGAGGGAGAGAGAGGTGTGCGCTCCAGTACCTATTCCTACGTGGCCTAGAATGAAGCCTGAGGACAGGGGTAGGTTCTTGAAGCAATGGAGGAGGATGGAGAAGCAAAGGTCCGTAGTGGCGGCGAGCACCACACCATCGGTGCGCGGCCAGAGCCCGGAGAGGCTGAAAAAAGGGCATCGCACGCCACTTCGCATGCCCACGGATCTGGATCGGGAGCGGCCAGAGGGGTTCGAGGAATACCCGGAGGAGGAGCGGACGAGGTGGTGGAGAGCCTGGAATGCTCTTCCTCTGGAGAAGCTGAGGGATCCGCTGGTTATACAGGCGTTGGTGGACTTTAAACGCCAGATGACTCTCGTGGCGAGGAAGATGGTTGGCCCGCCACCTCCTGCGAAGGTCAGCGCCCCTAAACCTCCTGCGAAGGCCAGTAACCCTGAGCCTCCAGCGAAGGCCAGCAACCCTGAGCCTCCAGCGAAGGCCAGCAACCCTGAGCCTCCAGCGAAGGCCAGCAACCCTGAGCCTCCAGCGAAGGCCAGCAACCCTGAGCCTCCAGCGAAGGCCAGCGCCTCTAAACCTCCAGCGAAGGTCAGCGCCTCTAAACCTCCTGCGAAGGTCAGCGCCTCTGAACCTCCTGCGAAGGTCAGCGCCTCTGAACCTCCTGCGAAGGTCAGCGCCTCTGAACCTCCTGCGAAGGTCAGCGCCTCTGAACCTCCTGCGAAGGTCAGCGCCTCTGAACCTCCTGCGAAGGTCAGCGCCTCTGAACCTCCTGCGAAGGTCAGCGCCTCTGAACCTCCAGCGAAGGTCAGCGCCCCTGAACCTCCAGCGAAGGTCAGCGCCCCTGAACCTCCAGCGAAGGTCAGCGCCCCTGAACCTCCAGCGAAGGTCAGCGCCCCTGAACCTCCAGCGAAGGTCAGCGCCCCTGAACCTCCAGCGAAGGTCAGCGCCCCTGAACCTCCAGCGAAGGTCAGCGCCCCTGAACCTCCAGCGAAGGTCAGCGCCCCTGAACCTCCAGCGAAGGTCAGCGCCCCTGAACCTCCAGCGAAGGTCAGCTCCCCTGAACCTCCAGCGAAGGTCAGCGCCCCTGAACCCCCAGCGAAGGTCAGCGCCCCTGAACCCCCAGCGACGGTCAGCGCCCCCGAACCCCCAGCGACGGTCAGCGCCCCCGAACCCCCAGCGACGGTCAGCGCCCCCGAACCCCCAGCGACGGTCAGTGCCCCCGAACCCCCAGCGAGGGTCAGCGCCCCCGAACCCCCAGCGAGGGTCAGCGCCCCCGAACCCCCAGCGAGGGTCAGCGCCCCCGAACCCCCAGCGAGGGTCAGCGCCCCCGAACCCCCAGCGAGGGTCAGCGCCCCCGAACCCCCTGCGAGGGTCAGCGCCCCCGAACCTCCTGCGAAGGTCAGCGCTTCCGAACCTCCTGCGAAGGTCAGCGCCCCCAAACCTCCAGCGAAGGTCAGTTCACCGGTGCCCATTACGGGTCCAGCCCTCTGCTCCGCCTCAGTGCCAGAGCAGTCCGCTCCACCGGTACCCAGTCCGGGTCCAGCCGCCTGCTCCGCCTCAGTGCCAGAGCAGTCCGCTCCACCGGTACCCAGTCCGGGTCCAGCCGTCTGCTCCGCCTCAGTGCCAGAGCAGTCTGCTCCACCGGTACCCAGTCCGGGACCAGCCGTCTGCTCCGCCTCAGTGCCAGAGCAGTCCGCTCCACCGGTGCCCATTCCGGGTCCAGCCGTCTGCTCCGCCTCAGGGCCAGAGCAGTCCGCTCCACCGGTGCCCAATCCGGGTCCAGCCGCCTGCTCCGCCTCAGTGCCAGAGCAGTCCGCTCCACCGGTACCCAGTCCGGGTCCAGCCGCCCGCTCCGCCTCAGTGCCAGAGCAGTCCGCTCCACCGGTACCCAGTCCGGGTCCAGCCGCCTGCTCCGCCTCAGTGCCAGAGCAGTCCGCTCCACCGGTACCCAGTCCGGGTCCAGCCGCCTGCTCCGCCCCAGAGCCAGAGCAGTCCGCTCCACCGGTACCCAGTCCGGGTCCAGCCGCCCGCTCCGCCTCAGTGCCAGAGCAGTCCGCTCCATGGCCGGAGCCGTTTGCCCCACCAGTGCCCAGTCCGGGCCCGGTTGTTTTCCCCGCTCCATGGCCGGAGCCGTTTGTCCCACCGGTGCCCAGTCCGGGCCCGGTTGTTTTCCCCGCTCCATGGCCGGAGTCGTTTGCCCCACCGGTGCCCAGTCCAGGCCCGAAGGTTTTCCCCGCTCCATGGCCGGAGCCGTTTGCCCCACCGGTGCCCAGTCCGGGCCCGGTTGTTTTCCCCGCTCCATGGCCGGAGCCTTTTGCCCCACCGGTCCACAGCCCGGGACCGGTGATAAGGAAGGGGCACGGGACAAAACTGTCCACATCGCCGGAGCCGGAGCCGCCCCCGATGGACTAGTTTTCCCCCCCATTTACCCCCCCGTGTTTTGTGTGTGGGTTTTTGTTTAGGCGTCCGGGAGTCCGCGCCTTGGGGGGGGGGTACTGTCAGGCTCTGGCCATAGAGAAGCAATAGGCTTCTCTATGTAGCTATGGTCAGAGTCTGACAGTGTCGTTCTTTTCTGTTTCTTTGTGGGTTTTGGGTGGATCTCTAATTAGAGGCAGCTGCTACCCGTTGTCTCTAATTAGGGATCCAATATATGTTGAGTCTGTCCCTCACGCGGGTGTGGGTTGTTATCGTACATGTCGAGGTATATGTCGCAGTCACGGTGAATATAAGTGTGCTATGTTTTACGTCCGTTCATTTCGTATGTTAGGTGAATGTGACGTTTTGTCTATCGTGTTTGTTTTGTGTTTTGTTTTAGTTCGTTCATTTTGAAATATTTATTACTTAGTAAATAATAAAGAAAAATGTCGAACTGCTATCCCTGCGCTGCGTCTTGGTCTCTCCAAACCCCATTCCGTGACAAGAAGGCACACCCCACTGTCCTGAATGACTTCAGACCCGTAGCGCTAACATCCCACATCATGAAGACCCTGGAAAGGTTAGTCCTCGCTCACCTCAGACCCCTGGTGTGTACATCAATGGACCCCCTGCAGTTTGCATACCAGCTCTACATCGGGGTGGATGATGCAATCATCTACCTTCTGCAGAGGGCCTACTCTCACCTGGACAACGCAGGTTTCACTGTGAGGGTTATGTTTTTTGACTTCTCCAGTGCCTTCAATACCATTCAGCCACTGCTACTGGGTGAGAAGATGAGGAGGATGAAAGTGGAAGCACGCTTAGTCTCCTGGGTCACGGACTACCTGACCGGTAGGCCACAATTTGTGCGACTACAGAGCTGTGTGTTAGCAACACAGGGGCCCCGCAGGGAACGGTCCTGTCCCCCTTCCTGTTCACCCTCTACACCTCAGACTTCAGATATAACTCTGAAACATGCCACCTACAGAAGTTCTCGGATGACTCTGCTATTGTAGGGTGCATCAGGGGTGGGCAGGAGGAGGAGTACAGGAGCACAATCAGTGACTTTGTGTTGTGGTGTGAGCAGAACCACCTTCAGCTCAACATCAGCAAAACAAAGGAGATGGTGGTGGACTTCAGGAGAACCAAGGCACAACTGACTGCAGTCCCTATACAGGGGATGGATGTGGAAATGGTTGGGTCATACAAGTTCCTGGGAGTCCATATGGACAACAGGCTGGAATGGGCTGGTAACACCGGGGCCCTGTACAAAAAGGGCCAGAGCCGACTCTACTTTCTGAGGAGGCTCAGGTCCTTCAACGTGTGCAGTAAACTACTGCATACCTTCTACCAGTCTGTGCCAGTGCCATCTTTTTTGCAGTGGTGTGCTGGGGAGCAAACATCAAAGCCGGTGATGCTTCTTGGGTAAATAAGCTGATCAGGAAGGCTAGCTCTGTCCTGGGGATGAGCCTTGACACTCTAGAGGAGGTGGCGGAGAGACGGATCCTGGCCAAACTGCTGGCCATCATGGACAACGTCACCCACCCTCTGCACGCCATGGTTATGACGCAGAGGAGCACTTTCAGTCACAGACTGATCCCACCACGGTGTGCCAGAGAGCGCTACAGGAGGTCCTTCCTGCCGGCGGCTATTAGACTATATAATGCCTCACCGGGGTGCCGTGCCGTCGGCAACATAGATCTGGAACTGTTGGGGTGCTAGGACCTAGTTTAACAATTATGCATCCATCCATGAGTAACTCTGGTCCGTCAGCACTCATTCACTCAGGACCTATTTATTCATACAGGTTTGTATATACATACTCATGTACAGTTGTTATATCATATCACGTGCAATATTGCTAGCAATTCTTGGACCTAACTTACATAGGCATTCACTCAGGAATGCATATTAGTATCCTGTCAATTGCACCTTTTCTCATTGCTTTTAGTATATTGAATGTGCAATACGTGCAGTTGTCTGTAATTAAACCCTGCGCACTAAGGACTGTATTTTACCTGTAAAGTTTGTGTAACCATGCAAGTATTCACTTATCTGTAAATATAACTGTATACTTAACTGTACAGCTAATTTAACCATGCAAAATGTTCACTTACCTGTTCATTACCCAGTCTGTCTATTAAGTAAACTATTATTACCCTCGCTCATATAATATGCATTTTTAGCTACTGATGCATTTCTCTGCCATCGACCTGTATAGTATAGTTAACCATCCAACATCCACCAATGTATATTGTACATATTCAGCCAACCACCCATACTATGCAATGTCTTTTTTATAGCTTTTATTTTTTTGCACTCCAGATATCTTGTATTTCTATACATTTTCATACTGCCGCTCTATGTATCATGTACCGTGTATCTGTCTTTTGTGTACTTTCCTTGTGGCATTTTGCACCTGCCCTGTGTTTTGTTGTTGTAGCTGCTTGACAATGAAATTTCCCCCCCGGGGATCAATAAAGTATCTATCTATCTATCTATCTATCTATCTATCTATCTATCTATCTATCTATCTATCTATCTATCTATCTATCTATCTATCTATCTATCTATCTATCTATCTATCTACTGTATGTCATTAAATTACATGTGCATAAATATGTGGTTTTAATGTACATTAGCTGTGGTTCCTCTTATTTTGGGAGTAATATAACATGTTGAATCTATTTTAAATACCATGCAACCTAAGAGTTCATGCCTGCAAGACAGAGGCTTAGGTTATAGTCAATCAATCTAAAGATTTTAAAGTTCTATAGCAATACTTTTTATTTAATCCCACATTGAAATGAAAGCCAGTGAGCCAGCTAAAATTGGATTTAGTACTAGTTATAAATTCCCTAACAAGTTAATCATGCTGCCTGACAAGTTGAACGATGCTAGCCTTGATGAGGCCCTTACTCTCTTGGGGACGTTGTGTGTAGCGTGATTTCCTTAGGGTAAAGCGACCTGGCTTCAAGCCTACCTCAGGTCAATACCCCTACCTACCATTGCTCCTCTGAAGAGCAGAAGTAGGATAGTGTATGAGGGTCAAAAGCATGTCCTGTTAAGGCATGAGGGATTTGTGATAGTGATAGAGCGGCAGGTAGCCTAGTGGTTAGAGCTTTGGGCCAGTAACCGAAAGGTCACTGGTTCAAATACCTGAGCCGTCAAGGTGAAAAATCTGTCTGTGTCCTTGAGCAAGGCACATAAATCTAATTTGCTCCAGGGGCTGACCCTGTAGTTAGGCCGTCATTGTAAATAAGAATGTGTTCTTAACTAACTTGCCTAGTTAAATAAAGGTAAAAAATAATAAATGCATAGGTTGTGTTTTCTGAACCGAGGGAGTAGTGTTATGATCCTAGCCTTGATAAATATGTTAAGAAATCCCCCCAAGGCATCTCCCTTGGGGTTCCTTTAGGGCAGGGTTTCCCAAACCTCTCCTCTGGCCCCTCCAGACGTTTCACATGTTTGTTTTAACCCTTAACTGGCCCACATGGTTCAATTTGTCAACTAATCATCAAGCCTTTGACTAATTAAATCAGGTGTGGCAGTTTAGAGTTAAAACAAAAATGTGAAACTTCTGGGAGGGCCGGTGGAGAAATCCTGTTTTAGAGTCAGATGCCCCAGGGTAAAGCTCTATTTAGGGCGATACTCACCCCCACCATTAGCTGCAATATGGTAACCTGCTCCGGTAAGGTCCATGTCCTCCGCTGTGACTTCTGATGACAATAATATACAATTAACATGAGGTAGCCAGGACTGGCATATGCTATCTATTAAGAAAAAAAAGGTTACACACACAAACACACACTAAACTAAATAGGTTCATAACACTTACCATGTCTTGAGGTCTTCTTAGACCTTTTTTATACAGGTCTTTGGTGAATTACGTTGCCTCTGCTTTCCCTCTCTATCCATTGGATGGGCAAGGCTATTGGCAGGAGCAGGTGACTGTCGCTTTGCAGCTCCCTCCTTCTGATCCTAAAGTATGTATTAAAATCAAACATAGAATGGGAATCTATCTGTGATTAAAATTGGGAAGAAATATCACTTACAGCTACATGTTGAAATTGGATTGCTGTACGTTAGCTTTCTCGAAGTGCCTCCTCAAATGCCACCCGTGCCGCATCCCGCTCTTTTCTCAAGCTCTTTTCTGTATTTGGTTGAACATAAACATTATTGTATGTTAATGTAGAAAAGCAAGTACAAAAATGTGTGATCATATACTGTGAGACACAATCAAATATATAGTAGATTCACACATGACAGAAGTAAATTGGTATACATTGTGGATGGTTGATTTTCAATAACGTGGGAACTTCATTATATTGTGCAATAGCGAAAGGCAAAGCATCCACAGTTAATTAACACTAAAATGTTTTTGTTATTTATCTGCTTTAAGTCATTAACATTTCAGGTGCGAACAAAGCTGGCATTATTATTTATGAACTATATATATATTTACACAATTGGTATACAGAGAGCAAAATAACAATTACAGTTTAATATGTGGAGACACCAGTGTAGCTATGTAATCCTATTTATATGGGACACAAAGGCCATGAATAAACTAGCTACGCCATCAAATATGTAATTAAAAGGCAAAATAGTTTATTCTGTTTATTCGTTGCAACACAGTCTCTCATTAAGTATGTACTATATGCACAATGTTTCTATTTCCTAAATAATGAGAGAGACTGGTTTGGACTTGTCCACCTTCTACCGTGGAGCGCTTGCTACCGCCCACAGCACACTTGTCATTCAACTAAAAGGACCAATGAACCGTCAATATGCAAATCTAAAATCCACCATTAGACTTATTGGAACTCTAGATTTGAATATTTGGCCCCTCCTTCACTTGAACGAATGGAATTTTCCATCATCTCGCCTTCAGCAAGTTTCACGAATACGAAACCTCGACGATACTGTCAAGTAAAACAACGAACAAACCTCGTCTCACATTTGTTTTAGGTGAGTATGATTGTTGAACGTTAGCAAATATCAATATCAATGTATCGCCGTTGTATTGAAAATGTGTATGTCGTTCGTTGCTCCTTTTCCTTACAATGTATCATTGAAAGAGGAACTCGCAGCGGCTAGCTATAAGTTAGCTAACGTTAGCTAGTGAGTTCGCTTGCGATCAAATAGTTCACTAGTGAAATTAAATTACATACTAAACATTTGAGTATGACTTCCTGCTATAGATACACTTTGTCTAATTGTTCTGTAACGTTAAAGTACCTATATAGCTAGCGAAGGTGCTACATTGGCCATTTCCGTATAAATATATATACACACAAGGTAGTTAATGGTAACTAGCAAGCTATACGTTAGTCATTATACGTTACCCTAACGTTTATATTAAGTCAGTAAATGAGGCAATGTTCATAACACATATTGCTGTTATTGAATAAGGCTGCTTATAGAAAATCATCATAGAAGATTATTCGTTAAATCAATGAAATAACTAACGTTTTAGATTTTTACACCCGATTGGGGTGTAGGAAAATTACAATAATCTTGACTGTGTCAGCTACCTTAACAACTGAATATATGCATTTGGGGTAGGATTTAGGGGGTATGTACGTCCAAAGGAAACCGACTAGCGGTAACATTTAAACGGTGCTAGCTTCACGCCCTTTATACTCTACTAATGAGTAGGAAGCCGGTTGTAATGCTGCGTTCATAACAAGTGTGGAAACTCGGACAATAGTACTTGGAACTGGGAGAAACGAGTTGTACCTTCACGTGCTTTGAGCTTGTTGAGAACGCAGAATGGCAAATAAGCTGTGTCAACCATGAACTAAAACTACAGCTACACTATTATGTGGACACCCCTTCAAATTAGTGGATTTGTCTATTTCAGCCACACCAGTTGCTGACAGGTGTGTAAAATCGAGCACACAGCCATGCAATCTCCATAGACAAACATTGACAGTAGAATGGCCTTACTGAAGAGCTCAGTGACTTTTTCAACATCGCAACGTCTTAGGATGCCACCTTTCCAACAAGTCAGTTAATCAAATTTCTGCCCTGCTAGAGCTTCCCCTGATCAGCTGTTATTGTGAAGTGGAAACATCTAGGAGAAACAATGGCTCAGACTCAAAAGTGGTAGAGGCCATACGAACTCACAGAACGGGTCCCCTGTCCTTGTTTGCAACACTCTCTACCGAGTTCCAACGTTAGCACAATAACTGTTTGTTGGGAGCTTCATGAAATGGGTTTCCATAGCCAAGCAGCCGCACACAACCCTAAGATCACTACGTGCAATACCAAGTGTCGGCTGGAGTGGTGTAAATCTTGCGCCCATTTGACTCTGGAGGAGTGGGAACAGGTTCTCTGGAGTGATTAATCACGCCTCACCATCTGGCAGTCCGTCAGAAGAATCTGTGTTTGGTGGATGCCAGGAGAACGCTACATGTTTGTTGGAGGAGGAATAATGGTCTGGGGCTGTTTTTCATGGTTTGGGCTAGGCCCCTTAGTTCCAGTGAAGGGAAATCCTAACGCTACAGCATACAATGACATTCCAGACGATTCTGTGCTTCCAACTTTATAGCAACAGTTTTTGGAATGCCCTTTCCTGTTTCAGCATGACAATGTCCCCGTGCACAAAACGAGGTCCATACAGAAATGTTTTGTCGAGATTGGTGTGGAAGAACTTGACTGGCATGCACAGAGCCCTGACCTCAACCCCATCGAACACCTTTGGGATGAATGGGAATTCAGACTGCGAGCCAGGCCTAATCACCCATCATCAGTGCCCGACCTCACTAATGCTCTTGTGGCTGAATGGAAGCAAGTCCCTGCAGCAATGTTCCAACATCTAGTGGAAAGCCTTCCCAGAAGAGTATGGCAGCAAAGGGGGGACCAACTCTATATTAATGCCCATTATTTTGGAATGAGACGAGCAGGTGTCCACACACTTTTAGTTATGTATTATATCATGCTTTTAAACACAATATAGTCTTCAATAAACATATTAATAGATACATTTTTTTTATAAATAATATTTTTGTTGCATTTAACTTAATCTAGGTCAACTGTTAACCTACTAAGGAAATTACCTAGATATCTCAGCGTTGATGGACACGTTTTAGGAAGTACGTAGAAGATGTTATCTACACAGCATTGGCTCACTGACTACATCATACCTCATGTTCATTTGCTATGTGAGTGGGTGGAGATTATCCAAAGTGGCTGTTTCTGTATGTGCATTGGACAGGCTTTGTGTGTGTATAAGGTGTAATGTTGTGTTTTGTGTACCTCATGCTCAAGACTGATAGGCTTGTCTATATATATATAAATATAACCTCCCTGGCTCTTCCCCTCCAGAACTCTACTCAGCAGCTCATCAGCACTTGATCTACTGACCTCTATAATCTACTAGCTAAGATCTCACAGCTCCGTTCTACATCTGCTACTTATCTGAAATATACCATGGCCAAGCAGCAGATCAGGTACTGTGGGTTTCTCTGAGAACTCATACTGTATGTTTAATATCTAGATGGCAGTTTATTTTTTTTATTTTTTCAGTGTTAGTAACCCAAGAAAATGAAGCATCAGTACAGTTTTCATAAGGGCATGCATCCATTATGTTTTATCTATTGTATTTATTGGGCTCCTGGGTGGAGCAGTGGTCTAAGGCACTGCATCTCAGTACAAGAGGCTTCACTACAGTCCCTGGTTCGATTCCAGGCTGTGTCACATCCGGCCGTGATTGGGAGTCCCATAGGGCGGCGCACAATTGGGCCAGCGTCGTCTGGGTTTGGCCGGGGTAGGCCGTCATTGTAAATAAGAATTTGTTCTTAACTGACTTGCCTAGTTAAAGAAAGGTTTAAAAAAATTAATAATAATAATATATTATTTAAAAAATTAAAGTGTGTTGAAGTTGTGATATGCTGATCTGAACATAATCTCAAACTGGTTTATTTTTCCAGCCTTCCCGCTAAACTGATTAATGGTGGTATTGCTGGCATTGTGGGGGTTACTTGTGTGTTTCCCATCGACCTGGTAAAGACCAGGCTACAGAACCAGAGGCAAGGCCAACAGATCTACAAAAACATGTGAGTCCTTCAAGCTGTCCTCCCTTTTCATGTCATTCCGTCTGACTGCATTGCTAAATCTTGATAGTTTATTCGACAATAATAATAAAAAAACCTCATAAAGGGCATGGAAGGATGACCGTAACAGACCTGCCAACCTGCACGCATTTTATGTTCGGCGCACACAATTTTAGTTCAAAGTAGCTGGTACGGGGGAAAAAAGAGATGGACAACAAACTGTTAACCAAATGTATAAAAAAGGGTTGCTGATCTCCGCAGCGGTAGTAGGTGTGAGGGCATTGATGAGCAAGGAAGCGTGTGCGGTGTTGGGGTAGTTCAGTGCGCGTCGCTGCGTGGATGGAAACCGACATGGCACAGAGGGCTATTCTGCTAATACTGTCTTTCACAGAAAGTTGTAAGATTAGTAGACCTATATTAATTAATCAGCACTTGATCTGTCCTCTTCATATAGCTTTATGTCAACAGTAGGCTGCTAATGATGTCATACTAGTCAGTTCGCCAATGACAACAAGGCACGTTGAATGAATGGTAGCCTAGTAGTCGGACCTAACTAGATGAATTGGTTCGGGATGAAGATCTGAAACAAGCTCATATAGGCCTAGTTCAGTTGTTTCATATTCCAAATAGCCTACAGTAAACTAGGCTACTACATTGCATCCAGTAATTGAATTATTCCGAATTTTCTCCCCAAACAAAATGAAGAAGCCAGTTTACATTTTCGGTAGACTATCCATTGGAGAAATCACTATCCCTAACTTTAACCTAGAGAAATCACTATCCCTAACTTTAACCTAGAGAAATCACTATCCCTAACTTTAACTAGAGAAATTAGTGTCATTGAGACTTGTGTTGGATACTATTTTTGATATAATTCAAGACTAGGTTTCAGGAAAAAATACTTCAAAGAATCCGTTTGCCATTATGAAAGAAAGCAGAGACTAATGCCAGGTTTTGACTCCCGCCATTGTCCTCTTCCACGTTGACTAATCCATAGGAATGTGCGAGGGGAGATCAAATTGCCATCTGCTCTGTGCACCCATTCATCTGGCACCTCCACTCTAAGCCTCAAAGTTCCTTAGTTATGTTTTATGTACAGGGGTATTAATGGCTGTCATGAAGTATTCATGAATTAATTTGTTGTTTTGATAAATTTCCCTCATTCTGGCATGTCTTTTCTCTTTTAGGATGGACTGCCTTGTCAAAACCGTTAGATCAGAAGGATACTTTGGCATGTATAGAGGTAAGAGTCATTAAACATTAGTCTTAGTCTTATAGTGGTGGTTCTATACCTAGTCAGCGGGGTTATTAAGTGAAATTGCAACAAACTGATCAGGATTGAATTGTTTGACTGAACGACACCTTGACAGCTTATACTGTAAAACACAATTAATGCAGTAGTTGCTCATTACTGATAGAAATAACTATATTCACATGTAATCTTAAAAATGGATAGGTTGCAGTGACAATGTACTGATGTAGTGATGTTTATATGCATCCTTCATTATGCAAATTATTTGTTACTTCATGCTCATTTGTTTTTTTTAATTGAATGAATTACAAATGGTAGACTATTGTCCATCAATCCTTCTAAAAGGAAATGGCCAAATGTTCAATTGAACGCATGATTGATGCAGTGTTCAGTGAGATGCATTAGCCTTAAGGAAACTGAATATTGTATGAAACACATTTATGATGGGCAACATAGTGTCTATTGTGTAGAGGAGGTTGGAGCCCCTTTTAATAGGCTCCATTTGTGTGAGGAATGCTTGTTTTTTTGCATCTGTGTTTTTCATATTACAGACGTGGATCCCCCTGGGATATTGAGAGGCTAGCCGATATGGCGCAGCCACGCTGGAGGCAAATCATTTAATGGTTCTTACTACACTGCTCTATTTCAACTAGGCAAACATTGTTGTTTTTATGTCCTATTTGTGAAATATTTAGCTCCTTCATGTCTTCATACAACTTAATCTCACCTCTTCTGTCGACTCCTTTTACTTTCTCTGTTCTTTCACCCAACACTTGTGACCGTTGACATTCAGTGTTCTTGGGAAAATTGTATGTCGTAGTAGTGGCGGCTAAGGCCACCTTCATTCTCGTCTATCCATTCTCCACTGGCATGTAAACTAGCCTACACCTTTAATCTAAAGTCTTCTTCCCACATTGTTTTCTAAAGAAATGTTGGTCTTTCTTACATTAGACTTTTCCATTAACTTTTCCACTTTCTCTTTTTAATTTCCCCCATCTTCTCTGTGTCTCTAGTGTTCTCTGGTCTCTTCTCTCATTCATGTTCCACTTGGTTCTCATGTTTTAATGTAACTCATTATGTTGACTTGGCCGTGATGATTTTTAAGGTTTTGACTAATGGTCAATTGTTTTGTCTTCAGGTGCTGCTGTGAATCTGACCCTAGTCACTCCCGAGAAGGCCATCAAACTAGCCGCAAATGACTTCTTCCGGCAGCATCTTAGCAAAAATGAGTAAGTGACAGTTTACATTTCAGCCATTTGAAGACAGTTGAATTAGAGGAAAGAACAGTAGATGTATAATAATGTGTCCAACTAGTCAATAAAGAGACCTATCCCACGCATGCTTTTTAATCTCTGATTCTTTGTTGCAGGAAGGGCTTGACTGTGTTTACGGAGATGTTGGCAGGTTGTGGTGCAGGCATGTGCCAAGTTGTCATTACTACTCCTATGGAAATGCTCAAGATTCAACTTCAGGACGCAGGAAGGCTAGGTCAGCAAGGTCACAGTATTCTCCTGATTGATTGATTGATGGAAGTTTATGCAAAAGTGTTAAATGTCTTTGTTTTTCTTCCTCCCAGCGGCTCAGCAGAGAAAGCCAGCCACGATGTCTCCCGCTAAGCTGACTGCCACCAACACTGTGCTGAGCAGGTCCTACAACGCAGGGCCCAGCCCTGCAGCCAGAGCGGTGTCTGCTACCCAGATTGCCCGGGAGCTTCTGCACACTCAAGGCATCCAGGGCCTCTACAAAGGCTTCTGGGCCACCCTCATGAGGTAACGTTTTGTTACACTTGAATGTGACTCATGACTTATATGAATATGTCAATGGCCTGAAGAAATGTTTTATGGGGTGCTGGGCTAGACAACAAACAGGAATATATATAACACACACACTCACACAGCTCTGGAAAAAATTAAGAGAACACTGCAAAATTATCAGTTTCTCTGGTTTTACCATTTAATGTACTTGTCCTCTTGCTCAGTTGTGCACCGGGGCCTCCCACTCCTCTTTCTATTCTGGTTAGAGCCAGTTTGCGCTGTTCTGTGAAGGGAGTAGTACACAGCACTGTATGAGATCTTCAGTTTCTTGGCTATTTCTCGCATGGAATAGCCTTCATTTATCAGAACAAGAATAGACTGATGAGTTTCAGAAGAAAGTTCTTTGTTTCTGACCACAGTAATCAAACCCACAAATGCTGATTCTCCAGATACTCAACTAGTCTAAAGAAGGCCAGTTTTCAGCTGTGCTAACATAATTGCAAAAGGGTTTTCTAATGATCAATTAGCCTTTTAAAATCATAAACTTGGATTAGCTAACACAATGTGCCGTTGGAACACAGGAGTGAAAAATTGCTCTTCTTTCAAAAACAACATTTCTAAATGACCCCAAACTTTTGAACGGTAGTATATATATATATATATATATAATGACTACCAAAAAAAACTACTCTTCCAAATATGGTATTTTACAGTTAATACCTTCAATGGCACTCACACACAGGCAAAACATGTAAGGAGTATATATATATATACACACACACACACAGTGGGGAGAACAAGTATTTGATACACTGCCGATTTTGCAGGTTTTCCTACTTACAAAGCATGTAGAGGTCTGTAATTTTTATCATAGGTTCACTTCAACTGTGAGAGACGGAATCTAAAACAAAAATCCAGAAAATCACATTGTATGATTTTTAAATAATTAATTTGCATTTTATTGCATGACCATAAGTATTTGATCACCTACCAACCAGTAAGAATTCCGGCTCTCACAGACCTGTTAGTTTTTCTTTAAGAAGCCCTCCTGTTCTCCACTCATTACCTGTATTAACTGCACCTGTTTGAACTCGTTACCTGTATAAAAGACACCTGTCCACACACTCAATCAAACAGACTCCAACCTCTCCACAATGGCCAAGACCAGAGAGCTGTGTAAGGACATCAGGGATAAAATTGTAGACCTGCACAAGGCTGGGATGGGCTACAGGACAATAGGCAAGCAGCTTGGTGAGAAGGCAACAACTGTTGGCGCAATTATTAGAAAATGGAAGAAGTTCAAGATGACGGTCAATCTCCCTCGGTCTGGGGCACCATGCAAGATCTCACCTCGTGGAGCATCAATGATCATGAGGAAGGTGAGGGATCAGCCCAGAACTACACAACAGGACCTGGCCAATGACCTGAAGAGAGCTGGGACCACAGTCTCAAATAAAACCATTAGTAACACACTAAAATCCTGCAGCGCACGCAAGGTCCCCCTGCTCAAGCCAGCGCATGTCCAGGCCCTTCTGAAGTTTGCCAATGACCATCTGGATGATCCAGAGGAGGAATGGGAGAAGGTCATGTGGTCTGATGAGACAAAAATTGAGCTTTTTGGTCTAAACTCCACTCGCTGTGTTTGGAGGAAGAAGAAGGTTGAGTACAACCCCAAGAACACCATCCCAACCGTGAAGCATGGAGGTGGAAACATCATTCTTTGGGGATGCTTTTCTGCAAAGGGGACAGGACGACTGCACCGTATTGAGGGGAGGATGGATGGGGCCGTGTATCGCGAGATCTTGTCAACAACCTCCTTCCCTCAGTAAGAGCATTGAAGATGGGTCGTGGCTGGGTCTTCCAGCATGACAATGACCCGAAAGACACAGCCAGGGCAACTAAGGAGTGGCTCCGTAAGAAGCATCTCAAGGTCCTGGAGTGGCCTAGCCAGTCTCCAGACCTGAACCCAATAGAAAATCTTTGGAGGGAGCTGAAAGTCCGTATTGCCCAGCGACAGCCCCAAAACCTGAAAGATCTGGATGGAGGAGTGGGCCAAAATCCCTGCTGCGGTGTGTGCAAACCTGGTCAAGAACTACAGGAAACGTATGATCTCTGTAATTGCAAACAAAGGTTTCTGGACCAAATATTAAGTTATGCTTTTCTGATGTATCAAATACTTATGTCATGCAATAAAATGCTAATTAATTACTTAAAAATCATACAATGTGATTTTCTGGATTTTTGTTTTAGATTCCGTCACTCACAGTTGAAGAGTACCTATGATAAAAATTACAGACTTCTACATGCTTTGTAAGTGGGAAAACCTTCAAAATCGGCAGTGTATCAAATACTTGTTCTCCCCACTGTATGTGGGATGGTCTTGTTATAGCCATATACAAAGAAATGTCAATAGAAAACAGGTGAAACGAAATGCAGATAGTTTGCCGTCCTTACAGCTTCCGTTTTAAGTGATTGTGTTAGCTGTGTTATTCTCGGTTGCACTGTTTGACGTAACTAAGTTAGCCGTAGTTGGCTAGCAAGCAAGGGATAAGAATGTTGCCAGCCAGTCTCGGTCCTAACACCCGTGCCAATATATCCTCCAAACACCGGCTTATTGGGCATTGTCACTTAAATATATAACTATTTACCAACCAGTAAAATACTTGTTTTGTGTTTCAGAGATGTTCCCTTCTCCATGGTCTACTTCCCACTATTCGCCCACCTCAACCAGCTGGGCCGGCCCTCTCCAGATGAATCAGCACCCTTCTACTGGGCTTTCTTCTCTGGCTGTCTGGCTGGCTCTACCGCAGCTGTGGCAGTCAATCCTTGTGATGGTGAGTCCGGACTCTCTGTGTTTGTGACCCATTCTTATTAAGCGAGTGGATGTGCATTTGGTTTACTGCTGTCGTTCCTGCTATAACAAGCTCCCGCTCTTTATTTCAGTTGTGAAAACGAGATTGCAATCTCTGAACAAAGGCGCCAGTGAGGAGAGCTACAACGGGTTGGTTGACTGTGTCAGGTACAGAGTCAGTCTTTTATCACTCATTTAATAATTGTATTTTCCTCTTGATCATTTTTTTTTTTTTGTTTTTGCAACTTCACAACTATAATATTTATTGTGTCTCCTGGCAGTAAGATCATGCGTAAGGAGGGTCCCTCTGCCTTCCTGAAAGGAGCAGGCTGCAGGGCGCTGGTCATCGCGCCTCTCTTCGGCATCGCACAGGTCATGTACTTTATTGGCATCGGAGAGTTCATCCTGGACCTGTCACTTTTCAACTAACTACCTGTCTGCATGAGATGAGCAACCCTGCCTGGCTGTGCATCGGACTCTTCACACATTGGATGAAGAAATATCTCAGCAAAAGACTGGCAGCTATACACCATCGGTATATATTACAGAAAATAAACCCACGTAAGACTGAGGTGTCAGAGCTTTGTAGCCTGGGGGAAAAAAAACATTCTGTAGTTCTTGACTTCCTGTATGGTCTAACGGCTGCACTGCACTTCCTGCAAATGTTTTCCTGGCTTATTTAATGGGCTGTGACCAACGTTTGCACTTGAAGGTGCAGGTTTACTGAACTGGGGACTGAGAACTGCTGCAGTGCCTCTGGCTGGGGAGTCCCTCTGGTTCCTCTTTCTCTGTGAGGGACAGGAGGTTGGGACCACTTCAACACAACAAACGACTGAAGGCCTTTCACGCCTTTTTTATTTGTATTAATTCATTGTTTGTCTGGAAATATTTTTGGGATAATTTTAAGATTCCGCCTTCAATAAATCCGATTTACATGTGTGAATTGTTAAATTCACTGAGGAGGCCAAAGAGCTCTAGCAATGCTCTGAAGTAGCTTTTTAACATTTGAAGAAACACATTTAACTCGTACCATTTGAGGTTTAGTATGAGATTGATGGACCAAGCACTTAATGGCTATTCCACAGCAACAGCTCATGCATGGTTTGCTACCACAGACAGAAGACTCAATCTTGGTTTATTGAATTATCAGCACTGTTTTTTGTATTTTATATTCTAAATACTTGAGATTCATTCATAACAGTATATACAGTAGGGTTGTGGAGTGTACCGTTATTGTCCATGTTATTTCAGGGATGGATATAGGTCAAGACTTCGATTAGTTTTAGTTTTTGTATTAATAACATGCCCCTAAATTCCATGCAAATGGTTTTGTATTTGCCTTACAAGTGAATTGGCATTTCTCACACTAAGGAAGCAATACTTTATCCGTACTGACTGAGCCTGCCAAATGGCATCACTGATACTCTGCACCCAGGTCATCTAACACAGGAAATGACTGTTACATTGCTTTGTATGGTGTGTTTATATCAAATAAAAATTTAACAGCTGTACTCTTAACTGGGTTGAATAGTCTCCATTTATTTTAGCTTTCTGTCGGGAGATCGCAAACATTTTATAATAATAGAAACAGAACTTGTTGTCATTACTGCTTTGTTTTACAGCCACAAAATGGACATGATGATCAAAGCATTCACTGGTTTAGTTTTTATTTAATAATTATTAGCATAATCTGGATCTACAACAGAGCCTACTGTGTGCACACAATCTTAACACCCACAATAATTCACACAACTAACAGTTCACACACTGCATGCTCTAATAGACATCCCTCATGACAGTGCAAAAGGCATATATCATCCAGACTTCAGAAGATTAGACATTTACAGAATGTCAGTACTTAATGTAGCTGCTTCCCTGACCCAGAGCATTGATGACAATAGTTACTCAGAATGTCAGTCAAGTTGAAACGGGCTCTTTTTGGATTGTAGGCCCACACTCCCAGCTCATAAAGATGCAGGGGATATTTCTAGCAGAGCACTACTTTGCTAATGGGGGTAAGGGAGGGCAAAAATCATACAGGTTGTTAAAAGTAAAATATGCAGCTGCGATGAGGGTAGGTCGCTTGGGCTTGTCTGTATGACGATGCAACATTTAAGCATTTTGTGAGTAATGAAATGTATGTTGCAAAGGTACAAGTCCCAACAACAGGTATGTAAAACTCCCAAGACTGGAGTTAAGGTTACTGACCTACATACAACTTTAACAAGCAGATGATGGGTGACTACAGTAGCTCTGTACACACAAATAACACTTAAATGGGAAATCTGCTGTTGCTCATTCATTTAGGTGCCCATTGATTCTTGAAGAATATAACTTATTAATAATGAGCTTAGTTCAAATGTTATACCCCACTAGAACCCCAAATACATGCTTGTTTTACGCCAATGTTTATAAATGAAGTAAATGCAAACAAACAATATGTAAACATGGTTAAAACTATATTTGTTTTACATCATGGATGGTCAGTTGTTCCATCCATTGCTCTGTCTATGAATTTGAGAGTGGTTACATTCATCCCTCAGCTTTTTACCAAAACAGGTTGGGAACACACTTTTATTATTTCAACCGCTGATTGCCCATTTAAGCTGAAGTTAGCAAAGACATTGAATAAATAACATTTTAAAAAAAAGGAGTTTGTATTTACAGCAATGCTCCTCCGCCATGACATCCTTTTGCCAAAAGGGAAGACGTTACATGTACGTGCAAGGCTAGCAGTGTTAGAAAAGGATACGAAAAATGGGGAATGTCTCAGAGTACTGCCAAATCCTGAGCCATGTTGTGCTTGGAGACGAGGGGTGCAGAGAGGGACCAGATATTT
Source organism: Thymallus thymallus (assembly GCA_023634145.1). Lineage (NCBI taxonomy): Eukaryota > Metazoa > Chordata > Actinopteri > Salmoniformes > Salmonidae > Thymallus > Thymallus thymallus. The sequence continues at coordinate 40,810,611 of CM042410.1, forward strand.
AGTTTACAGAGATGCCACAGAGGAAAGAGAGATGGTCTGGTCCCACTGGCTCCACACAGTGCAGGAAATCCTGGTGATATTTTGGGTGTGTGATATCACACCCACACCACCAAATTGACCCCATGGACTTGTATGTTTGTGTAAAAAAAAAATGCTCCCCTGTCCTCCAGCCCAGATGTGATGTCGCCTCCTCATTCAGGCATTTTGATTACAAAATGGCTGCTGAGTCGGTGTTGGGCCTGCAAGGTGGGAGGGATTGAGCCACTGTGTCTTTCTAGATCACCTCCCGGTTGTTTCGAATTGCACAGCAGAGGACCATACTGAAGATCATACCAATGACCTGAGGACAGAACAAATAAACATATATTTTAGTAGGTTATAAGTGTGTAATACAGTATCATGTGTAACATACAGTATTGTAAATAATAATCATATGAGTTAGCATATGTAACAATGTAATTTGTAGCCGAATGTCAGTAAGATCCTTACCATTACGCCTGCTCCACCAATCCCCACATATCCGATTATGTTGAGCTTTTCACTGAAAAAGTCCTTTATTGCATTCAGACAGTCCTGGAAGCGCATAGCATATAGGGTAATGTCACACATTTCTTACTAAATAATAAGAGCCCATTAAGGGTATATTAACCCTATGCTCTAAGCACATCTAAAAAGGCACTACTGTACTATTACTAGCTTATATTTTGTAATGTGAAATAAACACAACAGTAGGCCTACAGTAATGGCGGCAGTAGGTCTATGTTAAAACATATCTGCCATTATAGTGGAAATATTTCTTATTTAGTCTAAAATTTGTATTTCAAAAGGCTTTAAATATAAGGTGTGGAGGAAATGAGTGACTAATTAGATAGATAGATAGATAGATAGATAGATAGATAGATAGATAGATAGATAGATACTTTATTGATCCCCCGGGGGGGAAATTTCATCATTAAACAGTATAGTATGTTTTTTTACTTAATGAATTGTCCATTGTTATACGCTAGTATTTTTTACTGATACAAACTTGTCTTGTGTGACTTAGTCATGAATCTGAGCGTACAGATTCATGAGCCGCTTGGGTACGGCCGCAGTATGTGACCTGTGTTTACAATCGGCAGAAATGTAGCTATGTGGGAATTGCAGGGAGGAACAGAGAATGGTAGCGATATCAGCCATCTTGATCTGCACAGATGAGCTAAATTACTTTTTACAACTGCACATCTGCTAACTGTCACACAGATAAGAGGATGTACTTTCTATAAAAGGAGAAAGCCTACTCACTTCGATGTGCTTTTCAACTATGAACTATTTGAGTGATTCATACATTTTTGCAAATCTTATAATATAGTTGTTGTTTGAAGAATCTACAGTCTCTCTTCAGATTTTCTACAACAATTGGGCAACGAGGATGGGATGGCTAACTCTGCCTACTGATCGCTCCCGGGGAGACAAAGGTTAACCGTGCAGGGGGGCTACAGTTGACGTGGCTCAGGGAGCCCACAATCCAAATAAGTGGAGCAGAAAGGGACCCGCCTCGGACCTGGCATGGAGTGTCAGTGGACGGATACGCCATCCCAGTTTCACCACAGCGTTTGATGGTTTTTGCGACTGCACTTGAAGAAACTTTCAAAGTTCTTGACATTTTCCGGATTGACTGACCTTCATGTCTTAACGTAATGATGGACTTTCGTTTCTCTTTGCGTATTTGAGATGTTCTTGCCATAATATGGACTTTGTCTTTTACCAAATAGGGCTAACTTTTGTATACCACCCCTACCTGAATTTACAAACACACTCAAAGTCGTAAGATGTCTAGTTAGTAATTTGTTATGCTCACAAGCTAGCAAGATGCTGCATAGCAACGGCATCAACTTCCGGTAGACAGGCCAAGTGCTAGTACGCTCAAATGAAAAGTTACCGTTCATTTACCGGATACTAAAATGAACTAATAGTATACAGTATGGAATGTAGCTATTTGGGAATTGTAAGGAGGAACAGAGAATGGTAGCGATATCAGCCATCTTGATCTGCACAGACGAGCTAAATTACTTTTTACAACTCTGTTCCTCGCCCCTGTTTCTGCACATGAGAGGATGTACTTTCTATAAAAGGAACTCTTTTCTTTTGTGTGATTGTTGAATTGCTAAATTTTTGCAAATCTTATAATAAAATTGTTGTTTGAAGAATCTACAGTCTGTCTTTAGAATTTCCACAACAAAGGTCAGGTGTCCTTTACTTTAAATACACAAAATACAGTGGGGAGAACAAGTATTTGATACACTGCCGATTTTGCAGTTCTTCCCACTTACAAAGCATGTAGAAGTCTGTAATTTTTATCATAGGTACACTTCAACTGTGAGTGACGGAATCTAAAACAAAAATCCAGAAAATCACATTGTATGATTTTTAAGTAATTAATTTGCATTTTATTGCATGACATAAGTATTTGATACATCTGAAAAGCAGAACTTAATATTTGGTACAGAAACCTTTGTTTGCAATTACAGAGATCATACGTTTCCTGTAGTTCTTGACCAGGTTTGCACACACTGCAGCAGGGATTTTGGCCCACTACTCCATCCAGATCCTTCAGGTTTCGGGGCTGTCGCTGGGCAATACGGACTTTCAGCTCCCTCCAAAGATTTTCTATTGGGTTCAGGTCTGGAGACTGGCTAGGCCACTCCAGGACCTTGAGATGCTTCTTACGGAGCCACTCCTTAGTTGCCCTGGCTGTGTGTTTCGGGTCGTTGTCATGCTGGAAGACCCAGCCACGACCCATCTTCAATGCTCTTACTGAGGGAAGGCGGTTGTTGGCCAAGATCTCGCGATACATGGCCCCATCCATCCCCCCCTCAATACGGTGCAGTCGTCCTGTCCCCTTTGCAGAAAAGCATCCCCAAAGAATGATGTTTCCACCTCCATGCTTCACGGTTGGGATGGTGTTCTTGGGGTTGTACTCATCCTTCTTCTTCCTCCAAACACGGCGAGTGGAGTTTAGACCAAAAAGCTCTATTTTTGTCTCATCAGACCACATGACCTTCTCCCATTCCTCCTCTGGATCATCCAGATGGTCATTGGCAAACTTCAGACGGGCCTGGACATGCTCTGGCTTGAGCAGGGGGACCTTGCGTGCGCTGCAGGATTTTAATCTATGACGGCGCAGTGTGTTACTAATGGTTTTCTTTGAGACTGTGGTCCCAGCTCTCTTCAGATCATTGACCAGGTCCTGCCGTGTAGTTCTGGGCTGATCCCTCACCTTCCTCATGATCATTGATGCCCCACGAGGTGAGATCTTGCATGGTGCCCCAGACCAAAGGAGATTGACCGTCATCTTGAACTTCTTCCATTTTCTAATAATTGCGCCAACAGTTGTTGCCTTCTCACCAAGCTGCTTGCCTATTGTCCTGTAGCCCATCCCAGCCTTGTGCAGGTCTACAATTTTATCCCTGATGTCCTTACACAGCTGTTTGATTGAGTGTGTGGAGTCTGTTTGATTGAGTGTGTGGACAGGTGTCTTTTATACAGGTAACGAGTTCAAACAGGTGCAGTTAATACAGGTAATGAGTGGAGAACAGGAGGGCTTCTTAAAGAAAAACTAATAGGTCTGTGAGAGCCGGAATTCTTACTGGTTGGTAGGTGATCAAATACTTATGTCATGCAATAAAATGCAAATGTATTATTTAAAAATCATACAATGTGATTTTCTGGATTTTTGTTTTAGATTCCGTCTCTCACAGTTGAAGTGTACCTATGATAAAAATTACAGACCTCTACATGCTTTGTAAGTAGGAAAACCTGCAAAATCGGCAGTGTATCAAATACTTGTTCTCCCCACTGTATGTATCATGAAAGGGAACTTTATTCAGTGGATGTTTTTGACATGTCCCCGGGTGCTATTCATCAACTTCTACAATAAATATATTATTATTTTATAGTCCTAGTTAAATTATCTTATCAATAACGTTATTTTTTTTCATGATTATTGTATTTAAGATAATTTGTTGAAATTCTAAATTCAAAAAAACAACTACCTACAATGACACCACATTCAGGAAGAGTAATCATTTCTTTGGTGGGAAAACAGTGGTGAAAAGCTAAATAGATATGTATTTTTCTATGGTGTTAGCCTGTATGTCCCACTCATACATGTCCACCTTGTTAGGCTAAATTATAGAGGAAATTTACCAATTTTCAAAATACTGTATGTTTGATAGAGAAGTTAAAATCCTGTTCAAGTGTTCGCCATTATGCTAGCTCAATCACAGAGCTACGGCTATTTAAGCTCCAAATTACCCCCCTTATAGGATTATGCACCAAACAGGTTGGGAAATGCACCCAAAAAAATAAGTGCCTGAGCTTGACCAATATGTTTTTCTGAAAATCAAACATGTACCTAGTCTGATAGAAAAAAATATATTTTTTAAAGTTATGAGGTCCAAAAGCCACCGCATATTATGAATGACCTGGCAGCGCCATTGAGGCAAACACCGTTTTGATGTAGTCAATTTTCCTCTTCACGATTGGCTGATCCCTCCTGATGACCCGGTTGGACATTTATTAATAATGTTTTTTATTAAACCTTTATTTAACTAGGCAAGTCAGTTAAGAACAAATTCTTATTTACAATGACGGCCTACACCGGCCAAACTCGGACGCCCTATGGGACTCCCAAACACGGCCGGTTGTGATACAGCCTGGAATTGAACCAGGGTGTCTGTAGTGATGCCTCTAGCACTTAGATGCATAACTTCTTCATTGCCTTAAAATGACCTCTACCTACATGTACATATTACCTCAATTACCTCGACTAACCTGTGCTCCCGCACATTGACTCTGTACCGGTACTTCCTGTATATATCCTCACTATAGTCCCTGTTATTTTACTGCTGCTCTTTAAATATTTGTTATTTTTAAACTTATCTTATTTTTCTTAAAACTGAATTGTTAATTAAAGGCTTGTAAGTAAGCATTTTACTGTAAGGTCTACACCCGTTGTATTCGGCGCATGTGAAAAATGAAATTTGATTTGATTAGCCAATGAATTTGGAAGTCCCACCCAGTAGACAAAATTAAAATGGTGGAAGCCCTAATATGTATTTTTGGCCACTAGAGGGCTCTATCATTCTCTATGATTTTCAAATGGTATTATACTGCAACCTAGAGGAAAGTCTGATACTGCACCAGGAGAACACAAAGAAGAGTTGTACCTTTGCGCCTTCATTAGGATCAGGACACAAATGCATGGAGTCACCACAGCAATTCAGCTAGGAACAAAAACAAACAAACCAGTAGAAATGGACAACAATGACAGTGTGACATGATCATGTACATAAATAAAATAAAAATGTAGTTTAACTCACAACTTCCTGGTACATTTCTCCTACAGCAGTGCTGTTGGAATATTCAGAATTCTCGGACATAGATTTACTATAGAACTGTTGAACATCTTCGATGATCTAAAACGCACAGATTCAGGATGAATCAGTAATTCAAATAAATTAAAGACCGAGATTGCAGTATAAATAAGTGGTTGTCTTCAACTCACGTTTAATTAAATATAGGAACATTGATTGAAGTGGATATACCTTGTCTTTGCTCATGAATCCAAACACACCTGCAGCAACCTCTGCACCAAAGATTACAAGAAGGCAGGCAAAGAACTGCAAAACAGAGAGGGTAGTGATATATTAATTCATATCCTACAGTATCCTGTACATATGGCCAGGAGATTCCCCTGGTTAGGACATATGGTCAGTATGTTTATACAGTTGCAAGTGAAAGTCTACACACCCCTTACATAATCTTCACATTGTTAAACGGCTTTAAAATAAAAATCTAAAAAGAGATTTCATTAGATTTTGTTTTCAACTGATCCTACACAACCGACTCCACATTTTGAAAATCTAAATGAAAGTATTGTTATCGGCAGGAACTGGGGAGTGTCAGGGTCAATATAAATATGAAAGGAGCAAAGCCCAGGTAAAAAAAAGTTAGAGGAAAACCTAACCCTGGGATATAGTTGTATTTTTCAGCGGCACAATTACACAAATTTGAGTCTCAGTTCTGAGACAAATTTGCTTGAAAATCAGAGGTTTGAATATTGCTCTCCTTCAATGATTCCCAGCCAAATGTACTGCTCTTGAGCAATTTTGACAAAAACAATGGATATACAGAGTTGTGCAAGGTTGGTAGAATCTTATTCAAATTATTTCACAGCTGTAATGGCTGCCAAAGGTGCTTCCACCAAGTATTAACTCAGGGGTGTGAAGACATTTGCAAATCAAGACATTTTTACTTGTTAAATGTTCTATAACTTTATTCACTTTTAACATGTGGAGTAGGTTGTGTAGATCGGTAGGATTCATTAGATTTAATAATACCTTTTTTTATTTAATTTTAGGGCAACAAAACATTTCGAAGACTGTAAAAGGTGTGTGTAGACATTCACTGTATTAGAGAAGTCTTGATTTCAATCAAGATGGTTTGGCAGACTGTTAAAATTCCATTCCACTTAACAGTGTACTTCAAAATGCATATAATGTGATTACAAATCATGACGATGGCACAACAGGTGGAACAGGTTAGACTATAGACACAACCTGAGGTAAAACTCCCACCAATTACCCACCGACGCAAGGAGACACTGTGACTCCTTCACAGCTCCACAGAAACCTAAGAATCCCACCAGCATCATGACCCCGCCTGCACCAATCAAGATGTACACGACTGAGGAGAGTAGAGAGAGATACAGACAGACAGACAGACAGACAGACAGACAGACAGACAGACAGACAGACAGACAGACAGACAGACAGACAGACAGACAGACAGACAGACAGACAGACAGACAGACAGACAGACAGACAGACAGAGACACAAAGACAAACAGAGAGAAAGAGACAGAGACAGCGCAATTAATCAACAGAGGGTGGCAGCATTAGGTAACACAATATTAAGCAACACAATATAACTACAAAGTAAAAGTGTAGGAGTATCCAGTATGTAATACTGGTCTTCACGTTGACTTTCTGAACTGTAACCTAAAATGAGTCAGAGGGGAAAAAAAATAAAAGTGGTGAAAAAAAAAGTACTTTCCCACTTCAAAGTGCTCATTGCACATTATTCAAACTTACTCTTGGTTGATTTGAATATATTTAGCATACCCTGAATAGCAACGTGTTGCTAAGGTAATCCAATGCTCCACTTTGCAGCGGTATATGTCTCTGTAAATCGGTCTAATCAACACAGCGCTCATACAGTTGAAGTCGGAAGTTTACATACACTTAGGTTGAAGTCATTAAAACTCATTTTTCAAACACTGCACAGATTTCATGTTAACAAACTATAGTTTTGGCAAGTCTGTTAGGACATATACTTTGTGCATGACACAAGTAATTCTTCCAACAATTCTTTACAGACAGATTATTTCACTTTAGAAGCTTCTGATAGGCTAATTGACATCATTTGAGTCAATTGGAGGTCAACTGGTCTGATGACACAAAAATAGAACTGTTTGTCCATAATGACCATTGTTATGTTTGGAGGAAAAAGGGGGAGGCTTGCAAGCCAAAGAACACCATCCCAACAGTGAAGCATGGGGGTGGCAGCATCATGTTGTGGGGGTGCTTTGCTGCAGGAGGGACTGGTGCACTTCACAAAATAGATGGCGTCATGAGGAAGGAAAATTATGTGGATATATTGAAGTAACATCTCAAGAAATCCGTCAGGAAGTTAAATCTTGGTCGCAAATGGGTCTTCCAAATGGACGACCCCAAGCATACTTCCAAAGTTATGGCAAAATGGCTTAAGGACAACAAAGTCAAGGTATTGGAGTGGCCATCACAAAGCCCCGACCTCAGTCCTATAGAAAATTTGTGGGCAGAACTGAAAAAGCGTGTGCGAGCAAGGAGGCCTACAAACCTGACTCAGTTACACCAGTTCTGTCAGGAGGAATGGGCCAAAATTCACCGAATTTATTGTGGGAAACTTGTGGAAGGCTACCCGAAACATTTGACCCAAGTTAAACAATTTAAAGGCAATGCTACCAAATACGAAGAGTGTATGTAAACTTCTGACCCACTGGGAATGTGATGAAAGAAATAAAAGCTGAAATAAAATCATTCTCTCTACTATTATTCTGACATTTTAACTGACCTAAGACAGGGAATATTTACTAGGATTAAATGTCAGGAATTGTGAAAAACTGAGTTTAAATGTATTTGGCTAAGGTGTATGTAAACTTCCGACTTCCAACTGTATATTCAGAGGCCTGTGGATGTCCTCATTAGCTGCTCTACACCTGCCTGAGCAACAACACAAGGAGCAGGAGGAAAGACCATCATCGCAGGCCAGGCCTAACAAAGACTCTTCTGCGGTAGCATCTGCTCTGAGACTAGTGTCATAGTCACCACAGCTGGGATGGTGTCATCGCATCTCCCCTGTGAGGTTCCCCCATACCCTCTCGGCCCGGCCCAGCCCAGCCCTCACTACCCCAGAGACAGTGTAACAGACACTTAGACGATGATACGGCAGAGTAATGGTACACCAGGGATGTCCCCATGCTCAGTGTTTGGCTCAAACAGGAGCTGCTACGGCTGCCTAATTAAACCACATGGGGGTCCGTGGTGCGCCCAGGTTGTTTTCGAACAATAGACATGAGGTGAAGCGAAGAGGTCCGCTGTGGCTGCACTCTGGCTGGGGGAGGAAACTGGAAACAAGAGGGCTGGCTAGGCTCAAAGCTGATCTCCTGCTTAGCGACGGAAAACATCATGAGACAAGACAGGCGCCTTGTTTTACACAAACAAAAGCCGCCGATGTTGATAAGACAGACCTTCCATCCAAACACAAGTACAGCTCCTTTTTCAGTGTCTGCGTTATCGAAGCATTTGCATGTCTGTGCTGCCCCAACATTGGTCGAGGTTATCAAATGGGCAATAAATCGACTCAAACAGGAAGTACACGGCTCCCTATAGGCTGGTCTCAGCTTACACAGACACACAAAGGTGACGGAATGGAAAGTGAATCATCCGTAGGGAATGCTGCCTCCTTGCCCCTCTATGGTATTCCTGTCTAATTAGTCTTGTCTCCTCAGTGCAACTGCAATAAGGTAACCTTTCCCTCTCACATGTTGCCCAATATAATATTTATCTTGTATCCAAGGCTCCCTTGGACTAGGACAAAGTGTTTTTGGCCGGACATTTGTAACGTCTCCACATTCAAATGTGAACTGAAATAGATCAGAATGCAAGGTTATGCGTGTATTGTTGGCTACAACCAATACAAATAAAGCCTTATTGGATACGATTTTGAGTTTGGTTTATGGTTTCTGTCGCCGTTGCTCGATTGCTACCATTTCATTACTAATCAAAGCTTTCCATCTGATGCTTAATGTGGTTTGCTTTGTGTTGTGTGTTGGTCGTACGCTTATGATCTGCATACTGCTTGCTATTCTGCAGAAAGGTCTAGGGGTCAAATTATATTTTACGGGCCTCCCGAGTGGTGCAGTGGTCTAAGGCACTGCATCGCAGTGCAAGCTGCATTTGAGCCCCGTCTGTGTCGCAGCCGGCCACGACCGGGAGACCCATGAGGCGACGCACAATTGGCCCAGCGTCGTCCGGGTTAGGGAGGGTTTGGCTGGCCGGGTTGTCCTTGTCCCATTGCGCTCTAGCATCTCCTGTGGCGGGCCGGGCGCATGCACGTTGACTCAGTCGCCAGGTTTACGGTGGTTCCTCCGACACATTGGTGTGGCTGGCTTCCGGGTTAAGCGTTCATTGTGTCGAGAAGCAGTGCAGCTTGGTGGGTTGTGTTTCGGAGGACGCACGGCTCTCAACCTTGTGCAAAATATATTTTACACGATTCCAAATCTTTGTTTTATATAGCACATCTGTTTAGGACAGGTGATTGGTAATGTCTATGCAATGTATAACAAACTCAGAGATCACTATGTTGGTAGTAGCTCTTTTTGTACCACCTGATATGGCATTTGAATTGAAAGCCAAAATTAACTTACAGTTGGAAGTTTACATACACCTTAGACAAATACATTTAAAACTCAGTTTTTCACAATTCCTGACATTTAATTCTAGTAAAAATTCCCTGTCTTAGGTCAGTTAGTATCACCACTTTATTTTAAGAATGTGAAATGTCAGAATAATAGTAAAGATAATTATTTATTTCAGCTTTTATTTCTTTCATCACATTCCCAGTGGTTCAGAAGTTTATATACCCTCAATTAGTATTTGGTAGAATTGCCTTTAAATTGTTTAACTTGGGTCAAACATTTTGGGTAGCCTTCCACAAGCTTCCCACAATAAGTTGGGTGAATTTTGGCCCATTCCTCCTGACAGAACTGGTGTAACCGAGTCAGGTTTGTAGGCCTCCTTGCTCACACACGCTTTTTCAGTTCTGCCCACAAATTTTCTATAGGATTGAGGTCAGGGCTTTGTGATGGCCACTCCAATACCTTGACTTTGTTGTCCTTAAGCCATTTTGCCACAACTTTGGAAGTATGCTTGGGGTCATTGTCCTTTCGGAAGACCCATTTGCGACCAAGCTTTAACTTTCTGACTGATGTCTTGAGATGTTGCTTCAATATATCCAAATATTTTCCCTTCCTCATGATGCCATCTATTTTGTGAAGTGCACCAGTCCCTCCAGCAGCAAAGCAACCCCACAACATGATGCTGCCACCCCCGTGCTTCACGGTTGGGATGGTGTTCTTCAGCTTGCAAGCCTCCCCCTTTTTCCTCCAAACATAACGATGGTCATTATGGCCAAATAGTCATATTTTTGTTTCATCAGACCAGAGGACATTTCTCCAAAAAGTGCGATCTTTCTCCCCATGTGCAGTTGCAAACCGTAGTCTGGCTTTTTTAATGGCGGTTTTGGAGCAGTGGCTTCTTCCTTGCTGAGCGGCCTTTCAGGTTCTGTTGATATAGGACTCGTTTTACTGTGGATATAGATACTTTTGTACCGGTTTCCTCCAGCATCTTCACAAGGTCCTTTGCTGTTGTTCTGGGATTGATTTGCACTTTTCGCACTAAAGTACGTTCACCTCTAGGAGACAGAACGCGTCTCCTTCCTGAGCGGTATGACGGCTGCGTGGTCCCATGGTGTTTATACTAGCGTACGATTGTTTGTACAGATGAACGTGGTACCTTCAGGCGTTTGGAAATTGCTCCCAAGGATGACTTGTGGAGGTCTATAATTTTTTGGGGAGTTCTTGGTTGATTTATTTTGATTTTCCCATGATGTCGAGCAAAGAGGCTAGAGTTTGAAGGCAGGCCTTGAAATACATCCACAGGTACACCTCCAATTGGCTCAAATTATGTCAATCAGAAGCTTCTAAAGCCATAACATCATATTCTGGATTTTTCCAAGCTGTTTAAAGGCACAGTCAATAGTGAATATAGTGTGATATTGTGAATTATAAGTGAAATAATCTGTCTGTAAACAATTGTTGGAAGAATTACTTGTGTCATGCACAAAGTATATGTCCTAACCGACTTGCCAAAACTATAGTTGGTTAACATGAAATCTGTGGAGTGGTTGAAAAACTTGTTTTAATGACTTCAACCTAAGTGTATGTAAACTTCCGACTTCAACTGTATAGTGTTATCATAGCTAGCTACATTGCATACATCATCCCATCAGTGATGACACACAAACCCAAAAGGCTCGTATTTTACTGCATTTAACTAGGATTTAATAGAAAAGCTGGCATAAGATGTCGCTATCACAATGTGCAACGAATGATGCGACTTTTGATGATATCATGACTCTCTGGCTGACGGTGGTCGCTAGGAGACAGTCGCCTCAGAGCCAGCCCAATGAGCTACAGCACCCTGAGGGCAGCAGCCAACTGGGTGAAGGCACGCTGAAGAGTTGGTAAAGTGAGTCACCATTTTAGGTCGCGCTCTAAATGGGAATAACAAGAATAGGCTGCATTCTACTCATGTCCATGTAGGAGACCAATTGAGAGAGAGGATATTATATGGAACGCCGAAGTGAACTTAATACTGAATGTTGAGAGGTCACTTGAAACACAAGACAGAGTCTTTGAATACATACACAATAGCTAATATAGATTGTGACATGACATTGGGCATTGTGTGAATAATATGTTTTTAAAAGTGGAGTTTGCATTTAACAGGATGCTCAGGAAAATGCCCCTCCATGCACTTTCTCTTCAACAAGCTTTCGTGGGAAATATGGGATTGTTGTTGCAGAGATAATGCTATTATTATGTCCTACAAGGGGAAGACCTGTTTTAGGTTCCTGTCATAGAATATATGTTCCTATGGGATAGAAACAAGAACAGGTTAGATTGATGGGAAATGCTTCAAACAAACACAAATATACTCACCCATTAAAAACTGTACTTCAAATGTATTTCTACCGAAGTAAACATTGTAGGTAGCTGGGCCATGTTCAGTACAAAGATATATGTGCAAAACATTTTTTGAAAAAGAGGAAACGTAGCATTTTGCTACGGCTATGTTTTGCGATACTGACGACGACCCTGGTAACTGAGTACAGTACAATAATTCCAATAGAACTAGTGGGGAGTGTGTTCAGCTGGTCTGGGATCCTGGTCTGACTGTGGACTGGACTCACCTATGAAGAAGGTCTCGGGGGCTCCCTCTCCATTCAGAAGCTGGACTGTATTTAGGTCAAACCTCAGCCATAATCCCATTGCCAACACCAACGAGCCACACAGCTTAGGGGCAGAAAAAGAAAAAGCATAATATTTACTGCATAACATTTTAGTGGAAATAAATAAATCCTCAATATACATGGAATATTCACTGAATAACAATGCAACACATTAGCAATCAATTAACACATATGGCACAATATTGTATAGTTTACCCAAATGTGTATTTTGTCATCCTAAACTTAAGACCTTTTTTAAAGCATCATCTTGCATACTATAGATGTGAGATACTGTACAGACCGACTAGTGTCTTTGAACATTGTCTAGTCTTGACCTGACCCATTGATTGAAACCCAGTAACACAAGGTGGTGTCACCCATGACTCCATGTGACTCTGTCACATGTACCATCTGGCCTTTTGTAGAGGCCTGGGCAGATACTGTTTAGTAGAATGTCATTGAAAACAACAACTGTCAAAAAGGCTGTTTTCATGAACATTCAGTATCAAAATAATTGACTTCACAACATTAGCCTTTGTGTCCGCTGTGTCCTAGCGTCAATGTCGGCACTCCTGCGGATGCGTCTCAATCCACCGCATCCGCAAATGGCGGCCTTATGGCGGCCTACGGCATCCCCCAGAAGTAGACGTCTAATGTGTTGTAATAACCTCTGGGGACTTTGGCCTTCAGAGTACCCGGGCAGCCAGAGTGGACACTGCCTTAACGTCAGTGTTGCATTTGAACCCCCTAATGGTAACGACAAGGATAGGCAGAGAGTAAGCTGATTCTAGACCTGTGCCTACAGCTAGAACCCAGAGCAGGACAGCCCATGGTGTCTCAGCCACGGGCTGTGCCAGCCTCACAGGCCTACAGCCTACAGAAGGGTGACGTAACACACACACTGGCATTGGCTGTCCGTTGGCACTGTTCACTTTCTCCTGTCCACTACGACCCGCCCTCTTTGGCTTGTCTCACAAACGCCGCTGCTTTTTGTCTCCTAACCGGGCACAAAGGGCTGCTGTCTGACTAAGTGACACCACTCTTCCCAGACTTGCAAAAAGAAAGTCACATCACAGTGCCAACTTGTACGAGGGAAGGGGAATGGAAATACGGCGGGCCTTTGTAGCTACAGTACATTAGAAATGTAACAACAAAACTTCAGCTCTGCAAGAAGTTCAGTAGGCGTTATGCTACATGTATACACTGTAAAATATACAGTAATTTCCTGGCAGCAATTGGCCAAAATGTTTACTGTAACATAATTTACAGTACCAAGTCAGTTACTGTAATCTAATTTACAGTTACATCATATGACTGTTACCTAGTGTTCTTTACAAGTTTTCAATTTGTACATTTAGAGGGTGAACTTGTCCCTTAGCAAAGTACAGTTGGTGCATTCAACCAAGGTTGATAAGGAAACACATAGCCTATCATAGTCATAGCAAGTTAAATGTTTCTGTAACCGCTACTGAAAATGTTGTTGTAGTTAAGGATACACTGGTCTTCCAAATAAATGTAATTACAAGATATCTTAATGATCTCTAGATAGTGCCAATACATTACCGAGATAAACGTAAAGCCAGCTTCCTGAAGTTACTATAATGTCAAAGTAATGAAACACACTAGAATACTGTAAAAGTGACTAATAAACTGTAAGAAAGTAATTGTTTCACATTATTTTACAAGGGATTGGAGCAAGCAGGTCGGTTGCTAGGCATTTGAACTGTACAGCATATCAATTAATTAATACTATGTGTTTTAAATCTCTTACAATTCTAGAGGCCTAAACAAAGGCTTCCAAACTGGCGGTGATTACGGTGCAAAACAGATCAAAAGGGACATGGTGAGATATTAAACATTTAATATTCAACCATTAAATATTTAATAACTGCTGCCACTCTGATCTGTCCACTATAGACATGTAACTGTTAAGAAACCACTACCACATATCAGTTAAATTCGTACAGCGTTCTTACTAACGGGTGCAATAAATATAGCCTCTTACAAGACATAGCTCAAAATATATATGTTAATGAGTAAGAAACAACAATACCAGGCACTCACAAGTAGTGATGTTACTTTTGATACTGGAGCTCTGAGGTATGCGTCGAAATTGCTAAAGCCTCGAACACACCTACAGCTTCATTGTGCAAAATGGTACGCAGTATCATCTGGATGTGTGTGCAACAAAAGTTCTGCTACCATTTCTGTCAAACCGTCTACACATGTAGTGCATTCGGAAAGTTTACAGCCCTTGACTTTTTCCACATTTTGTTGAGTTACAGCCTTATTCTAAAATTGATTAAAAAACACAGATACAGTGGGGAGAACAAGTATTTGATACACTGCCGATTTTGCAGGTTTTCCTACTTACAAAGCATGTAGATGTCTGTAATTTTTATCATAGGTGCACTTCAACTGTGAGAGACGGAATCTAAAACAAAAATCCAGAAAATCACATTGTATGATTTTTAAATAATTCATTTGCATTTTATTGCATGACATAAGTATTTGATCACCTACCAACCAGTAAGAATTCCGGCTCTCACAGACCTGTTAGTTTTTCTTTAAGAAGCCCTCCTGTTCTCCACTCATTACCTGTATTAACTGCACCTATTTGAACTCGTTACCTGTATAAAAAGACACCTGTCCACACACTCAATCAAACAGACTCCAACCTCTCCACAATGGCCAAGACCAGAGAGCTGTGTAAGGACATAAGGGATAAAATTGTAGACCTGCACAAGGCTGGGATGGGCTACAGGACAATAGGCAAGCAGCTTGGTGAGAAGGCAACAACTGTTGGCGCAATTATAAGAAAATGGAAGAAGTTCAAGATGAGGGTCAATCTCCCTCGGTCTAGGGCACCATGCAAGATCTCACCTCGTGGGGCATCAATGATCATGAGGAAGCTGAGGGATCAGCCCAGAACTACACGGCAGGACCTGGTCAATGACCTGAAGAGAGCTGGGACCACAGTCTCAAAGAAAACCATTAGTAACACACTCTGCCGTCATGGATTAAAATCCTGCAGCGCACGCAAGGTCCCCCTGCTCAAGTCAGCGCATGTCCAGGCCTGTCTGAAGTTTGCCAATGACCATCTGGATGATCCAGAGGAGGAATGGGAGAAGGTCATGTGGTCTGATGAGACAAAAATAGAGCTTTTTGGTCTAAACTCCACTCGCCGTGTTTGGAGGAAGAAGAAGGATGAGTACAACCCCAAGAACACCATCCCAACCGTGAAGCATGGAGGTGGAAACATCATTCTTTGGGGATGCTTTTCTGCAAAGGGGACAGGACGACTGCACCGTATTGAGGGGAGGATGGATGGGGCCATGTATCGCGAGATCTTGGCCAACAACCTCTTTCCCTCAGTAAGAGCATTGAAGATGGGTCGTGGCTGGGTCTTCCAGCATGACAACAACCCGAAACACACAGCCAGGGCAACTAAGGAGTGGCTCCGTAAGAAGCATCTCAAGGTCCTGGAGTGGCCTAGCCAGTCTCCAGACCTGAACCCAATAGAAAATCTTTGGAGGGAGCTGAAAATCCGTATTGCCCAGCAACAAACCCAGAAACCTGAAGGATCTGTATGGAGGAGTGGGCCAAAATCCCTGCTGCAGTGTGTGCAAACTTGGTATAGAACTACAGGAAACGTATGATCTCTGTAATTGCACCAAATATTAATTGTACCAAATATTAAGTTCTGCTTTTCTGATGTATCAAATACTTATGTCATGCAATAAAATACAAATTAATTATTTAAAAATCATACAATGTGATTTTCTGGATTTTTGTTTTAGATTCAGTCTCTCACAGTTGAAGTGTACCTATGATAAAAATTACAGACCTCTACATGCTTTGTAAGTAGGAAAACCTGCAAAATTGGCAGTGTATCAAATACTCTCCCCACTGTATATCACATTTACTTTAGTATTCAGACCCTTTACTCAGTACTTGGTTGAAGAACCTTTGGCAGCTATTACAACATTGAGACTTCTTGGGGATGACGCTACAAGCTTGGCACACCTGTATTTGGGGAGTTTCTCCCATTCCTCTCTGCAGATCCTCTCAAGCTCTGTCGGGTTGGATGGGGAGCATTGCTGCACAGCTATTTTCAGGTCTCTCCAGAGATGTTAAATTTAACACACGTCTCCCAGTCCCAGCTGCTGAAAAACATCCTCACAGCATGATGCTGCCACCACCATGCTTCACCTTAGAGATGGTGCCAGGTTTCCTACAGACGTGAAGCTTGGCATTCAGACAAAAGAGATCAATATTGGTTTCATCAGACCAGAGAATCATGTTTCTCATGGTCTGAGAGCCTTTAGGTGCCTTTTGGCAAAGTCCAAGCGGGCTGTCATGTGCCTTTTACTGAGTAGTAGCCTACAGCAAAGTGTGTTTAAATCATTTCTAACATGTTAACAATTTCTGCTAGTTAGTTTTTGAGCCTGCTAATCTCAAGCAATTCACCTCTCTCTCTCTCTCTCTCTCTCTCTCTCTCTCTCTCTCTCTCTCTCTCAAAAGCCAAGTAACATTCACTCCTGATGTGTTTACCTGTTACAACCTCTACAACTACTATTATTAAGATTTGACCCTGCTGGTCATCTATGAACATTGGAACATCTTGGAGAAAGAACTGGCCTTAATGGCCATGAATTGTTATAATCTCCACCCGGCACAGCCAGAAGAGAACTGGCCACCCCTCAGAGCCTGGTTCCTCTCTAGGTTTTTGCCTTTCTAGGGAGTTTTTCCTAGGTACCGTGCTTCTACATCTGCATTGCTTGCTGTTTGGGGTTTTAGGCTGGGTTCCTGTATAGCACTTTGTTACATCGGCTGATGTAAAAAGGGCTTTATAAATACATTTGATTTGATTTATAGCAACAGCTCATGGACCTCCTGGAATCAGAAGGTTTTTTTGACTCAATGGAGGAATGTCTTGCTCAAGCTGTGTATGCAACTGGTTCACCTCTGATGCTCAATGTGTATTGGAAGAGATTTCTGAATGTTCTTCGCCCAGTATACACCCCTCCAACCAGACATGCTTTATCTACTCATTTGCTGGATGCAGTTCAACAGAGTTCAAGTGAAGGTCAAGCAAATCATAGAGAAAGCAGACTGTATTGCAATCATCTCTGATGGGTGGTCGAATGTTCATGGGCAAGGAATAATTAACTACATCCTCTCCAACCCTCAACCAGTATTCTACAAGAGCACAGACACAAGGGACAACAGACACACCGGTCTCTACATTGCAGATGAGCTGAAGGGAGTCATCAATGACCATGGACCACTGAAGGAATTTGCTCTGGTGACAGACAATGCTGCGAACATGAAGGAAGTGAAGGAGTCCTACCCTCACATCACACCCATTGGCTGTGCTGCTCATGAATTGAATCTGCTCCTCAAGGACATCATGGCACTGAAAACAATGGATACACTCTACAAGAGAGCCAAGGAAATTGTTAGGTATGTGAAGGGTCATCAAGTTATAGCAGCAGTCTACCTCACCAAGCAAAGTGAGAAGAAGAGCAAGGGTGGTGATGTCATCATGTTTGACAGTCTCCTGGAGGGGAAGGAGTCTCTCCAAGAAATGGCCATATCACAGTCTGCCGATATGGCCAGCCCCATCAAGAGGATCCCCCTGGATTATGTATTTTGTGAGCGAGTGGCAAGCAGCCTGAAACTCCTGAAACCTATAGCAGTAGCCATTGCACAGATTGAGTGAGACAATGCCATCCTGTCTGATGTTCAGACTCTGCTTGCAGATGTAAAAGAAGAAATCTGTACTGCCCTGCCCACTTCACTGTTGCTCCAAGCAGAGGAAACTGCAGTTCTGAAATACATCTAAAAGTGTGAAGACTTCTGCCTGGAGCCCATACACGCCACAGTGTACATGTTGGACCCCAAGTATGCTGGCAAGAGCATCCTGTCTGGTGCAGAGATCAATAAGGCCTATGGTGTCATCACTAACGTGTCTCGCCACCTTGGCCTGGATGATGGCAAGGTTCTTGACAGTCTGGCAAAGTACACTTCCAAGCAAGGGCTTTGGGATGGAGATGCAATATGGCAGTCGTGCCAACATATCTCATCAGCCACCTAGTGGAAGTGCCTTTGTGGATCTGAGGCTCTTTCCACATAAAATTGATCAGAAATACAGTGTACACATTGTTAATGTTGTAATTGATTATTGTAGCTGGAAACTGCAGATTTTTTATGGAATATCTACATAGGCGTACAGAAGCCCATTATCAGCAACCATCACTCCTGTGTTTCAATGGCACGTTGTGTTATCAAATCCAAGTTTATCATTTTTCTAAAGGCTAATTGATCATTAGAAAACCCTTTTGCAATTATGGTAGCACAACTGAAAACTGTTGTGCTGATTAAAGAAGCAATACAACTGGCCTTCTTTAGACTAGAGAAACTGAAGATCTCATGCAACGCTGTGTACTACTCCCTTTACAGAACAACAAACTGTCTCTAACCAGAATAGAAAGAGGAGTGGGAGGCCCCAGTGCACAACTGAGCAAAAGGACAAGTACATTAGAGTGTCTAGTTTGAGAAACAGACGCCCCACAAGTCCTCTACAGGCAGCTTCATTAAATAGTACCTGCAAAACACCAGTCTCAACATCATTGAATAGGCGACTCCGGGGTGCTGGCCTTCTAGGCAGAGTTGCAAAGAAAATTTGCCGCAGGTGGACTCCAATCAAGTTGCAGAAACATCTGAAGGATGATCAATGGAAACAGGATGCACCTGAGCTCAATTGCAAGTCTCATAGCAAAGGGTCTGAATACTTATGTAAATAAGGTATTTCTGTTTTTTATTTTTAATACATTTGCTAAAATGTCTAAAAACCTGTTTTTGCTTTATCATTATGGGGTATTGTGTGTAGATTGCTGGGGAAAAACATAGATTTTATCAATTTTAGAATAAGGCTGTAACTTAACAAAATGTGAAG
This sequence comes from Thymallus thymallus, assembly GCA_023634145.1. Lineage (NCBI taxonomy): Eukaryota > Metazoa > Chordata > Actinopteri > Salmoniformes > Salmonidae > Thymallus > Thymallus thymallus. The sequence continues at coordinate 40,830,229 of CM042410.1, forward strand.
AAAGTCAAGGGGTCTGAAAACTTTCCAAAGGCCCTGTATAATTTGATGCATACATTTGATAAATCCAACGTATGCAATACACAGAACGCACTGCAACTGCCTCTGCACACAACATTCCATTGGAGATGAATGCACTTCTGGTGTTACTAAAACGCAATGTCGAGTTTGTTGTGATCAAGGCGTAACTGTAAAGCAGTGTGCCGATGTGTGTATCACTTGATCAGAAGTACGTCATCAGCTTTGTTTGATCACTTGCTTTTTCAAACCATGTTTTGCAAAAACGCGAGATCCCACTGATTTCACCGTGGTTCCAGGGCTTTCTTCAATTAAGATGCTTTCAAACACTGACCTTCACTGGATAACATACTTATAAATATAGTTAGGATTTTGTACATGTAATTTCACCTGACTGGTAGCTAGCGGTTAGAGCATTGAGCCAGTAACCGAAAGGTCGCTGGTTCGAATACCCGAGCCGACAAGGTGAAAAACCTGTTGATGTGTCCTTGAGCAAGGCACTTAATTTGCTCCAGGGGCTGACCCTGTAGGTAGGCTGTCATTGTAAATAAGAATTTGTTCATAACTGACTTGCCCAGTTAAATAAAGGTTAAATCAAAATAAATCAATAAAAGGAGGTAGAGTAGGGAACATAACGTTGCTCAATTCAACTTATTCAGAATAGTATACGCTTCTGTCTTAAGCACCCTAGATAATGCCATAGGTTCCATTTTTGAAAAATAGTGAACTTGAAAGCAAGATGCAAGATGCAATCCAACTGATTGTAGTCTATTAAAGCCAACGACTTACCACTGTGCCAAAGAGTTTTTTATAAAATCAGTGGAGAAAAAAAATAATCGTTGCTATTTATTGCTGAACAGCAGATGTGTGCATTGTGAACGGACAATGAAGCTCCGAGTAATTAACCTATTTTCGAAGCCTCAATGCTTCACTACCCACTAGTGTTCAAAACGGGTTTTTTGCACTCCAAAAATGCAGTAATGGTTCTGTATTCTGACTGGAAGCAGTTAATGTACATTTTAAGGACAAGGCCAGTAGAATACCTTAAATACAGTATCCTGTGGAGGTACAGCATTCTCACCCACCGGTGTATCAAATATAGCCTTTTACAAAGCACGCCTTAAAATATGTTAATGAACCAGAGGCTCGTTCCCCGCCCACAACACTTTCCCACAATGCACCATAATGAATTCTCTAAAACACATTTACATTTTACTGTGCATTCTACAGTGTTTTAGTGTTAAAATGAGAGAAATGTCTTACAGTGTAAATCACAACAGTGTATACAGAAAACGATGCATACTGCTGTAATAGCGGTTGATATAGTACAATTACATAAACCATTACATTATTATTTAAATAACATTTTATGTGGCGTTTAATTCACACTTTGTGTTTACATTAAACATGAAGTTCTGTCAATCCAGTGAAGAACTGTGACCTCAGAGTCTCAGGTACAGAAGTAATAATCCTGCTGCAACAGGATTTGAACATTTACTCCAGTAGTCCAGTTTCTTGGTCAGTGGTAAGGCTATAAAATGGACAAAAGTAGGCTACTTGAAAAGTGCAATACTGTTACTATAACTAAGTGTTAGTGCGGGTTTTCAGTAAATGTATGTAAATCATGAATCTCATGCGCAAATTCTCTACAACAAAAGAGTGATCAAACTAAAAATCCTTCATCTGTATCTGGAGGGATATCGTGGATAAAGGAGTAACCATGAGAACATGTCCTTGAAGACATGCTGCTGTAAACATGTAATATAACGTGTGTGCGCGCATCAAATAAGAGAATACGATTATATCTGGTAACATGCTTCCGTGAAAATGAGTTAGGTTGATAAAAATCCGACAACACTAAAGGAAATTAACTTTCCCTCCGGACCGGCAGAAGAATAGAAATGAATCGGCTACAGCAGCGTGAGAGATGCACTTGCTGCAAAAAGCATGTGCAATTTACGAGGCGTCACTATAAATCACGATCAATTCTGCATACATGCAACAATTTTAATGATTGAATACATTTATATTAATGTATCGGTAGTAGGATCAACACTTACCCAGAATATGAAGTTGAAAATAAAAAGGAGATATTTCACGCATTTCATCCCACCTTGTACCTTACTCATGATTCCAGAGATTGTGGGAATCCGTCTCTAATATGACCAATAAAAGAATGACAAGAAGACGGTGAGACTTTGTTCTACATGTGAGTTGGAAATGACGGGTCTTTTAGGTCAACAATAGTCTTCAACCCGCGCTGCACTCTCAAAATGACAACATTGGAGAAGCTTTACTCTCGTTGTCGGACCGCCCATTTACGTCATTGGTTTATGAGCGGTACAAATTCATCAGATGGCAAAAGTAGTACAAGACAATATCAATGTTTTGAGATTTTAAACTTGATTGTATTTGTTTCTTGTAACAAGCTTATTTTAGCCTGGGCTGAAACACTTTATTGAAGGACTGCTTATTTATTAGGCTTGTTACAAGAAATGCCATAATAAATACAAATTAGGTCCAGCATTTATATATATATGTTTTAATCGCGTGCAATATTAAATATAACATGTTTATTATAAGCTATTCTTTGAATATATGAAGACATTATATTTTAAGATCTTATTTCCTAAAACTGAAACTTGGTTGGGTGCAAATGTTTACATTCAATAACAACTATTCTTTCTACCCAACCCGTTGAAGTCCATTATGCCAAAAGAAAGCAAGCCTAAGACATTTACACCAATAAGATAAATTGCCATAACTCTAACGATACACTCTTTTTTATGGAGGGATAGGATTATACCCATAACCTTTTTTAATCTGAATAACCTTTTTTTTTAATACAAGGATTATATTTAAGGCAAAGGATTCTACTTAGAACCTATAACATCCTAAATACCGTTTTTGGAAGAAAGGGTTATTTGATGATTCTTTGGAAGTCAAGAAGGGTTCTACGTTGAACGTTTATCATATTTCCCAGCATGCTCTATTGTAGGGTGATTTTCAGAATTGTTTGTTTTAAAGGAATCTGATCACAATGCACATTAGTGACATCTGCTGGTATGAGTAAGGTTGAATCTACTCCATGGCACAGCTGTAAGTCATTGACTTTAATCAGTGGCGGTTCTACACGGAGGCCTAGGGAGGCCCGTGCCTCTGTAGACATGTCCCTGGCCACCCCTGTGTCCCCCGCGCTGACCAAATAAAACAATTATGAATTTATTATGATTTTACACGCGAGCGCCAAAAGCGGAACTAATGCGACGCAACGTTCTACACGGGTAAATTAGAGCGGCGCACCCAAACACTGTAGCCTGCGGTGCTGCTCGTTGAATGAGAGCTCAGCAACAACTACTCTTGGAGAGAGGAGCTACGATTCATTTCTCCTGTTGCAAGAGTCGAAGGTAAGCAAAACGATTTCATCTCGTAAGTCACTTGTTGTTCTTGCACATAACCGTGTTACTTTTGTTCCTCACACTGATAATGAAATCAGTGTGAATGGCTGGTCTCGAGATATTTAAAAACTTCATAGAAAATCATATCTAAGCGAATATCCAAATGTCCGTATCCTTGCTAGGTCTACACAATATTGTGATGTTAACCACGTAACTTCATCCGTCTTGGCTGTTGCATTGAGGTAACGAATACATTTGTAGGGAGGGATGGTTAGAAAACGAAAGGTAATGCATGCCCCTACATTTTGTCTTCTTCTAATAGTTATCATGAAACGAGGAAGGGACATAGCGTCCTTTTTTGCCCCAGTAAACAAATCAAAGTATTGAGAGAGTTGAGGAGCAGGAAGAGGGAGAGCCTGAGGAGTCAGTGGAGGTTTGAGAGAGGGCATGTGATGAAAGTGAGGGCTCTGATACAGAGAGGGACATTCCAGAGGGTGAGGAGGATGAATAATGAGGGTGAGGAGGATGAATAATGAGGGTGAGGAGGATGAATAATGAGGGTGAGGAGGAAGAAAACATACAGGGACAGAGAGAGGTACAGCCAGAGGGACAGAAAGGGGATCAATGTGGATCAAATACTGCACCATCAGGTTTGTGATGAAGGTTCTTACTATTTGCAAAGCAGTGCAATTATAATGTCATTGTAGGCCTACTGTGTGTCCTTAAAATGGTGCATTCTGCTGTCAATTCTTTTTTGTGTCAATATGGCTCTGTTTCTTTTTTTAAGTAAATACTTGGCCTACATTTTGAAATACATGCAGATATACACATATAAGTAAATAAATGTTGTAGTTGTGCCCTATGTTTACTGTACATCTTTCTACAGATACCAGCAAGTCCAAGAATGATGTACCAGTACAGCCCAACTTGAATATATTCCCAACCACTTTGATGGGGGACAGAAGATGGAGCTTCAGGCCAAACTGGTATAATCTTCATCCATGGCTTGAGTATTCTGTCATGATGGACTCTACATATTGCTATGCATGTAGACATTTTAGCACACCAAATGCCCCAGACACTGTTTTTGTTTCAACACCTGGTTTTAGAAACTGGAAAAAAGCAACTATGAGAGATGCATGGTTTTCAGTACATGCAAAGTCTGAACGACACAAGTGTGCAATGATAGCATGGAGGGATTATCAAAGAGCTGTTAAAACTGATGCAACACTAGCAGATCTTCTTGACAAAGAACACGCTAAACAAGTACAAGAAAATCGGGCATACATTAAAACAGTTGGGGAAGTGCTGTTACTTACAGCTACACAAAACATAGCACAAAGAGGACATGATGAATCTGAAGAGTCCAATAACAAAGGAAACTTTAGGGAAATTCTTAAAACAGTTGCTAACCACGACCCACTCGTTAAGAGAAGATTAACTTCCATTCACAATGCAAAGTACACAAGCAAGATCATCCAGAATGAGGTTTTGGGTTGTTTGGTAGAGATGGTTCGGTCTGAAATCATAGAAGAAGTGAAGAACAGTGAGGTTTTTAGCATCATGGCAGATGAAACAAAGGATATTTCAAAAAGGGAACAGATTTCTTTCACACTCAGGTACTATTACAATGGGGCCATTTAAGGAGAGTTTTCTCCATTTTGACGTTATGGCCTGAACTACAAAAATAACCTTGTAGGCCAAGCGTACGATGGCGCTGCCGTTATGAGCGGTAAGCATTCAGGGGTTCAGGCAAGGATCAAAGAACAGGCTAAATTTGCCTTCTACATCCATTGTAGTGCACATTGTCTCAATTTAGTGTTAGTTGATGTAGTCAAAAGTGTCCCAGAAACAGTTTTTTTTTTCTTTGTTACAGAGTCTTTATATTTTTACCTCTGCCTCATATGTGCACCCAAAATAGCTGTCTCTCCAAAGAGAAATGATTGGCAGAACAAGAGAGCTGCAACGTTTAAGCGACACACGTTGGGCATGCCGATTTCTAGCCCTACGTAATATTATGGACACTACCTGCCCTTAAACGACTACTGCAAGAGATTGCTCAAGAACGTCATGGTGAAATAACTGTTGAGGCCCGAGGTCTTCTGGCTCAAATTGACCTAGAATTTGTTGTGCATCTTGTTACTCTGCGTAAGTTGTTTGTGGAGACAAAGCTACTTTCTGACATGTTAGTCACAAACTGTTGATCTGTCAAGAGCTGTTGACTTAGTAAATGCCTTAGTCCAGATATTGAATGACCACAGGCAGGAGTCTTTCTTTGATAAGTTGTGGAATGAAGCATTGCATATTTGTGAGCAGTGTGATTCTGCAACGTCAGAAAATGCTGAGCTCTAGACTCAGTGGCTACTGCACACTAAGCACTGTTGGTCAGAGGGAGGTAGAACGTGACAAAGATATGTTTCGCACGTCATTTTTCTATCCTGTAATTGACAGCATGCTCAATGAGTTGAACAGACGTTTCTCCAATACCAACTGTGAGCTCATGAGAAGCATACAGTCTCTCAGCCCCCAGAGTGATGCCTTTTTTAAAGGAGAGCAATGTTTTTTCATTTGGCTGTTTGTATAATGCAGACATTGATGATTTAGGGCATGAGCTCCATCAATTTAAGAGTTTTGGACAGAAAAATACAGAGTGGTGAAGTTAAAAAGCCATGCAGTACAGTTGAGCTGGTTTGTTTTATTGAGCCATACAGGGAAGTTTTCTTTGAGCTCTTTAGACTGTGCAAGATTGCAGTAACCCTTCCTGTAAGCTCAGCCTCTTGCGAACGCAGTTTCTCCACACTGAAACTGATAAAACCCTTCCTGCAGTCCACCACTACTGATGAGAGACTCAGCAATCTTGGTGTCCTGAGCATAGAGTCCAGAAGGGCCAAGGCTCTGGATCTTGATGTATTTGTGGACCGTTTTTCCAGACAGCACAACCGCCGTATCCTGTTGCTGTAGTGTAGTGTATCTATATTTTATTAAAATTCAATTGATCCAGCATTGTTGTGCCAATTCAAATACTTAAGTGTGGACTCAACTGTCCACAGTAGTGGGGCTTCCATAAATAGGAAATGGCACATTGTTGTACCCTGGAGTTTTGTTCACATTGAATTGACACCCTGTATTTGTACCCTGTACTGTATTTTTTATGGCCCTACCTCTTTTGCACCTGCACTCACTCTTGTACAAAATAAATGTTTGTAGGATTTTAAAGTAAAATAAAGTTTATAATCTTTAAATATCATTTGTTGCCATTTTTTTATGTGCCCCTCTGATTAAACACTGGCCCCTCCTTGGCCCCCCTAGTAAAATTGGTATTTTCAAAATGGTGTACATGATTCAACCTAATACCCACACATCCCTGAATGTTCCCTACTCAACCTGCTAAGCTACCAGTCAGGTGAAATGACATTAACAAAGCTTCCTAGCTATATTTATAAGCACGATATCCAGTAGATGTTGGTGTTTGAAAGCAGCTTAATTGAAGAAAGCACCGGAACCACGGCGAGATCAGTAAGATCTTGCATTTTGCAACACACAGTTTGAAAAAGCATGTGATCAAACAAAGCTTCAGACGTCATTGATATACACATTGGCACACTGCTTCAAAGTTAGCTGCTTAGCAATTTCGATGCATGCTTCGGAGCTCCAGTATCAAACGTAACATCACTACCTAACTCTGTCTGGATTCCAATAGGAATTAAACATCACATTGCAAGACAGCATAATGTGACTTACAGGCCTGCTGAGGCCTGTAAACCAGGAGTTTCCCAACACCACTGAGTTAGGGTATAACTAGTCCCTCAAAGAAAGGCCTTAGGATATATGTAATGTTTTGTCATAAATAAATGCATTTTAAAGGATAATAAGTTTGGTGGAAACCTTCATAGAGGGTTCTAGAAAGAACCTTTAGAAGATAAAATGGTCCTTGTCAGAAGCCTACATAGTGGGTTCTAGGTAGAACCATTTACAAGGGGTTCTATGAAGATCCCTATGCAAAGGGTTCTACCTAGCACCAAAAAGGGTTCTCCTATGAGGACAAACCAAATAACTCTACATGGTTCTACTTAGCAACTTTTTTTTCTTAGTGTAAGTAGGCCAATATTGGTCCCTAAATTAGAAATAAATCATGAAATGAGCAGTGTCCAATGGTCTTTAATCTAGAATCATAATGTTTATTATGTAAATAGTCCTGTGGGATCTTTGTTATGCCCCAAAAAAAACATAATGACCTCACATTGTAGGTCCCTCAGGATTCCACTGTGAAGACATTTTGATCATCAATCACTATATTGACAAAATAGTTTGTTTAACAAGTTTTGATACATTTGAAATGTTGGTGGTATTGAATTTCCACCATAATATGATTTGTAAAATAATGCAGGGTGCTAACATATGTTTCAGAGACAACGGGTGAAAATCTAAATCAAATTAAATGTGATTGTTCGCATCGCATGCACATATTTAGCAGATGTTACTGTGGGTGTAGCGAAATGCTTATGTTCCTAGCTCCAACAGTGCAGTTATATCTAACACAAAACAATACACGTAAATAAAAAATGTTAAAGAATGGAATTAAGATAGATATGGAACAATTGAAAACCTCACAGGTAAAGGACCCTTATGCATTTTGCCCCCCAGGATGGGGAGGAGGATGGTGAGAGAAGCAAATAATCCCCAAGAATCACTGTGAAAGAATTGCAGGCCTTGGTGGCGTCTTGGGGTCACCATGTTTCAAAAAGCACCATCAGATGCTACCTCACAACCACAGGCTCTTTGGAAGGGTTGCCAGAAGAAAGCCCTTTCTGACCCCAAGACACATACGCAAGCACTTGGAGTTTGCCAAAAGTCATTTAAATTATGACTGGAAGAAGGTGCTCTGGTCAGATGAGACCAAAATTGAACATGTTGGTCAGACACAGCATCGACACAGAGATGCATACAAGAATAGGCACCCCATACCCACGGTGAAATATGGTGGTGGGTCAGTGATGTTTTGGAGCTGTTTTAATTCCAGAGGTCCAGGAGCACTGGTTAAGATTGATGGCATAATGAATTCCACCAAGTATCAGGCAATTTTGGCTGACAATCTGGTTGCCAGAAGGCTGAGACTTGGCCATTGGTGAACTTCCCAACAAGACAATGACCCGAAGCACACATCAAAATCCACAAATAAATGTTTGCAGCAACACAAAATCAAGGTTTTGCAATGGCCCTCTCAGTCTCCAGACTTGGACCCAATGGCCCTCTCAGTCTCCCGAATTGGACCCAATGGCCCTCTCAGTCTCCAGACTTGAACCCAATTGAAAATCTGTGGTCTCAATTGAAGAGTGCAGTTCAAAAGAGAAAATCTAAGAATCTCAATGAATTGGAAATGTTCTGCAGGGAAGAGTGGTCCAAGATCCCTCCACAAGTGTTCTCCAACCTTGTTAAACACTACAGAAAGAGGCTGAGTGCTGTCATTCTCGCCAGGGGAAGCTCCACCAAATACTGACAATTGGGGTGCCAATATTTTAGGAAAACTTTATTTTGTTCCAAAAATCTCTTTGAAAATAAAAGCATGAGGCTTACCCATTATTTACATTTTTCTCAGTAAATATATTTCCAAAGGTGCTATTGACATGACATTTTCACCAGATGTTGGTAACAACCCAAGTAATCCATACATACAAAGAAACAAATACGTTCAGAAATTAAGTTATGTGTAATAATGTGAAATAACACAGGAAAAAGTATTGAACACACTGATATTTATTTAATACTTTGTACAAAAGCCTTTGTTGGTAATGACAGCTTCAAGACGCCTCCTGTATGGAGAAACTAGTCGCATGCATTGCTCTGGTGTGATTTTGGCCCATTCTTCCACACAAACAGTCTTCAAATCTTGAAGGTTCCGTGGGCCTCTTCTATGAATCTTGATCTTCAGTTCTTTCCATGGATTTTCAGTGGGATTTAAGTCAGGTGATTGGCTGGGCCATTCTAGCAGCTTTATTTTCTTTCTTTGAAACCAATTGAGAGTTTCCTTGGCTGTGTGTTTGGGATCATTGTCTTGCTGAAATGTCCACCCTCGTTTCATCTTCATCATCCTGGTAGATGGCAGCAGATTTTTGTCAAGAATGTCTCGTAAATTTGCCCATTCATCCTTCCTTCAATTATGTGAAGTTTGCCAGTACCATTTGCTGAAAAGCAGCCCCACACCATGATGTTCCCACCTCCAAACTTCACTGTTGGTATGGTGTTTTTAGGGTGATGTGCAGTGCCATTTCTCCTCCAAACATGGTGTGTATTATGACATCCAAACAGTTCAATTTTGCTCTCATCTGACCACACTATATTCTCCCAGTATTTCACTGGCTTTTCCAAATGTTGTGCAGCAAACTTTAAACGAGCTTCAACATGCTTCTTTTTCAGCAATGGAGTCTTGCGTGGTGAGCGTGCATACAGGCCATGGCGGTGGAGTGCATTACTTACAGTACCTGCTAATTGCAGGTCTTTTTGAAGCTCTCCACAAGTGGTCCTTGGCTCTTGGACAACTCTTCTGATTATTCTTTTCACTCCTCTGTCAGAAATCTTGCGAGGAGCACCTGGTCGAGGCAAATTTATGGTGAAATGATTGTCTTTCCACTTCCATATTATGGCCCCAACAGTGCTCACTGGAACATTCAGAAGCTTAGAAATGCGCCTATAACCAATGCCATCATTATGTTTTGCAACAATTAGGTTGCGAAGATCTTGAGACAGCTCTTTGCTTTTACCCATCATGAGATGTGTCTTGTGTGACACCTTGGCAATGAGACCTTTTTGTAGGCCATCAGTTGGGACTGAACCAGCTGATATTAATTTGCACTGATAGGGGGCTGGATTTCTTTTTAATGACTGATAGTTTTCAGCTGTTGTCTTGGCTTTCCATGCCTTTTTGCACCTCCCTTTCTTCATGTGTTCAATACCTTTTCCCTGTGTCATTTCACATTATTACACACAACTTAATTTCTGAACTTATTTGTTTTGGTTACTATGTATGTATGGATTACTTGGGTTGTTACCAACATCTGGAGAACATTTCATGTCACTAGCACCTTTGGAAATATATTTACTGAGAGAAATGGTGACTTTTTCAATACTTATTTCACCCGCTGTATATGATGGGATGTATAGACATTATGGACAGTATATGGATAGAATTAAGTATATCTGTAGAATTTTCTGTGGTAGAAGAGTATATGTACAGCAACAGTTAAATAGGATGGGCCTTGACTAGAATACAGTATATACATATGAAGTGGGTAAAACAGTGTGTAGACATTATTAATGAGACCAGTGTTCCATGACTCTATGTACATAGGGCAGCAGTCTCTAAGGTGCAGGGTTGAGTACCGGGTGATAGCTGGCTAGAGACAGTGACTAAGTTCAGGCCAGGGTACTAGGCGGAGGCTGACTAGTGGTGACTATTTAGCAGTCTGATGGCCTTGAGAAAGAAGCTGTTTTTCAGTCTTTCGGTCCCAGCTTTGATGCACCTGCACTGACCCCGCCTTCTAGATGGTAGCGGGGTGAACCGTGGCTCAGGTGGCTGAGGTCCTTGATGATCATCTTGGCCTCCCTGTGCTGTAGATGTGCGCCTTCTTCACCACACTGTCTGTGTGGATGGACGATTTCAGATTGTCAGTGATGTGTACGTCAAGGAACTTGAAGCTTTTCACCAGTGGTAAAAGTTGAAGTTTGAAGTATTACTTAAGTTCTTTACTTTACTATGTATATTTTTGACAACTTTTACTTTTACTTCACTACATTCCTGAAGAAAATAATGTACATTTTCTCTGACACACAAAAGTACATTTTGAATGCTTAGCAGGACAGGAAAATGGTCCTATTCACACATCAAGAGAACATTTTTTGTACCTTTATTTAACTAGGCAAGTCAGTTAAGAACAGATTCATATTTTCAATGACAGCCTAGGAACAGTGGGTTAACTGCCTTGTTCAGGGGCAGAACAACAGATTTTTACCTTGTCAGCTCGTGGAATCAATCCAGCAACCTTTCGGTTACGGGCCCAACACTCTAACCAGTCGGCTACCTGCTACCTGCTGCCATCCCTGGTCATCCCTACTTCCTCTGATCTGGCAGACTCACTAAACACATGCTTCATTTGTAAATTATGTCTGAGTGTTGGAGTGTGCCGATGGCTATCCGTAAATAAAAAAACGAACTAGAAAATGGTGCCGTCTGGTTTGATTAATATAAGGAATTTGAAATGATTTAGAATTTTACTTCCATCATGAAGTCAGGACCCAGTTGCACATTGCGGGGTTCAGACCCAGGGCCCCGAGCTTGGTGATGAGCTTGGCGGGTACTATGATGTTGAAGGCTGAGCTGCAGTCAATGAAAAGCATTCATACATAGGTATTCCTCTTGTCCAGATGGGATAGAGCAGTGTGCTGTGTGATGGCGATTGTGTCATTGTGGATCTATTGGGGATGTATGCAAATTGCAGTGGGTCTAGGGTGTCGGGTAAGGTGGAGGTGATATGATCCTTAACTAGCCTCTCAAAGCCCATTATGATGAGCGAAGTGAGTGCTACTGGGCGATAGTCATTTAGTTCAATTACTGTCCTCGTGAGCAGCATTGGCCTGCTTCGGCAGCACTGTGTTTTACTCGAAGCAGGCAAAGAAGGTTTCTGGGAGCAAGATGTCTTGCCCCATGATGTGGTTGTTTTTCCCTTTATAATCCGTTATTGTCTGGAGTTCCTGTCACATACAGTATGTCTCGTGTCTGAGACGTTTAATTGCGATTCCATTTTGCCTGTTTGATTGCCTTGCGGAACTGGACTGTTTGTACTCGTCCATGTTCACAGTCACCTTGCAGTGTTTAAATTCGGTGGTACGTGCTTTCAGTTTTGACCTAACGTCATTCAGACCCTCACCTGTTTTTAGCCCCACCTGTTAAGCTATTTTAAATTATTTTTTGGGTGGGGCATTAATACGTGTCACATATCAGTTTGCAAACAATGTAAAAAAATATATTTTTATGCTTTTTTGAGTAAGGCAGCTACAACATGCAGATGTTTCAGCCTAGGTAAGTGCTTTCTGTGGTGGAAAATATGGATCCAATCAAAGCTACAGTAGATATAATGTGATTTTACATAGTCATTTTATCTGTGGGCAATGACCTTAAGCCTTCTTGAATGGGCACTTCTAATGTAAATCTATGGCAGAAAATCTTCAAGCTCTTCCTTGTAGATTTTGAGTGACAGAACACTGGGCCAATCAGCCAGCAGAAAATATGGATCGTAGTGGTTGATAATGTTCTCTAGTTGCACCGTGATTGGCCCAGTGTTGTGCCCTTAAGAAGGACCACCTTCCTGTTCATGTGAGCACAGCACAACAAGGGGAGTCCAAAAATGTATTATATGCTGCTGCATAAATTATGTAATATGCCAGGGAGATATGTATACTGTAACTAAGTAAAACTAAGTGTATGTTATGTAGTAAGCTGTTAGTAGCCCATGTGCCTCACCTTAATAATTTGGTCCCTTTCCCCCTCATAACTTAGCCTACTGTTCTGACTTGGTGATGCACATGTAGACTAAAGCCAGTTTTAGAAAAATGTAATCATTGAATATTGTAAGAGCTTTCATTGTCTGCCCCCGCTATTTATGCTATGGTTCTGACTTGGTGTACAGGGAGAACACTAAGAACGGCCAATGATCTGAATTCTGTCTCTGTACATTTCAAAAGTGCTGAACAAATAGTTATGTTGACTACGTCCGTCCTAGCTTGCTCATGAATGTCTTAATCAAAATTACGGATTGCCTCTTATCCGCTTGTCATCCCCTTATGCCATAGTTTGAACATCTCAATTGTCAGTAGAAAACACATTTGTTTAAGCAAGTCAGCCATATCAGCTATGTTTTTTCAAAGGCAGTAAATGAGGTTGAATGAACTGTTTCGCAGCTGGACAAGGCTCTGCTGATAGCCAGGTGTAGCAGTGGTAAGGATTCGCTCCATGGTGCTGAAAAGAAATCTCTGCTGTTGGGATAGCTTTATGTAGGCCCTAACAGTTTGTGGGCACCATTTGTCACCGTTATAGTGCAGTTAATGTGTTGTTTAGTGTTGTGTTGTGTAGTGGCTTTGCTGGCATGCATCTAAAAAAACTTTGCCCCACCAAGATTTCCGTTCTAAAATCGCCACTGCAGCTGTTTTTGGTTTGAATAGGTTGTCATCGTCACAGTAGGAACAACATCCCCAATCCACGTCCTGATGAACTCAGTCACCGAGTCAATGTTATTCTCAGAGGCAACCCGGAACATATCCCAGTCCTCGCGATCAAAACTGCCATATTATTGTTTCATCCAGCCAAATGAAAGGATGTTTTTTTTTTTAGTTTTTTTTTTTACAAAGTTATCTTTTGTTTTCTTTTCATTGTAAAACTAGCAGATGACCTCTAAACATGTATTCTTGTGGCAGTGAAGGTCAAAGATACAGTATCTCTGCTCAATTTGTTTTTACTGTGTATTTGCTGAAAGGAGGTCAACAGGGATCCCTTTTGGCTCTGTGTCAGAATGGCTGCTTTCTCCAACAAGCCTGTGGATCAAACAACTTAAACATTGTATTTTTCTCTGGTGAAGGACATGACAAATAACTGAAGCATTTATATTGGGTCATTACATCATGGTCAAATCCCTCTTTGACAAATGTTTTTTAAACAAAATGTTTGTTTTTCAACTAGGATTAGTTGATGTTTTTTTCAACTACGAATAGTTAATGGTTATTAAATGTAACTAGCTGGTAAAGAAATCATGCATAGAGAATGTTGGTTTAACATTACTACTCTGAGAGGAGTTTGTAGTTGTCTTTACCTGTTCTTTTTCCATGACCAGAATTGTACCAGCTGTCTATGACAGTATGAATGGGATGGGCGATGGTGAACTGTAGGGAGATTGTAGATCATCTTAAAAAACACCAGAGGGGAGTGTGGACATGTGGTTTACTCTCCACTATTCAATGTTGGCAAACCTTGTTTCAGGGTTTGGCTCTTCTTCAGCTTTAAAACATCCTTTAAAAGGTCAGCCTTTCAAATATCACAGTGGAGAAAAAAATGCATTTGAGTGTGTATTTGAAATTAAGCACATTATGCCTGCTATTCATCCAAATACACTGTTAATAGTGGATTTGGGAGACTAGGAGTTGCAATACACTGTTAATAGTGGATTTGGGAGACTAGGAGTTGCAATACACTGTTAATAGTGGATTTGGGAGACTAGGAGTTGCAATACACTGTTAATAGTGGATTTGGGAGACTAGGAGTTGCAATACACTGTTAATAGTGGATTTGGGAGACTAGGAGTTGCAATACACTGTTAATAGTGGATTTGGGAGACTAGGAGTTGCAATACACTGTTAATAGTGGATTTGGGAGACTAGGAGTTGCAATACACTGTTAATAGTGGATTTGGGAGACTAGGAGTTGCAATACACTGTTAATAGTGGATTTGGGAGACTAGGAGTTGCAATACACTGTTAATAGTGGATTTGGGAGACTAGGAGTTGCAATACACTGTTAATAGTGGATTTGGGAGACTAGGAGTTGCAATACACTGTTAATAGTGGATTTGGGAGACTAGGAGTTGCAATACACTGTTAATAGTGGATTTGGGAGACTAGGAGTTGCAATACACTGTTAATAGTGGATTTGGGAGACTAGGAGTTGCAATACACTGTTAATAGTGGATTTGGGAGACTAGGAGTTGCAATACACTGTTAATAGTGGATTTGGGAGACTAGGAGTTGCAATACACTGTTAATAGTGGATTTGGGAGACTAGGAGTTGCAATCGAGACAGCATTGGTTATAGAACTTTGGGTCAAAAATAGTAGTTTCAGATACAGATTACTAGCCAATACGTCCTTGGTCTGCATTCTTCACCATGTCATTATGTAAACAAAAATACCACCTCTACTTCCTCTGGAATTAACAGAACAAGCGCTCTGAAAACTACTCAGAAACAGGTAATAGGACAAAAATGCTGGTCTGCTCTTATATTTCTGGCTTTGGGATCAAAGTATAGTGTCTAACTATGTCTTCTGTAAATCTCAGACTGTAGATCAGTGTTCTTCAGTCCTAGTCCCAAGAAACCCACATGCATGTACACTTGATTCAACTACACTGTTAGAAAAAGTGTTCCAAAACGGTTCTTCGGCTGTCCCCATAGGAGAACCGTTCTTGGTTCAAGGTAAAACCAGGTGTGTTAGCACTGTGCTGGAAAAACCAAAACAAATTCAAGTTTTATTTTCCATTAGTAATTTTTGAATAAATACATATGCCACACATAATAAATTAAATACATATGCCACATACATTAAATAAATAATTATCTGTATAATATACAATACATACATTAAAACAAGTCAGACCATGTGGATCTTTTCAGGCTTTGGGTTGAAGACCAGTGCTATAGCTCACTCCACAGATGTGACCTCATTGCCCTGTGGTTAACCTGACCTTTATTAGTGTTTACACCAGACCTGCCCAGGTCCTGGGGTCACAGCCAGGAGGTGGATGGATGGCTGTCCAGCTGAGTGTTTGGGCTGTGGAAATGTTTCATGCAGCCAGGAGGAGATTCCAATCCATTGATTTAGACCACCTAGCCAGGACTTCTGGACAACATTAAAAGTGTCTGAAGGACGCTGTGTGGGGTGAGTTTGCCAAAAGCATTGGTCTGCGTCAGTATTGTATTTGTATTTAGTCATGGCTGAAATAAGCTAAATATGGGAGAAATTAAAGTGCTATTTTAACTAAGGAGCTTATGGGAAACCTTTCAAGGTTGATGAACATGGCACATCTTCTAAAAACCTTTAGTTTCCTAAAGGCTCTACACATTATTTCTGGGGTGAGTTAGAGGCTTCGTAGCTAACAAGGACCGTAGCTATTCTCTACACATTATTTCTGGGGTGAGTTGAGGCTTCGTAGCTAACAAGGACCGTAGCTATTCTCTACACATTATTTCTGGGATGAGTTAAGAGGCTTCGTAGCTAACAAGGACCGTAGCTATTCTCTACACATTATTTCTGGGGTGAGTTAGAGGCTTCGTAGCTAACAAGGACCGTAGCTATTCTCTGCACATTATTTCTGGGGTGAGTTAGAGGCTTCGTAGCTAACAAGGACCGTAGCTATTCTCTACACATTATTTCTGGCCTGAGTTAGAGGCTTTGTAGCTAACAAGGACTGTAGCTATTCTCTACACATTATTTCTGGGGTGAGTTAAGAGGCTTCGTAGCTAACAAGGACTGTAGCTATTCTCTACACATTATTTCTGGGGTGAGTTAAGAGGCTTCGTAGCTGACAAGGACCGTAGCTATTCTCTACAGGTTATTTCTCTCCATGATGCAAATGGACTGAGGCTTTTGGGAAAGTCAGCCCGTGGAGAGAAATGTTATCCTCATTGACTTTTTACTTTAGATATGGCTTGTTCATCCTCCTTGAAATGGACATTATTTGGAAAAACAGAACTGAATATGTTCTGAAGTAAATCTCAGAGAAGGCATGAGTCAAATGCTGACCAAAGGACCTCGAAATTATGCTGTATGTTTCCATTTATCCACTTTCTCATGGAGCAGACATTTATACAGTTAAAAAAAGTCTAGCCACTTCTTTTGACGTTACACAGTACTGTCTCCCAGGAGTCTGCCTGTTGTTCATTGGTCCCTGTGACAGCCACCACCCAGACAATAACGCCAAACAACATGCAGTGCATGTACTGAGGTGTTTAATAAATAACAATATCAACAACAACAACAACTGATAAACAAATGGTTGGTTTATATACTTGCAGTCCTCATAATCAATAATTGAGGGCTAGGTGAGGGCCGTGGTGGGGCAGAGTCTCAGAACACTCCAGTGGGTAGGTGGTGGGGGGTTGGGACTGCAGTACTGCAGTGACCACATGATAGTACCAAGTGGTCCTGTGGTCAGTACTGCAGTGACCACATGACCAGTGAGAGTACGGTTACTGACGCCAGGACTTTCGGCTGAGCACACAGACACAGGCCACGTCGATGCGGATCAGTCTCCAGGCCACCAGGTTTTTGAAGGAGGTCAGCGCCCGCACAAAGGTGTGCGAGTTGGTGCAGTAGGAGTTCCAGTGTCGCCCGTCGATGCCCAGGCAGCCAGTGCTGCCCCCCCGCGCGCCACGGCAAGTGGTCTCAAAGAAGTACTGCTTCTTCTTGACGTTGTTAATGTTCACGTCCGGGAGCACCTCCACCTCGTTGCCTGATATATCCGCGGCCTTGGTCTTGTTCCCCACCCAGACGCTGACGCTCTCGCACACAGAGTACACCCCCCGGTGCTTTGGCTGACCAACCCTGCGCCTTACCCTGCTGGCCCCGGACCCCTGGTGTCCCGCGGGCTCTGTGTCGGGCGGCTGGGAGCTGAAGAGAACGCGGGGTGAGCGGTAGCGTCGCTTGGTGAACAGTTTGGGATCCACAGTGGGGGAAGAGTTAGCGGTCCTTTTGGCGGCTGGGCCTTGCTGCTGAGCGGAGGCCGGGGGGCATAAGTCCCCTCCCATGGTGGCCACGGCCTGGGCACTGACCACGAGGAGCAGAACCAGCATGGACGACCTCATGGACACACACACCTGGCGGGATCAAACACACACACAGACATTAACATTAGGGATCAAATCCTGTTTAAGAATTGTAGACACTGACTGGATTCCGATTCTTCCATCATAGAGCATTCAGACAGGTGGTTTCAAAATTGGTGTGGAACTTTGTTCATCCATAGAGAAAGGTAGCTTGAGGATTATAATGTGTGACACTATTGTCACAGTGTGGGCTCAGTGTGATAGCGGTACCATGCAGGGATCGAGAGGTATAACAACAGCTTACTGGTAATGATAGCTCGCACATAATGATTTACACAATACATACTGCGCCGCTAGAAAAACATGTTCACTCTTGCGGTGGCATTGAAAGCATCATTACAGTGTTGTACTCTAGTTCTACACCAGGAGTCTGACCAGGAAAAACAGATGACCCTTTTTGAGATTGAGACTTCTCTCATGTAAAGCTTTATGAAAATAAAGTAATTCAAATTTGAATTTGATTAAAGATTATTCTTTTTTTAAATATATAATCTTGTTCAGCTCACCTGTGCAGTGTTTCCCCGTGAAATGTGGCCCCTGGTTGGTTGGGCTCTTAGAGCAAGTGTTCAGAGCAGACTGCCTTCCAGGCTTCTGCCATCAGGACTGTCTGTCTGGCTCTCTGTGGCCCCCAGCTCGGCCCTGTCACCTGCCTATGGGGAGAGAGAAAGACCAAAATAACCCGATGAAGGCATGCAACCAAATTCAATGGTTTTAACAATAACAAATGATTTCTTAAACTAACTTCAAGGGTCAAACATTTTTTTTTTTATCTTCAGCTTACTCTTTCAGTGTTCATGCACCTTGGTTGGAAAGTGGAGTAGCCACAGTATTATTTTCCTTCTGCACTGTGGTGAGTCATGCACAGGGTTTGTAAAACAGCCCATCAAGCCACTCTAAACACACTGACATGGGAGAGGGATGGCCAAAGAGAGCCAGTGTGATATACTCACATCATTACATACCGGTACACACACGTGATACACATGACCTGTGGGATTCATTGTACAGTGCGGAACCCACAGGTTTTGAACAAAACAGTGCTCAATAAATATATTGAATCAAAAAACAGTGAGACGTAATAACACCTATTCCTCACATGCAGCTGAGGTGATTCACTGTCTGTATTAGGGTTTCCATGTGTGGTTTTCTCATATGAAAACTATAGACTTGATTTTGGTCTTAGAGTATTAAACTTGATGACTTTGCCACAGCCATTTTTCTCAGAGATCAGTGAACAGAACACTAAATCCTCTCTTGGTATTGCTCCCCCAGGAATCTCCAGTACATTCCAGTGTAATCCCTCCACCCCCCTCTCATAGAGGCAGCACTGTAAGGACAGTGGATAGCCATGTGGGCAGAGAGAAAGAGCTAGCTCCTCTCCATACAGCTACTTCTCCAACAACACCTCATTACTGTCACACAGTCTGACTGCTACTATAAATCAACCACACATAACACACAGTATCCTCCACCGAATCATCCACAGTATCCTCCACCGAATCATCCACAGTATCCTCCACCGAATCATCCACAGTATCCTCCACCGAATCATCCACAGTATCATCCACCGAATCATCTACAGTATCCTCCACCGAATCATCCACAGTATCTTCCACCGAATCATCTACAGTATCCTCCACCGAATCATCTACAGTATCCTCCACCGAATCATCCACAGTATCCTCCACCGAATCATCTACAGTATCCTCCACCGAATCATCCACAGTATCCTCCACCGAATCATCCACAGTATCCTCCACCGAATCATCCACAGTATCCTCCACCGAATCATCTACAGTATCCTCCACCGAATCATCCACAGTATCCTCCACCGAATCATCCACAGTATCTTCCACCGAATCATCTACAGTATCCTCCACCGAATCATCCACAGTATCCTCCACCGTATCATCTACAGTATCCTCCACCGTATCATCTACAGTATCCTCCACCGAATCATCTACAGTATCCTCCACCGAATCATCCACAGTATCCTCCACCGAATCATCTACAGTATCCTCCACCGAATCATCTACAGTATCCTCCACCGAATCATCCACAGTATCCTCCACCGAATCATCTACAGTATCCTCCACCAAATCAACTACAGTATCCTCCACCGAATCAACTACAGTATCCTCCACCGAATCAACTACAGTATCCTCCACAGAATCAACTACAGTATCCTCCACAGAATCATCTACAGTATCCTCCACCGAATCATCTACAGTATCCTTCACAGAATCATCCCCATAGAATCTCTGAGAACACACCACACCAGGCAGTCTTTCTCTTGAGGTTAGAAAAATGTATGTACGGATGAAGAGGCAAAGAACTTAGCCGAGCTGCTCGTAATATGCACTCAGAGAATATCTACAGGATACAGTTTTGAGTTGTCAGTTCCTCAGCATAGTCACGGTCAGCGGGCCTAGAAGAAGAAGGGAGAACAAGATCATGTACCGCAGGTTGTCAGCTCAATTGCCTTGAACCTTGACAGATTTCTATCCTACACTCTTAGAAAAAAAAGGTACTATCTAGAACCTAAAAGGGTTATTTCGGCTGTCCCCATAAGAGAACCCTTTGAAGAACCCTTTTAGGTTCCAGGTAGAACCCTTTCCACAGAGGGTTCTACATGGAAGCCGAAAAGGTTCTAGCTGGAACCAAAAAGGGTTATCCTATGGGGACAGCCGAAGAACCCTTTTGGAACCCTGTTTTCTAAGTGTATTGTACTGTATATAATAACCATATTTTTCTTTCACAGGGAAAGACACTATCAAAACTAATATGGAAATCTAAATGAAAGAATCTTGTTTTCAGTTACATAACCTTCCAAGAATCTTTGAGACCAGTTGTTATGTACCATGACCAGAATACTATTTAAGACTCTGTGGAAGGCACTATGGTTTTTAACGAGTTTACATTAAATATACATGTATGCAATGACCCAAAACAATTGCAGCGTCACTGTAAAGAGGGATTACACCCAGTAATCGATATGGTCTGTTAGTTCAGAATAGCGCGGCCCACCCACAACTACTGACCTACAACTCATTAGCTCTAATGGAGTCCATTTAATGAATTCCGTCTGGAATGACTGACAACCAGACCTCGGCGACACAGACAATCCACCGTCTGCAGCCCGGGAACAACACCCCCCTCCCAGAAAAAGTTGGCTTAATTTATATGGTAAAAGTCACACAGTGTCTGTGGTAACCTGAGCCTGTCTGCCCGGCCCCCATTCAGAGCCGTCCCGGCGTAGAGGGAGCTGTGGCCCCGGTGACTTTATCTGAGGGCCACCTCTGGGCTTTGAATGACATGCTGCTCAGTGCGTTGCCGTGGGCATTCTTGCGAAACTGCTCACAGCAGTAATGAAGCATAGCATTGTGCTGGTCTAGAGCCTGATATAGCAGGGATCTGGGGGGGGGGGGACAAGCACAAAGTACAGGAGAGAGATATGGATACGGGGAATAGTTTGGTCTTTATTCTGTGGAATAACTGTAGTTACCGTTAGCTAGTTTTATGCTATGCTTTTTTACCCATCTTTATTCAAAGTGACTCACAGAGAGATGCTGCAATGCTTCATGAAGGTTTAGCAGATGCTAGACAAAATGTTTTATCTTAATCAATTAATTAATCTATGTGACAATGGTTTCAACACAAAATGCCTTGAGAGTGATAGTTCATTTCACATTTCTTCCCTCCTGAAAGTCCCTTTAGGGAAATTAGACTGAACTAGGGCTGGTACATTACCATATAACCGTGCAACCAATGGTTATGGATGCAAGACCGTCATGAAAATAACATAACCATCGTAACAAAATATTGGTGCGGTTGAGTCCGCAAAGTGATGAAACTCTGTTGCTCCTTGCTGTAAAAAGCAAGGTGTTGTAGCAAACATTCTACATTCCATGCTAAGCGAAATGACATTGGCAGAAGCAGCAACGGAGAAATTGAGATGAGGGAGATGCAAGACTTTGCTCTCACACAGTCACACACGCTGTTATAGCATGGTAGCCAGGGCACCAAAGCAGCTGAGAAGTTGAGCCTTGCGCTTCAACGCTCTTAGTTGTTGTGAAAATTGACCCCCTATGCTATTTACTTACTAGTAAATAGCATTTTAGCAATTAGCAATTTACTTACTTACTTACTAGTCTACCATTAACTGACATGGCTCTGTAATGTCAGTTGAGTTGAAAAAAACATCACAGCACATATTGATTGGGTTCACTTGCAATGGCCACCAGTCCACCCATTATTATGCAATCAGTGACTCGAACGAGGATGCCAATTCTATGAATTCTATTTCTATTGCAGCACATGAAGTCATGAGCGGAGGAAATGACTAAATGTGCGTCTGAACCGTTGGCTATTCAAGAGGTAATTATACGGCAAAACGCGGCAAATAACCGTCATCCAGAATTCCATGACCGTCACAGCCCTGAACTGAACTTCCTGTAAAGTGTGTTACACCCTATTTGAAAGATGTGTGTTTCAATGTCAACAAAGCCAATGTCAGAGGAAACACACACGCACCCACCCACACGTTATGTTCTTCTATCCTTGCGTCACACCTACACACACACACACACACACACACACACACACACACACTGGTGTAGGAGGGGAGATTATGAATTGGTGTGAGAGATTGATCACTGTACCTTATCATCAGGCTTCACTAGTGGGTCAAAGGTTCCATTGGTCAATGCCACTTTCTACTATAAACTGTGGCATGAGTAGGGCCAGAATTTTTCTCACCACATGACCTGACCAGGAATTGATCTGGGTCTTAGTTATAGACTAGAGTGGTAACTTGACAAAATGTCTGTCCCTAGTTGAGATATTCAACCGTCTACCTATAGGCATATCAGACATCTACATCTGGTGAACAGGACTGACCCTGTTAGACCAGGTCAAAAGCTTGAGAAGTTTTCCACTCATGCTCTGAATGGATATACTTTACCACACTCATGATTTAGCAAATTCAATCTGATTTCTCAATTAAGTGTCTGCTCTGGAGATGGTTAAGATAGGTCATAGCCCAGTGGTTAGAGTGTTGGGCCAGTAACCGAAAGGTTGCTGGATCGAATCCCCGAGCTGACAAGGTAAAAATCTGCCGTTCTGCCCCTGAACAAGGCAGTTAACCCACTGTTCCTAGGCCATCATTGAAAATAAGAATTTGTTCTTAACTGACTTGCCTAGTAAAATAAAGGTTAAAAAAATAAATAAGATAGGCTTCCAGGCTTGGCTTTACGCAGACAGAGACTTAGCCATCTGTGTGATTGTCATTACATCATTAAAATAAGTTTGGGAACATACTACTACTTGACGCTGATTAAAAAAGGAGAAGTAAACAATAACTTTCACTAAACTGGAGAAAGGAGCAATTAGTCATTCTCAATGGCACAACCAAACCCTAAACTAAAGCTGTTTGAAATTGTTAACGTGACGAATCGAGACCCCTCCCTGTGTCTTTCTCAATGTAAAATAACATCTATTCACCCCAAATGGGATTCTATTTTCTCCAATGGAAGCCAAACCCTGGACAAGAATGCAGGAGAACTGACTGCATAAGGCAGGAGGACGAAATGCAATGAGATTTTATTGATACCTCGCGTCTTCTAAAAGTGGAAACAAATTCACTTGTATGAAATGAGACACTCCTTCTTCTCTAGGACGTCATCAGGTAAATTACATTTACAGAGGTGCAATCCTAAAATATATGTTTAACAGAGGAGGCTGGTGGGATGAGCTATAGGAGGGCGGGCTCATTGTAATGGCTGGAATGGAATCAAGGGAACGGAGTCAAACACGTTGTTACCATGTGTTTGATGTGTTTGGTACCATTCCATTGTTTATATATATGGCCTCTGTGTGAATTAATAGGGGTAGACATGGTTTTTGAATGACTAACCCTTCCTCTGTCTCCCATACATACAACATCTGTAAGGTCCCTCCGTCAAGTACACAGATTCAACTACAAAGACCACAGAGAAAGCCTCACTAAGAAGGGCAGTGATTGGTAGATGGGTAACAATAACAAACCAGACATTGCACATCTCTTTGAGCAAGGTCAATTGAATCATTATGCTGTTGGATTATGTATTCAACCACCCAGACACAACAAAGTCTTCCTTCTGAACTGAGCTGCAGGGCAGGAAGGAAACTGCTCAGGGATGTCACCATGAGGTCATTGGTGATTTTAAAACTCAGAGTTCAATGGCTGTGAAGGGAGAAAATGGAGAATGGATTAACAACACTGTAGTTACGCCACACTAATTAACTAGATGACATTGAAAAGAAGAATGCAAATATACCAAAACATGTCCTGTATGCAACAAAGGTACTAAAGTAACACAAAAAAAATACACAGCAAAGGAATACACTTTCAATCACATCACTGAGTAACTGACTCCTTATTTGCAAGTATGGTGGTGACTGCATAATGTTATGGGTATGCTTGTCATCTGGGGAGTGTTTCAGGACAAAAGTAAATGGGATAGAACTAAGCACAGGCAAAATCTTGGAGGAAAACCTGCTTCACTCGGCTTTCCACCAGACACTGGGAGAACAATTCACATTTGAGCAGGACAATAACCTAAAGCACAAGGCCAAATCTACACTGGAGTTGCTCACCAAGAAGACAGTGAGCGTTCCTGAGTGGCCAAGTTAGAGTTTTGACTTAAATCTGCTTGAAAATCTGTCTAGCTATGATCCCCAAGACCAAGACCTTGACAGAGCTTGAATAATTTTGAAAATAATAATTGGCAAATATTGCACAATCCAGGTATGCAAAGCTTTTAGAAATTGACCAAGAAGACTCACTGCTGGAATCGCTGCCAAAGGTGTTTCTAACATGTATTGACTCAAGGGGGTGAACACTTATCTAATCAAGATATATTAGTGTTATATATTAATACAAAAATATATAAAATGTTTCTTCCACTTTTGATATTATATTTTGTGTAGATCAATGACCCCCCAAAAAAATCACAATTAAATTAATTTCAATCCCACTTTGTAACGCAACAAAATATGAAACAATCCAAGAGGGTGAGTACTTATTATACCCACTGTAGGTATTAGATCATCATATGACTCTGTTGGTCCTAGGTCAGCTTGTGCAGCTTGTGTCAATTCCTACCATCTATGATCCTAACATCAGCAGCTTTTTTGACATCGGCTTTGATTTGAATGATATGATGAAGGTAAAAAAATTGAGGAATGATTAAAAAAAGGCATTAGCTAAAGAAAACAAACACTGTATATAAAGTATGTAATTCATTTCAGAAAATGCATTTAAGTTGGAGATAAGGATGAATTTCAAGCAAGAATGGTATGTTATCATAAAGTACAAAGCTTCACCTTTAAGGAGATGATGCAAAACATCTTAGCTCAACTGAAGCCCTGATTTGGAACGCTTCATTTATACCAGCTCCAGCTTGTCCTGGAGTTGAGAATTATTGAGCGTGAACATTCTAGGTACAATAGCATGCAATTGAAGCATACCATTTCCAATTTTCTTGACAACAGTCTTGTTTTATCTAGTTGGGGTGAAAGGCTGTATTACTGTTATTGCATGATAACTTTGTGGGAAATCATCTTAAATATGACAATTCCAGAGAGTGAAATTGGCAGGCTGTTTTGATTCAGTGCAGATGTGTGAGAGTGGAGGAGGAGACTGGCGTCTAGGCCTGCTGAAAGCCAAAGAGGACCTGTAGTAATCAACTGCAGGACGGCTCTGTGTTCCAGCACACTGGCTCTGGCTGTTGTGTTATGGAAGTAGGATGTAGTCCAGTGCATCTGCTGATCTCACAGATTGAGCCATCACTTACTATTCCATTCAGAACACCAAGAACCCAATATCAACAAACGGGATTGTAAAAGGGGTTGTGTCTACCTGAAGATAATGTACAGAGCGTGTGTTTAGAATTCCTGCAAAGAGCGTGTTTAGAAATGTCTGCAAAGAGCATGTAGAGATGTCTCAGTGAAACAGGCCTGTTATAATTTCTGCAATAAAATAAAAGTTTGATCAAACATTGAGAATCCGGTAGAGGCATCAGAATAAGCACTTAACTTTCCTCCTGCCATTGGTCCTTAAATGTTTCAGTGTTGAAAACATCATTCCCCAAGACAGAAAAAGGTTCAAGCAGGAGAGTACCATAAACTTGTATGGAGCTGGAGTTTAACTAGGACAGTTTCATTAGTCACTGATGGCTGTGTTTGGTCTCTGCGCCGGGAGGGAACACAGCAGACCCTTGTCTCTGTACACACTGTCACTTTATACACATTAGCCTCACTTGAACACATCTGTCATCAAAAAAAAAAAAAACGAAGACCGCCATTTCTGTGAACTACAACCAGAACAAAAGAATACTGAGCAAAACGCGTGAAAGGCTTTGTTTTTTTCCGCTGTAAATTATATATTAAAATCTGTAACTAGATGGTAGAGATTCAAAGATCAGCATTGACTTCTCCATTCAATATCATGTCTTCCTGTCTGATCCCGATCCCTGGATAGGAGAGGTATCGGTAAGCAGCATTGTAGCAATTGTCTAGCACATTGTTCTGCTCACCTAAACAAAGAGCAACAAATATTTCGTCAAAGGAAAATAGGGACAGGATGAAATTGTGTTCACAGACACAAAGGACCAATTCAGCTATTATAGAACAGATTATCACAAGGCCTTAAACCAGTGTATCAAGACTTGGGAGATGATTTTACCTTGATCGTAGTCTGTCCCAATACATCCACGCATGGCCACTGAAATAACATCTTGTTTGTAGCTAGAGAATAAATGTGGGTCTTTGCAAAATATTTTGATACAGACCTCACATCTGACATACCCTACAAAACATTGAAGAGAATACATTTGAGTGCATCTCACAGCCAATAATGCGTTGTACAGTGTTTAGCTTGGACCAATGGCAGCCAGGAGGCCACTTTTGGCTCATTCAAGTCCAGCTAGCTCACAATGTTTTGCTGTGAAATTATGGAGGCTCTGTGTGTTTACACCTTTGTTTCATTGGTTTTTGTGTCTCTGTGGCTTTACTTGGCAGTCAGTCGGCTGGGTTCAAAGCCTCCGCCTCAGATTGCATGTTCGTGTCAGGATGAAAGTATTATGTTTGTTATGGTCTTTCGCTCCCAGAGTTGCAGAATGTGTTGAATGGCACTGCTCTATTTCAAAGGTAAGCCAAGAGCACCAGTATCTTCATGCTGCGTCCAAGTGGCCCTCTCACATTTCCGGTTCTTGGGTAGAGATCACTTTAGTGAGGGGCAAAGAAGTGAGCGATTGTGGCCCTGTTGTAACTTTGCAAAGGGCAGATCATCTGAGCAGATGTTCAGATTTACATTATGTCCCCTGGCACTGTATACAACTGTCTGCGGTTCCTCTAAATATTGAAATTAGATCCCACGTTTAGATGGTATACATAAATCTAGTCGCGCAGAACATCCGAGATGATTGCCCCTCGCAAGTAAAATAAACTTGACTTAACGCTTTGTGATATACAACCTTTTCTCTGGTGTGTGATATTTCACATGCACTGACCCTCCTTCACCAGTCTGGGCTCAGGGTTCTTAAGAGGGACCTCTCCACGTAACAGCGTAAGAGGCCATGTAGTGTATCTATCCATCTAGAAGAAACATCTTACGCTCTAGAAAATAAATATACAGCCTTGAACTGTCAGTGACATTGACTGAGTTCTGTCTTGCATTACTACATACTGAGTGGCGCAGTGGTCTAAGGCACTGCATCTCAGGGCAAGAGGCACCACTACAGTCCCTGGTTCAAATCCAGGTTGTATCACATCTGGCTGTAATTGGAAGTCCCATAGGGCGCTGCACAATTAGCCTAGCGTCATGCTGTTTTGACCGGGGTAGGCCTTCATTGTAAAAAGGAATTTGTTCTTAACTGACTTGCCTAGTTAAATAAAGTGCTGATTACTGTGTACTAATCATACCTCAGTCTATTTAGAATTTACTGTTTAGTAAAAATGTATGCAGTAAAGCAACAAATATCAACATACTAGGCTCACTGAGAATACTAGATTAAAATTCAAAATTAGCATGACATCCTGGCATTTAAAGCATAAAGCTACTTTCAGTTTTGGGGAGTAGTGAACTACATGTAGTTCAATTAGTAATTTAACTACACTGAACAAAAATATAAACGCAACATATAAAGTGTTGGTCCCATGTTTCATGAGTTGAAATAAAAGATCCCAGAAATGTTCTATATGCACAAAAAGCTTATTTCTCTCCAATGTTTTGCACAAATTAGTTTACATCCCTGTTAGTGAGCATTTCTCTTTTGCCAAGATAATCCTTCTACCTGGCAGGTGTGGCATATTAAGAAGCTGATTAAACAGCATGATCATTACACAGGTGCACCTTGTGCTGGGGACAATAAAATGCCACTAAAATGTGCAGTTTTGTCACACAACACGATGCTGCAGATGTCTCAAGTTTTGAGGGAGCATGCAATTGGCATGATGACTGCAGGAATGTCCACCAAAGCTGTTACCAGAAAATTTTATATTCATTTCTCTACCATAAGCTGCCTCCAATGTCGTTTTAGAGAATTTGGCAGTATGTCCAACCGGCCTCACAACCGCAGACCACGGTTGGGATTTTTAACAAAAATTATAAATGCATAAACAAATTGCATAGTAGACCTACATTTATGTCTATAAATATATACAGTGCAATCGGAAAGTATTCAGACCCCTTGTCTTTTTCCATATTTTGTTACATTACAACCTTTTAAAAAAATGGATTAAATTAAATTAAATGTTTTCTTCAATGTATTGAAAATAAAAAACCGAAATACCTAAGCATTCAGACCCTTTGCTATGAGACTCGGAATTTAGCTCAGGTGCTTCCTGTTTCCATTGATCATCCTTGATATGTTTCTACAACTTGATTGGAGTCCACATGTGGTAAATTGAATTGATTGGACATGATTTGGAAAGGCACACACCTGTCTATAAAAAGTCCCACAGTTGACAGTGCATGTCAGAGCCATGAGGTTGAAGGAATTGTGCATAGAGCGCCGAGACAGGATTGTGTCGAGGCACAAATCTGGGGAAAGGTACCGAAAAATGTCTGCAGCATTGAAGGTCCCCAATAACACAGTGGCCTCTATCAATCTCAAATGGAAGTCTGGAACCACCAAGACTCTTCCTATAGCCAAACTGAGTAATCGGGGAAGAAGGGCCTTGGTCAGAGAGGTGACCAACAACCCAATGGTCACTCTGACAGTGCTCCAGATTTCCTGGATGGGAGAACCTTCCAGAAGGACAACCGTCTCTGCAGCACTCCACCAATCAGGCCTTTATGGTAGAGTGGCCACACGGAAGACACTCCTCAGTAAAAGGCACATGACAGCCTGCTTGGAGTTTGCCAAAAGACACCTAAAGACTTTCAGACCATGAGAAACAAGATTCTCTGGTCTGATGAAACCAATATTGAACTTTTTGGCCTGAATGCTGAGTGTCGCGTCTGGAGAAAACTTAGCACCATCCCAACTGTAAATCATGATATTGGCAGCGTCATGCTGTGGGGATGTTTTTAAGCGGCAGGGACAGGGAGACTAGTCAGGATCAAGGGAAAGATAAACAGAGCAAAGTACAGAGAGTTTCTAGATGAAAACATGCTCCAGAGCGCTCAGGACCTCAGACTGGGGTGATGGTTCACCTTCCAACAGGACAACAACCCTAAACACACAGCCAAGACAATGCAGGAGTGGCTTCAGGACAAGTCTCTGAATGTCCTTGAGTGGCAGAGCCCAGACTTGAACCCAATCGAACATCTCTGGAGAGACCTGAGCTTGTAGCATCATACCCAAGTAGACTCAAGGCTGTAATCGCTCAAAAAAGTACTGGGTAAAGTGTCAGAATTCTTTTTTTATATACATTTGCAAAAATGTCTAAAAACCTGTTTTTGCTTTGTCATTATGGGGTATTGTGTGTAGATTGATAACAGAAAAAACAAACAATTTAATCAATTTTAGAATAAGGCTGTAACGTGACAAAATGTAGAAAAAGTGAAGAATACTTTCTGAATGCACTGTGTCCCTGGGCATGTGTGCCAAATTTCATCACTCAACTCAACAGTCAAACAGATCAAGAGATAGAAACATGTACCCGTTATAGCGCCACCGTGAGGTCGATATTAATGTTCTTGCATATGTTGAGTCTTGACAATGTTTGCAACGTGTACCGCTCAGGGGCTGTGTGCGGCTGTGCGTGTAGGAGAACCAACCAGTAAAAGCACAGCCTCCTTCATTATCACCGCATCATGGCGACAACATCAAAACAGCCTTCTCTAGTCAGGAGGACTTCGGGTTAGGTGTTATCCAGACTAGGTTGCCTCTGCCAGGAGGCTGAAACTTGGCCACAAGTGGATCTTCCAGCAAGATAATAACCCCAAGCACAAAACGCACAAAGAAATTGTTAATTGACCCCAAAATCACCTCAGTCTCTGAACTTGAACCCGATTGAAAACCTGTGGTTTGAGTTGAACAGGGCCATAAGCGCAGACCAAAGGATTTGGAAAAATGTAATATGGAGGAATGGTCTAAGATTCCTCCCAATGTGTTCTCCAATCTCATAAAACCTTTTAGAAAAAGGCCCAGTGCCATTATCCTCGCAAGGGGAGGGTGCTGAAGTATTGAAAACAGTGGTGGCAATAATTTTGACACCTATATTTTACAGAATTTTTCGTGTTACTTGTTAAACAAAATATCTTTCTCTGAGCAGTATAGTATAAAATAATACAATTTCTATGAGCATACAAGATAGCTCAGTATTTGTATTCTTTCTCAAGTGGGCTGTATGAAAGCAAACTAACACAGTATGTGCCTATGCTTCTCCTCAACCCAATGCAAGACATACCAGGTCTGCTACAGATCTCTTTGCTGTTTTGTGCTTTACTTAGACCTTCTCTTTTGATTTCATTATGACAGTTTTGGCACTCCCACAACTACTGGCTTGTTACAGGGTAATCTCACAAGTTATTACAGTGGTAGACTCAGATAGAAGATCTGTGCTTTGTACATTTTTTTGTACATTTAACTCTTATCCTGAGCAACTTACAGTAGTGAGTACATACATTTTCATACTAGTAACCCATGGGAATCAAACCCACAACCTTGGCATTCCAAGTACCATGCTCTACCGACTGAGCTACATGGGGTACAGGTTGAAGTGTGGCCAGGCATTCCAGTGCTACAGATTTTTTACTTCAAAAGATGGTATTTTGAAGGGTTAACTTCAATGTGTTTGTCATAATATGATATAAATCGGTTTATTCTTGTTTGGCAGTAACAATGGCAGTTATATTATCTTAAACTAAAAGAAAGTTAAGCAATCTGTGATATATACAGAGTATATTTGCAAACAATCTTATATTTACCATTGATTGAAAACACCTCATGCTATGAAGCATATTACTTAAATGAGTAGGGAGATCTTATTTCTGGGAGTTCAGTACCCACCCACCCACCCACCTGTGGAACAGATTGTTTGGCAGATGAACCAGACAGCGGGGTCAAACAGCTGGGTGGGAGAAGTAGCCTCCCTGAGTGTGCTGCACAGATCGTACCAGATGAGGAAAGACTGATAGCAGTCAAATAGGGGGTGCTTAGATTTGTTCTGGTTCACACATGTATAAGTGTGTAGTGGGGGAAATGGAAAAGTGCATATCCCACTCCCCCTGATACACACTCAAAGTGCAGTCACAACCAAGGATCAGCCATTGTTGATCACCTAGTCAGCTCAGGGATTCAAACTAGAAACCTTTACAGTTACTGGACAAATGCTCTAACCACTAAGCCACCTGCTGCCCAGTAGGCCATCTTCAACTAAATCAATGGCTTATGTTTCAATTCGTAGATGACGTCTCCAAATACATTTCAGGAAAATCAGGCTAGAAAATATCTGAAAATGTATCTGAAATGGAACACGTGTAAGTTCTAATGTGATGTCATCTCATTGTATCTGGATATAATTCTTTTTTTCTTCAGAAATGTGTAGAATGTAACACATAATGACCTTTTCGCTTGCTGGTTCCATTCTGTTGATATCCTAGGAATAAGGACTACAGACTATTTTGTCACCAATGTGCATGTTTGTATGTATTAGATAAAGGTGTTTGTATGTATTAGAAAAATATGTTTGTTAAAGAGTTCCAACTCAAGGACTTCATCATCATTACGATGTCATAAATCCAGATGTTAATTTAGTCTGGGTTAGAATAATCGAGGCCCAGTCCCAGGAAAGCATATTTATTTTTGTTGGGCTGCTCTAAGGCCACATATTTCTCCCATGTGCCCTCTCCTGGCTTTAATCCTGGGGATCAGCCAGAGGAAAGCTTGGGGGGTTTGGTTCGCACCATGAAACCCCTCCAGCAAGCAGGGAAGGATTATCTGTCCCTAGGTACCTGTTTTCAAGCCCTTCACACTGTCAACTCTGAGAGACATACTGTATCAGGTGAGGCTAACCACTGTAAAACACCTTCCCTAAAACCAAACACCTCACGTAATACCTCAGGATAAGAGACCGAAAAAGGAGTGGCTGAATGGCGATTGGGCTGGAAAAGTATTGTATTTATGCCACAAAAGAACTTGCTTGTGTGTACAGGTAAGGTTTGGAAGTAAGTTAGATTTGCACAGACCCCAAGAGCAGGATAATGCAGGAAGTTTAGCGTGTCTTTTCCATTATTAGCACTGATAATAGCGCTGATAGAGTGCCCATCTCCTATTCAGACGATGCATGAAATTAGCTATTGTTACATTTTCTGTGTTGACAACCTCTGCTGAGAGAAGGGGTGATGATGAGCGTGATAAGAAGGAAAGTATCTGATGAACTGTGCATATCCCAATGTTGGGATAGTGACCACTTTGTTATGACATTTAAATACAAATGTTATTAATTGTATATTAAAATATCTAACGAGCAAAAATATTGAAGGGACATTTTAATTTGCAGTGTACAAACAAGATGGCCAAAAATTCCTATCTGAAAGCCACGCCTCCAGTCTTCTGATATGACCAGGTGGATCATTTAAGTGATAATGCCGGAGAAGGATATATTGGCACGAGTGTTGTTTGTCGGGGGCCGGCAAACCGTGCAAATATATCCTCCAAACACCGACTTCTCGGGCATTATCACATTTATACAATGGCTTACCATTAAAAACGTTATTTTGATAAATGTATTCATACTATTTTATCCTTCCACAAGATATAGTCCCAACACAAATCTAGGGTTGCTACCCAAGCTGGCTGGTCGTTTGTTCTATTAGTTTGGTTGCTAGAGACGCGACCCAGTCGTTCTGTCTTTTTGTTCTGTATCTATGGACGTGACTACGGCTAACTTACGGCCACGTCAAAAAGTGCAGC
The DNA here is from genome assembly GCA_023634145.1 of Thymallus thymallus. Lineage (NCBI taxonomy): Eukaryota > Metazoa > Chordata > Actinopteri > Salmoniformes > Salmonidae > Thymallus > Thymallus thymallus. The sequence continues at coordinate 40,863,684 of CM042410.1, forward strand.
CAGAATAACAGCAAAGTAGCCGCATTTGTATTTGCTCAAGCTGTTTTCTAGTGACATTTATTTGGATACATCCATAATAGAAAATGTGCTCACTCGCCATGACACTGTTGTTCAGAGGAGCTAGCTAACAACAAAGCTAACACAATCACTTCAAACCGAAGCTGGAAACACTGCAAACTAGCTGCACTTTGTTTCGTTCAATTGACATTTCTTTGTATATATCCATAAAAATTATGCCAGCTGATTCAGGGCTTCCAAGTGGCACAGTGTTCTAAGACACTGCATCTCAGTGCTAGAGGCGTCACTACAGACAACCTGATTTGAAACCAGACTGTATCACAACCGGACATGATTGGGAGTCCCATAAGGCGGCGCACAATTGGCCCAGCTTTGTCCGAGTTTGGCCGATGTAGGCCGTCATTGTAAATAAGAATTTGTTCTTAACTGACTTGCCTAGTTAAATAAAGGTTAAATAAAAACAAATTCGACTGGCTGAGAAACGCTGTCTGTCTCGTCCTGACTCCCGACAAGTTCATTACTATGGGACAGCTGGAGATTGAATTTGAAAATTTAAAAAATGTTGCAAATGTTGGAGAGACTGACAGCAAGGTTTATACAAACCTCCGCTGTTGAAAACAAAATGTTAGTCTAAATTGTTTTTGAGATTATGTCTAGATGCTTTTTATAGTGGAGATAAAAGTTTATAATGTGCCCGAGTAAATAGGCATTTTAACGCCATAGATTTAACCGGTGGTAACTTGTTGGAAAAAACACTGTCTGGAATGCGGTTTTAACCAATCAGCATTCAGGATTAGACCCACCCTTTGTATAAAGCTCAATAACCCAGCATTAACAACCCAATTTAAAGAAAACAATGGGTTGTTCGTTACCCAACTGGCTGGGTCAAAATAACCCAATGTGTGTTCTGTTAAATATTTACCCAAATTGGGTTGTTTTTAACCCCAGCATTTTTTTAGAGTGCAGGAAATTTGAGCACTGCAGAGGTAAACATTTAGTACAGCTGCTCTCTTGTTTCCTGCAGCCCCTCAGACCTCCACAATAGAGCTCAATTCCATTTGTAGTTCGGTACCCTCATTCCCTCCTCTCACCCTAAAATGACTAACTATGTGATCTCTATGTGAGGGCCATTTGAGTGACAGCTCTTTGAAGGGGAGTGAACATGGTCCTTGGGGGCGATACCTGAACAATTCCTTTGAGTAAAGATAACATGTGAAATTAATGTCTGAATAACAGAATTCCAACATAAATGTTAAAGTCTATCAAATTTGAATTGCTAACCGAAGAAATGTCATTTAATTAGTACATTTAATAGAAAGAAAACAAAGAAGAAAATGACTATCTTTGGTAGTAGTGCCTAGCAGTCCATAGAGAAGAGAGAGAGAGAGAGAGAGAGAGTAGTGGGTCTCTGAGTACTGCTGTAACTCGAGGAGCCTGAGGCTGGGTTTCAAGGCTGGGCTATGAGTGACAACTCTCCCTGAGGGAAAAGATGAGATGGCAGCTTCCCATTCATCCATGGGTTTCGATCTTCACCACCTCCCTGCTGAGCCGTCAACTAGGCAGCCTGGTGAATACCAGTGTGGGGCTGAAACACCTAGGTGAGAATTTACAATAAGAGCCTAGTGCCTACTTCTTTAGTCCAAGGACCTTACATGTTATGTTCAGAGGCGATTTGGCTCTGGCAGCCATAACAGCCAAATACTCCATCTAAACGTGAATGGATTCTCAATTGTGTTACGCTTTTAAAAGCATAAAGCCCTCTACTTTCATAACACGTCAAAATAGTTTAACAAATGCAAAACTGTACTTACTATACACTGTTTTAACCAGTTTTAACACAGTTGCAGCCAACAGTATTTTTCAGTTACAGTACGTCTGTGGCGTCCTTTCTTCCATTACACACAGGTGCTCGGAGACGCAGATAGCTAATTAGGACAGGTAGTCACCTCCGTCTTGCATCTGTCTCCCGGAAACAAGCGCTGTAACATGGAAATATGGCAGTGTGGGAACCCTAACCCTATAAAGGTGTGTAATAATTAAACCTATTTTTAGGATTACTCGCTGATATAAAAGTTAAGTTCCATATGCTTCCAAAACTATATCGCCTGCGAGGCGTATTTGGGTTTAGAAAGAGCTTCATGGCTCCGTCAGAGTTGGACAGCTGTCCTCAGTCGGCAAACAGCTTTGTGAATAGATGGTATGAACATAGCAACAACAAAAAAAAGCATTTTAACAGAATGTACCAGGATTGCATTGGAATTTTTATAATACATTTTTTTGTTATGGAATCCTCACCCAGTCACTTCAGGTAGATCAGACCGAGTTTTGGCATTCAAGCAAGTACAATAATAAAGATGTAATACATTTCTGTGGAATTAATTTAAAGCCTTTGGTTTTTTTTTCTATGAAAAGCTCAGGTCATTTAATTTTCTACCTTTTCTTTTGACACAAGGTATGAGTAAGTACGTTTCCTAATGTGTCTTAACAAAACATCAGCAGAGTGGCTGAATTTGTGTAAAGTCTCCTACCTCTTCACAAATGTATGTCCCAAACAATACTGAGCTATATTCCAGTGTGTGTGTAATTCCACAGATTTATCTCCACCAGTCAGGTCTCAAAAATCCCAGTTCCTTCTCATTAAGTGAAGACAATCCACTCAGCCTCTTGCACTTGTTTGGAAATTGATTGTTCTGAAAAGTTATAGTCAGAAGGGTCCCAGTGCCAGTGCCTCCTTTCAACTGAGGAGTGCTGCAGGTCCTAGTGCCTGCCTGGCCCTGTCCCTATATCACTTTCATGATCAATGATGTAGACAATCACCTGTAATCTGTAGTTTATAATAGCTGATTTACGAAGAACCACTTTTGTGAAACATTATCTTATTGGGAAAAAGGTAACAAGTCTCTTACAACATAACATTCACTGAACAGAACAATACAATGCTTCGCAGGCAATGCTAATATCAGTGTGTACAATGCTAATTTCCCTGGGCTACCTCCCTGTGCATTCCTAGAGGTAAAAGAAGCTGGGATTGAAAAGTGACCAGTTGACAACAGTCATGTAATTGGGTTAAGATTTGATGAATCGCCATAACGCCCAGTCCCCTTTAGCGACCAGCAGCCTCGCTGGCTTTTTGTCTGAGTTCGCTTCATCAGAACCACGCACACTGCAGGTGTGAAAATAACCATAGAAGTTAATGAGGCAAAGAAAAGGGGACAACAGCAATTACTGGCATTCCACAAATGCCTCCACTAGCCAGGCCACAGCAGAAGGCTTAGGCATATGTCTGTCCAAACCCACTAGGATAATATTAATGCATTTGATTTGCAGGACACCTTTCAGGACACTCAAGGACATCTTACATTAAAAACATATCAAATCAAGTGCAGGTTAAAATTATGGAGGAATATTACCAATCAATAGTGCAAATTAAAATAAAAGGATAGTTGCTTTAATGATAAGATTCCTGATGATAAGATGATAAGATAAGACAAAAAGCCATCAGGAATTAATTACATTTAATCCTAGTAAAAAATCCCTGTTTTAGGTCAGTTAGGATCCTTATTGTCCCTAGAATTTCTAAGCAAACAGCTGGAGGCGGGGCTTTCTCCTATAGAGCTACATTTTTATGGAATGGTCTGCCTATCCATGTGAGAGATGCAGACTCCGTCTCGACCTTTAAGTCTTTACTGAAGACTCACCTCTTCAGTAGGTCCTATGAGCCCCTGGCCCAGGGGTGCAAGGGTGAACGGCAAGGCACTGGAGCGACGAACCACCCTTGCTGTCTCTGCAAGGCCGGTTTCCGTCTCTCCATTGGGATGCTCTGCCTCTGACCCTATTACGGGGGCTGAGTCACTGGCTTACTGGTGCTTTCCATGCCATCCCTAGGAGGGGTGCGTCACTTCCTGTCCGGTTTGTCGCCCCCTCAGGCTTGTGCAGTGGAGGGGATCTTTCGTGGGCTATACTCAGCCTTGTCTCAGGGTAGTAAGTTGGTGGTTGTTGATATCCCTCTATTGGTATAGGGGCTGGGCTTTGGCAGAGTGGGTGAGGTTATATCCTGCCTGGTTGGCCCTGTCCGGGGGTATTGTCGGGAGTATTGTCTGAGGGGGCCACAGTGTCTCCTGACCCCCCTGTCTCAGCCTCCAGTATCTATGCTGCAATAGTCTATGCGCCGGGGGGCTAAGTTCAGATTGTTAAATATGATGTTATTATCCGGTGTCTTGTGTGAATTTAAGTATGCTCCCTCTAATTCTCTCTCTCTCCCACTCTACCTCCTCTTCCGGAGGACCTGAGCCTACCCGGAGGACCATGCTTCAGGACCACCTGCCCTGATGACACCTAGCTGTCCCCAGTCCACCTGGTCGTGCTGCTGCACCGGTTTCAACTCTTCTGCCTATGGTTATGGAACCCTGACCTGTTCATTGGACGTGCCACCTTGTCCCAGACCTGCTTTTTTCATCTCGCTCTCTCTCTACCGCACCTGTGCTCTATAGCACTGAAAAGCCAAGTGACATTTACCTGTTGCAACCTCCACAACTAACGGTTTTGGAGCAGTGGCTTCTTCCTTGCTGAGCGGCCTTTCAGGTTCTGTTGATATAGGACTCGTTTTACTGTGGATATAGATACCTTTGTACCTGTTTCCTCCAGCATCTTCACAAGGTCCTTTGCTGTTGTTCTGGGATTGATTTGCACTTTTCGCACCAAAGTACATCTCTAGTACCCCTTTTCCACCAAAAAAGAACTGGTTCGGAACTGGTGCTGGTTAAAAGTTGGTTCAAAGTTCGTTCAACTTGCGAACCTTCTCAGAACCTGTTTGTTTTTCCACTGACTAGAGAGCCCAGCGAACAACGTTGTTACGTCACTGTGTACGTTGCCATACGTCTTAGCTTTCCCAGAAACGCTTGCGCCAACTTCAAGCATAACAATTACAATGGCGGACTACATCGTCTTTCTGCAAATGTTTCTCCTGGCTTTGCGATCCTATATTGGGGTCAGAAGAAGACGTTTAGAACACATCTACTAGTGCTGTGTTTTTAGCAATGGCGGTCACAACCTTTCCCGTCGTGTTGTTGGTCACAATAACCCCGCCCCAAGCCCCCGACGTAAGCATGACGTGGTAAAAGAACGGTTCTAGTCCAGCAAAGAGTTGGTGCCGCTTTGGAACCAATTTTCCTGGCCGAGAACCGGTTCTTTGGCTCCAAACCGGCTCTCAAAATGCTTTGGTGGAAAAGGGGTATAGGAGACAGAACGCGTTTCCTTCCTGAGCGGTATGACGGCTGCGTGTTCCCATGGTGTTTATACTTGTGTACTATTGTTTGTATAGATTAACTTGGGACCTTCAGGCGTTTGGAAATTGCTCCCAAGGATGAACCAGACTTGTGGAGGTCTACAATTTTTTTTCAGATGTCTTGGCTGATTTCTTTTGATTTTCCCATGATGTCGAGCAAAGAGGCACTGAGTTTGAAAGTAGGCCTTGAAATACATCCACAGGTAGACCTCCAATTGACTCAAACGATGTCAATTAGCCTATCAGAAGCTTCTAAAGCCATGACATAATTTTCTGGAATTTTCCAAGCTGTTTATAGGCACAGTCAATTTAGTGTATGTAAACTTCTGACCCACTTGAATTGTGATATAGTGAACTATAAGTGCAATAATCTGTCTGTAAACAATTGTTGGAAGAATTACTTGTCATGTACAAAGTAGATGTCCTAACCGACTTGCCAAAACTGTAGTTTGTTAACATGAAATCTGTGGAATGGTTGAAAAATGAGTTTTAATGACTTCAACCTAAGTGTATGTAAACTTCCCACTTCAGCTGTATGTGGTCCTGTGTAGCTTAGTTGGTGGAGCATGGGGCTAGCAACGCCAGGATAGTGGATTCGATTCTAGGGACCAGCCATATGTAAATGTGTGCACGCATGACTGTAAGTTGCTTTGGATAAAAGAGTCTGCTAAATGGCATATATTACATAGATAAACTTTTGACCTGCACGCATGCACAAGACCCAGCCAAAAGTGAATTTGTTTATGCTTTCTTTGACACTTACTGAAAACAATCATATGTAATACTATGCCATTTAGCAGACACTTTTATCCAAACGTGACTGTCATGCGCACATCCATTTACATATGGGCGGTCTCAGGAATTAAACCCACTACCCTGGCGTTGCAAGCTCCATGCTCTACCAACTGACATTTAGAAGTCCACATGAAACATATCATTCTATTCTCTCTTCTGCTCTCTGCTCGGGTTGGGATTTCCTGTACGGATGTCATTATTTGTCACCACTCATTCAGTTCTATTTGGTTCAGTGGAGCAGACCCATTCATCAACAGTTGATTTATCCCTTACAGCAATCCTTAACAGATCAGTCAAAGATTACTCTTACCAGCATCAAAGGCAGCATTTTATAAACTCCATTGAAAACCAAATACATAGCGTACATTAATTTTACAGAACCCTTCTACCTGTGTACTGTACAGAACAAATGAAATACCCTGAAGGTCTATCTAAGGATCACAATGGCATAAAATACTAATAGTCTTGTCATCCTGTACTGATGAATTTACCTGAAAATCAAACAGGATTAGGGATTCTGTCTGATTTATTTGACTGAAATCAAACCATTGCTCGTATAGTTTGAAGTTTGAGAATTCTCGTCTCCTGCTCTTTAAAATGTAATATACTGTTATTCAGGTTTCTGTGCCATTCCGTTTTCATCATACATTGCAGTATTTATTTCCACAACAGATGTTTATGAGATCATCTTTACAGAGTTCTTTGTATAATCCAACTAGTTTCCAAGGGTTTATGAGTAAGTGGAAAAATATCTTGTTGAATCATAAATACCTAGGATAAACTGAATGCTGTAACTACCAGACATTTGGTGTCTCTTCCTTTAACGGTGATTCCCCAGTGCCTACAATGGTGGCTATGGATGGGTGGTAGAGGAGGAGCAACCTGTTTTCAATCACTTTCAAACAACTTGTACTAAAACGTATAATGTACATTTGCAACCGGTTTCCTCAAAATTACTCAGTAACTCACATCACTGCGACGCGGGTGTCTGTATTTCCCCCTCTAAATAATGGCTCGTTCCCATGGTCTGATATAGTGTCGCAGTGACATAGTTGTCCACAGTACCACTTTCTAGGGAAAGCGTTGCCGTGGCGAAGTAATGTGAAAAGCACTACACTATAATTCCAAAAAGTAGCACATAGAGTGACTCTTTCCACTTTGTCCTATGATATAGTATTTACATCCATATATGATTTGTTTTTACTTTACAACATAAATTGATGTCAAATTGATATATTTGAAGTAAAAATTTTGACATTTACAGTGTTTATCAGTTGTCAAACTACTGTATATACGTGAACTAGGCACTACATCATTATGTATTGTTATCAAACGACAGGAAAATCATATCAAAAGTCTAGTGAACATTGCATTTTGTCTGCATCTGGGTCTTGTCCTAAATTGTGTTAGTACGAACTGGCCATGACTGACAGCTCTGGACCTGCCCCTCCGGGTGGAGTCCCGTAAACATAACTCCCAGTTTTATCGGTCCGTTCCCATTCTCTAAGATTCTTAGACCCTCTGCTGTTTGTCTTCTGTTGCCCCGCACCCTCCGTATACATCCCACTTTTCATGTGTCTAGGATTAAACCCATGTCTCACAATCCTTTGTATCCTGTTTCCAAATTTGCAGTATTACTTTAGTGCCTTATTACAAACAGGATACATGTTTTGAAAATGTTTTTATTCTGTACAGCCACTGTTTTTTTTCATTGTTTCATTTAGGTTAGTATTGTGGAGTAACTACAACATTGTTGATCCATCCTGAGTTTTCTCCTATCACAGCCATTAAAATCTGTAACTGTTTTAAAATCACCATTGGCCTCAATGGTGAAATCCCTGAGTGGTTTCCTTCCTCTCCTGCTACTGAGTTAAGAAGGACGCCTGTATCGTTGTAGTAACTGGGTGTATTGATAAATTCACAATTCTCAAAGGGATATTCAGTGTCTGCTTTTTTTATTTTCACCCCTCTACCAATAGGTGCCCTTCTTTGCGAGGCATTAGAAAACCTCCCTGGTCTTTATGATTGAACCTGTGTTTGAAATTCCCTTTTTGACTGAGGGATCTTACAGATAATTGTATGTGTGGGGTACAGAGATGAGTCATTCAAAAATTATGTTAACCACTATTATTGCACACATTCAACTTTCAACTTATTATGTGACTTGTTAAGTACATTTTCACTCCAGTACTTATTTAGGCTTGCCATAACAAAGGGGATGAATATTTATTGACACATTTTTTATTAATTTGTAAAACATTTTAAATACAAAATTCAACTTTGACATTATGGGGTATTGTGTGTAGATCAGTGAAACAAAATGTCAGGTTGTAACACAACAAAATGTGGAAAAAGTGTGAATAGTTTCTGAAGGCAATATGTATCCAAATTGGAAGAGTGATTTGGTGCAGTGAACACGTGACTTTGTGAATTTGTTTGTTGTATTCAGTCAATTGAAAATTTGCTTAGACTTTTGAAACATGAGACATTTTGATGATCTGATTAGATATTTGTGTTTAGAGTTGTGAAAATGTTCCACATACTTGTAAAAATGGCTATTAATAAAACATAATAAAACACAATGTAATGAAATATGTACATTAAAAACACTATGTTAAAAGCACTGTGTGTGTATCGTGTGAAAATGATAATACACGTGTGAATGGTTCCAAAAATACATTTGTGAAACGTCATGTGAAATATCTCATGTGAATGGTTCCAAAAACAGATGGTTTCACATGTGCAAAACATGTGGAAATGTCACGTGAAATCACGTGATTTTTGACATCTGAGCGACAATTTTTGATTTTCTTGCTGGGACACGTAACGGTGGATATAATTTTCCATACAGTATTTGACTATAACTGGACATGCAAACAAATGTATAATTTGTATCCAATGGCAGGTTGTGAGCATGTTGAGAAATATGTCAGTCTTACAGTTTCATTGTCCTTATACAGTACGTACTCTAAAGCAGTTGTTGCCATGCAACATTGTACAAGATCAGCTTTTTTTTCGTGACTTGTCAACAGACACAGTATCGCCTAGGGTTGGGAATCGCCAGGGACCTCACAATACAATATTATTAGGATACTTTGGTGGCTATATTATATACATTTGGGATTCTCACGATTCTATATGTATTGCATTTTGATACTGTGACGTTATTGTGATTCGATGTTCCAAACATATTACTCACCATATGTCTGCAGCAGAGGAACAAGAGGGAGGCATGAGAAAAAAAGTGTTGATGAGTCATGGAAATAAGTGCTTTAAACAAATTGGCTCCCTATTTAAAAAGATGGAGTACAAGATATGCAGGAAAAATATTGGAGTTTTAGTGCAGGTACAGCCAGCTAGCACAAAAATAATATTGTGGTATTGTCAAAACGATAAAGTGCGATATATCAACAAAAATAATATCCCGATATGTACAGTGAGGGAAAAAAATATTTGATCCCCTGCTGATTTTATTCGTTTACCCAATGACAAAGTAATGAGCAGTCCATCATTTTAATGGTAGGTTTATTTGATCAGTGAGAGACAGAATAACAACAAACAACTCCAGAAAAACGCATGTCAAAAATGTTATAAAGTGATTTGCATTGTAATGAGTGAAATAAGTATTATTTGTAATGCTTTTCAATACTGGAAAATCAGTCAGAACTAGGAAATAGCAAGTGAACGTGGCTTTACTGCACTTTGAAATCTATTTAACCTATTTTTAAAGCCTCTTGTAAAGTTGGCTTTGTGGGAATTTGAGAATTTTTACTGATATTATGATTGTCTGTTTGTTTCATATCTGCAAAGTAGCTAAAACGCTGTCAGTTCCACGTTAATATTCTAGACAGATTTCATGGGAACGTTTCAAAACCATTTGTCTATCAGTTGTCAGGACATCACCTCATGGTCCCAAAGAAACATTCTCCAAAACAAATGGTTTCATTACTCATCACTCCTTGTTTTTTTTTACCTTTATTTATCCAGGTTAGTCTCATTCAGATAAAATCGATTTTTCAAGAGAGACCTGGTCCAACCAAGACAGCAGCAGGGGGGAACAATGTTTGAGACAAATATCAGACATACTATAACAATTTACAGACGTACTGTAGACACACCATAAAAAACACAAAACGCATTTTAATTACAGAAACATGCAGGGCGACATAGATAAATTGCCAAGCCCATCAAGGCCATGATTTGTGAACCACTACTCCATTCACAGCTCTTTGCCTGTTGGCAAGGTTAGACAATTTTTTAAACCTTTATTTAACTAGGCAAGTCAGTTAAGAACAAATTCTTATTTACAATGACGGCCTACCCTGGCCAAACCCTGGGCCAATTGTGGGCTGCCCTACGGGACTCCCAATGCAATACAGCCTGTATTCAAACTAGGGACTGTAGTGACACCAATTGCTCTGAGAAGCAGTGCCTTAGACCACTGAGGCACTCCGGAGCCCAAAATATTACACAATATTTTACAAACATGATAGTGCATATTCATTTATATAGTCATTATTATTTAGCATTAACTCAACTCTTGGTTCACAACATTCAGATCTTTCTACTACACCACCATGTTTGCAGTAGGGTAAAACATCTGTTCAGTAAAGTCCACAAAGCAAATGTTGCATACAAACAGTTACTTCACCTGCAGCATGGTCAAGCAAGTTAATGTTTTCAACAGTTTACTAAACAACTACTGATTTAGAACCACAGAGTTACCGAAGGTCAGCACAAAGACAACAGACACCACCTCCGCTATTCCAGAACCATTTCAACTTAAACATTTAAAGATCATAAAATCAACAAGGCTATATATGGTTAATACACTGAAAACAAACTTAACGATACCAAAAACAATTTAGTCCAATCAATGTTGGTAAATATAATATTGCTGTCCATGGTGCTGATTTCTGTGTATGTGTGCGCTCGCGCAAGTAAAACAAAACATGTTGACTCACCCTACTTGTAGACTAGTTGAAGGCCAATGCCATCCTCCCATCTTTCATGTTGTTAAAACGGTCTATGGCTCTGTCATACAGTACACTGTTAGTTTTTGTTGTCATAGGCAACCTAGATAAAATGCTTGCTAGACTGACTTTCTCGCATGGGCAACAATTAACCACTAAGCTAGCTAGCTAGTTAATGTGAGCTTACTAGGCTACATCTAGGCTACATATTGAACTTCAATCATCTCAGGCCAGTGCCAAAACATATTTATTCATGGTAAGATCAGAATCACCGTCGTAATTATTGGCCTGTACAGACAATTAAGTCAAAACCACATGTCCAAATCCAATCTCCATCCATGGCTTAGGAAAGGGCCGATTTAGCAAGCTAGCTACTGCAAGACATCAACACAAGCAGACCAGAAATTGACATTAAAAAAAAAAATGTATGTGATTTGATTGGTCTGAAGCCAAATCCAAACTGGCCTCCCTTGGGGGCGTTGTGTTGCACCAGAACAGCACACAGTTGAGCTCAGCTCAACGCTGATTGGCTAATTATTTTTTAGTTTTTTTTTTATCATTGGAGGCCAAATGCTTGTTGGCATCAATCAAACAAATGCTACGGCGGAAACATGTAATACTCTTTTGGTCCAGACAGCATCAGATACATGGGCTACACATAAGTATTGAACACGTCACCATTTTTCTCAGTAAATATATTTCCAAAGGTGCTATTGACATGAAAGTTTCACCAGATGTTGGTAACAACCCAAGTAATCCATACATACAAAGAAACCAAAACAAATAAGTTCAGAAATTAAGTTATGTGTAATAATGTGAAATGACACAGGGAAAAAGTATTGAACACATGAAGGGAGGTTCAAAAATGCATGGAAAGCCAAGACAACAGCTGAAAACTATCAGTAATTAAAAAGCAATCCAGCCCCCTGTCAGTGCAAATTAATATCAGCTGGTTCAGTCCCAACTGATGGCCTACAAAAAGGTCTCATTGCCAAGGTGTCAAACAAGACACATCTCATGATGGGTAAAAGCAAAGAGCTATCTCAAGACATTCGCAAACTAATTGATGCGAAACATAATGATGGCATTGGTTATAGGCACATTTCTAAGATTCTGAATGTACCAGTGAGCACTGTTGGGGCCATAATACGGAAGTGGAAAGACAATCATTTCACCATAAATTTGCCTCGACCAGGTGCTTTTTGAACCTCCCTTTCTTCATGTGTTCAATACTTTTTCCCTGTGTCATTTCACATTATTACACATAACTTAATTTCAGAACTTATTTGTGTTGGTTTCATGTCAATAGCACCTTTGGAAATATATTTACTGAGAAAAATGGTGACGTGTTCAATACTTATTTCACCCGCTGTATTAAGACAGAGGGGTGCTTTTTCCCTCGCTTGGATTGAAAGAACATCATGAAAACACAGAGAGAGACAAAATAGATATATATATATTGTATACACCCCCGGCCAAAAGTTTGGAATAATCTTTTTGGTGGGGCATTTTACCCTGTTTTATTGATACTCCTGAATCACTATGAACAATAAAATCGTTTTTTCTTGACTGTACGTTTAACAGAGCTGAGAGTTACTTCAAAGTGCATTTCAAGAAGAGAGAGATGCTCAGCTATATAGAATTAATAAATATGGATAATTTAAGAGTGGTTGTGGAAATGTGGTCATAATTTGTGTTCAAGGGGTCAAATCCTACAGAATCCCATGAGAAACTGCTGTTAATCAAATCACACAATAAAACATATTTTATTAATAATAGGGTTAAACAGTGTTATATGCCCCACCAACATCCCTAAAATGGCTGAAATAAGTTTATCAAACCAATGATGAGAGAATAATCAGATTAACTGATAACTGACACAGACATGGTGGAGTAGCAGGAAGATCGGAATGCCGTGAACCAAGAGGTTGTGAATTCAAATCCCAGGGGAGGACATGTTGAATAATATAATCATGTATGTCAAAGTGCGTCAAATATGTACGTTGAAAACACTATTTCAAAAGCATTGTGTGAGTATCCTTGACAACAAACAAAGGCTGTGAATAGATTAGTGGTTCACCAATCAGAGCCTTGATGGGTTCGGCCGCAGTAACAAGGGGTGATGTGTAAAGATATAATTGGGGGGGGCCTTTCTTTGGGACCATCATGTGTATTCCTGACGACTGACACACAGGAATGTTCTTATAACGTTCCTATGAAACATGTCTAGAACGTTGATATTTTATATTCTGAGAGCATGGCAACCATGTTTTGTGTCTGTTTGGTGGGACGTTGATGGAATATTGTCCTAACTGGACACAGGAATGTTCTTGCAACGTTCCAATGAAACCTGTCTAGAATATTAAAATGGGATATTCTGAGAACATGGAAACCACGTTCTGTGTAAGTTCTGTTTGACATTTAACTGGACACTTAAACATCTGGGTAACATTACAAAAATGTTCTCTCTCCCTAGAATTGTTAGCTAAGATGACATTAAGAAAAGTTACAGTATGTTTACATCCAAATACCTACTATCCAAATACTGTATTGCGGCTTGGATTGAATTGAACCCTTATAAGTATGTGTATGTGTAAACAGCAGTCCTGAGGCCAGTCCCCATGGCACCAGTGGTGTCTGCCCCTCCAGAGTCCTGTGTCTGTGAGGGATCAGACCCCCTGTCTCTACAGACAGGGAGCAGACGCTACTTCCTGCTTTAACACTGGGGGGCTTTGGGGGCTTTGGACCCTGGTCTCCTGTTGATCTCCTATAAATCACATTTAGAAGACCTCAGCCATGCAGCTTACATTCTCATGCTGTTCTCTTGAACGTCTTTAGACACAACAAGGGAATGACAGTAACCGGAGAGGAAACACAAGTCACACTACGGAGGATTCTGAGGACAGCATGGGAGCCATGAAACCTGCTTACTATAGTTCAGCAATGGGTACTTTCCTGACTGTTGGAATGTTTTTATAAAGTTATACTAATTGAGAGACAATAAGTTTGAAGTTGTTATTGGAGTTGGCATTAAGAGACATTGTTTGCCACATGTGGTTTCTCTCTGTATGCTACTGTGAATCACTGACGGTCAGTGCAGTTTAAAAAGAGGGAGGAGGACTTTTTTTTTTTATGAGGATGACCTTATTTCTATTACAGCATATTGGATGACTGTCATTCATATTCCATTTACCCAGTTAAATGTAACATCGATAGGTTCAGGCTACTACATGATACTACTATTTTCCCTATACCTATCATGAGGTTGCTACAACCTAGCCTATGAATGAAAGATTACAACGTAGGTGCACAGGTAGAGAGAGAAATTTGAGTAATCAAGGTGTCAGACAGTGACACATTCAATACCGCCTTGGACACTCTTGCCTGCATCTAGCTGATCTAGGGTGTAATCATTAGTCCAGCAGTTGCAAGCAAGAGTTTCTATTGGACAAATTCAGGTATGTTTATCACCATTTCGTTCTGTTTAAGAAACGTTTTCAACAGAATCGGTAGAAGGAATACACCCCTGATCACCGCAAACACAGTTCACCTTCATAGCAGCCACATACAAACAGCATGATCATTTGATCGTTGTATAATTCCTTCTCACATCTACGCGCTCTCCTCCTCTCACCTTTTCCCTTCGCTTGTGGACTTCAGTGCAAAATAAAACAACTGTCTGTTACCAGGCGAAAAAACCTTTCCAAGTCAAACCTTCATACCATAACCACTAACCGCTACACACAGCTTACATCGTTGCCACCATATTAGCTAACATCATAGTCAACACAGCTAGTTACTACAACTAACATGTTAATAAACCTGTTACAATCATGCAGTACAGTGTACAGCAAGTAGTTTAGCAGTTACACCGGCGGGCCCTGGTGGCAATAAATTAATAAAGCTTACCTTGACTCGGAAGAGTTCCACTGTTCGATAGCCATAGCCAGCTAGCTAGCATAGCATCCCTCTCTGTTTGAGCCTGGTGTTTGAGTAGGCTAAACTAGCTAGCTGTATTCGCTAGCTGGGTAAGTAAAAGTGACACAGATATTATACAAATTAAAACTAGCGCTCTCGCTCTCTCTTTTGCCTCTCCTTCATTTTTGAAGACATTATTTCTTTCAAAACTGTTCAACATCATTCTCTCTTTTTTTAATTGTATTTGTATTTTGTATTGTGTTAATTGTTTCAGTCCGATTGGACTTGTTTTACTTAATCAGCATGGCTTTGCATAGTTTATTTCGTTTTTGACCCTTTGCATTCTTGCTGGATAGATCATTTAATAGCTAACATGCTGGCGCTGCGAGCAAATGCTAACGATGCTAGTGAACCTCCTATGTGGATGCCTCCATCTAGTTCCCAAGCAACAGTCCGGTAGTTAGTTTTATTTTTTAATTTTATTAGTTTTATTAGTTTTATTTTTTATTTTGCTACAGTTAAACTATAATAGTTCAGGATTATGGATTTTATCGCAGCTGAACGTCGACAGGAGTCGTCAACTGTTATTATTTACAGAGCCCAGCTCCTGGATTTAGCCCACGCAGCGCTGCTGCACCCCAGGGAAAAGTTTGATATTCCGGACGAGTTGAAAAGGCGACGCCGTGGACGTAGGGCGGGATTGCAATGTAAGGCAAAGTGGAGGAAGTACAAGTACAAGCCAGCTATACCGTCTATCATTTTGGGCAACGTGAGGTCACTACATAACAAGATGGACGAGCTGGAGGGTCTTGTCCGTAAACAAAGGGTCTATCGAGAAACGAGCCTGAAGCTTTTCACAGAGACTTGGCTGAACGATAACATCCCCATAGAGAACGTCACTATCGACGGTTTCCAGACCATCAGAGTGGACAGGGATCGCGTCTCTTCCGGTAACAGCAAGGGTGGTGGGCTGGCTTTATTAGTTAACAACAGATGGTGTAATCCGAACCATATTACTCTTAAGGAAGAGTTTTGTAGCCCGGACATTGAGCTGTTAGCCGTTAGCCTGAGACCCTACTATTTGCCGAGGGAATTCACGGCGGCCATTACTGTTATTGTTTACAGTGGGGAGAACAAGTATTTGATACACTGCCGATTTTGCAGGTTTTCCTACTTACAAAGCATGTAGAGGTCTGTAATTTTTATCATAGGTACACTTCAACTGTGAGAGATGGAATCTAAAATCCAGAAAATCACATTGTATGATTTTTTTATAATTAATTTGCATTTTATTGCATGACATAAGTATTTGATCACCTACCAACCAGTAAGAATTCCGGCTCTCACAGACCTGTTAGTTTTTCTTTAAGAAGCCCTCCTGTTCTCCACTCATTACCTGTATTAACTGCACCTATTTGAACTCGTTACCTGTATAAAAGACACTTGTCCACACACTCAATCAAACAAACTCCAACCTCTCCACAATGGCCAAGACCAGAGAGCTGTGTAAGGACATCAGTGATAAAATTGTAGACCTGCACAAGGCTGGGATGGGCTACAGGACAATAGGCAAGCAGCTTGGTGAGAAGGCAACAACTGTTGGCGCAATTATTAGAAAATGGAAGAAGTTCAAGATGACGGTCAATCTCCCTCGGTCTAGGGAACCATGCAAGATCTCACCTCGTGGGGCATCAATGATCATGAGGAAGGTGAGGGATCAGCCCAGAACTACACAGCAGGACCTGGTCAATGACCTGAAGAGAGCTGGGACCACAGTCTCAAAGAAAACCATTAGTAACACACTATGCCGACTCTGCATACCTTCTACCAGTCTGCAGTGCCATCTTTTTTGCAGTGGTGTGCTGGGGAGCAAACATCAAAGCCGGTGATGCTCTCGGGTAAATAAGCTGATCAGGAAGGCTAGCTCTGTCCTGGGGATGAGCCTTGACACTCTAGAGGAGGTGGCGGAGAGACGGATCCTGGCCAAACTGCTGGCCATCATGGACAACGTCACCCACCCTCTGCACGCTACTGAATGACGCAGAGGAGCACTTTCAGTCACAGACTGATCCCACCACAGTGTGCCAGAGAGCGCTACAGGAGGTCCTTCCTGCCGGCGGCTATTAGACTATATAATGCCTCACCGGGGTGCCGTGCCGTCGGCAACATAGATCTGGAACTGTTGGGGTGCTAGGACCTAGTTTAACAATTATACATCCATCCGTGAGTAACTCTGGTCCTTCAGCACTCATTCACTCAGGACCTACTTATTCATGCAGGTCTGTATATACATACTCATGTACAATTGTTATATCATATCACGTGCAATATTGCTAGTAATTCTTGGACCTAACTTACGTAGGCATTCACTCAGGAATGCATATTAGTATCCTGTCAGTTGCACCTTTTCTCATTGCTTTTAGTATATCGAATGTGCAATACGTCCAGTTGTCTGTAATTAAACCCTGCGCACTAAGGACTGTATTTTAAGGGAATTACTATTATTACCCCAAATTATATCATACACACATTTAGCTATTAAAGTATCTCTTCCTGTCATTTACCTGTACAGTTTGTGTAACCATGCAAGTATTCACTTATCTGTAAATATAACTGTATACTTACCTGTACAGCTAATTTAACCATGCAAAATGTTCACTTACCTGTTCATTTAGCCAGTCTGTCTATTAAGTAAACTATTATTAACCTCGCTCATATCATACGCATTTTTAACTACTGAAGTATTTCTCTGCCATCGACCTGTATAGTATAGTTAACCATCCAACATCCACCAATGTATAGTGTGCATATTCAGCCAACCACCCATACTATGCAATGTCTTTTTATAGCTTTTTTTTGCACTCCAGATACCTTGTATTTCTATACTTTTTCATACTGCCGCTCTATGTATCATGTACCGTGTATCTGTCTTTTGTGTACTTTCGTTGTGGCATTTTGCACCTGCCCTGTGTTTTGTTGTAGCTGCTTGACAAAGAAATTCCCCCCCCGGGGATCAATAAAGTACCTATCTATCTATCTATCTATCTATCTATCTATCTATCTATCTATCTATCTATCTATCTATCTATCTATCTATCTATCTATCTATCTATCTATCTATCTATCTATCTATCTATCTATCTATCTATCTATCTATCTATCTATCTATCTATCTATCTATCTATCTATCTAAGTCAACTTTGCTTTCGAACTTAGTAATCATCTGTAAAATTGTTTTACATGCAATCATACTAGCTAGCTAGATATTGTGTTAAAAACCCTGTTGATGTCATTTGTTGTTTCTTTGGAGCAAGCTAGCTAAGCTATCACTAGGTAGCTAGGTGGTTAATGTGGTGTACAGTAGGCTAGTAGCCTTGTCACCAGCTAGTAGTTGGTTGATTGGGTGAGGAGTACAGTAGGCTACAGTACAACATTACTAAATTATAACGTAGCCTTGTCACCAGCTAGTAGTTGGTTGATTGGGTGGGGAGTACAGGCTACAGTACAGCAACAATAGCCTTCCTGCTGTTCTGTTATTCGTTGATTCTGCAAATTGTTAAATTTGCTAATATTCTAGAAAGATCACACATGCTGCTATAAATGTGCCTTTTACTTGAGAGCTCTGTTCTCTTTGCCAGGTCTCACTTGACAAAATTGTTATTTTTGACCTGGTAAAATAAGCTAACGGTTGTGTGCACTCTCACTAGATAGAATTGTGTGGTTCGGTGGCAGATTTTCAAAGGAAAATAGACATATACAGTATACCATCAGCAATTCTCAATCAGATACACAGTTAACCCACATTGAATTTTCATTCATTCATAAATGTGTACGCCTAAAACCCCAAAAGCAAGCAATGCAGACGTAGAAGCACAGTGGCTAGGAAAAACTCCCTAGAAAGACAGGAACCTAGGAAGAAACCTAGAGAGGAACCAGGCTGTGAGGGGTGGCCAGTCCTCTTCTGGCTGTGCTGGTGGAGATTAGAAAAGACTACAGCCATTTAGGCCAGATCGTTCTTCAAGATGTTTAAACGTTCATAATCACAGTGGTAATAGAGGGTAAAAAAAAGTTCAGCACCTCGAGAGTAAATGCCAGTTGGCTCTTCATAGCTGAGCATTTAGAGGTTGAGACAGCAGGTCCGGTAGAGAGAGACAGGATCAAACAGCAGGTCTGGGACAAGGTATCACTTCATGTGATTCATGAGCAGGTCCTGAGCAGGTCAGGGTTCCATAGCCGCAGACAGAAACAGACAGGATCAGTAACACGGCCAGGTGGACTGGGGACAGGGATAGCCAGGAGTCATCAGGTCCAGCATCCTCTATTTAATTTGTGTAGACTAAGCCCTAGAGGTTTTGTAACGTCACATGATTTAGCCTACAGTACTTGTCAATCCAGATCTGAACATTTTACATCCTTTTTAATACACACAGTTTTTTCCAAACCTAACCACTGAATGTCCGACTACAAGAATGTGGTCAGGTTGACACACTTCTGAGTCACAATAAAACACATCACACACACCACAGATTGCAAGAGCAAGTAAAATGAGCAGTTGGAAAAATTAAGTCTGCTGCGTGGTTGCCCCACACACACACATACACACAAACACACACTTCATTTTAGTTAGTGTGTAATCAAGGCTATGTCATAAAAATAATACTGTGTTTATCTGCCAACCGGGCTCAGTAGGTGACAAGCTGTTCCAGGCCTGGAGTGGCACGCTGGAACTTCCAGAGGCTTGTAGACCTGAAGCAGTGTGATCTATCTATCTATCTATCTATCTATCTATCTATCTATCTATCTATCTATCTGTCTGTCTGTCTGTCTGTCTGTCTGTCTGTCTGTCTGTCTGTCTGTCTGTCTGTCTGTCTGTCTGTCTGTCTGTCTGTCTGTCTGTCTGTCTGTCTGTCTGTCTGTCTGTCTGTCTGTCTGTCTGTCTGTCTGTCTGTCTGTCTGTCTGCCTGTCTGTCTGTCTGCCTGTCTGCCTGCCTGCCTGCCTGCCTGCCTGCCTGCCTGCCTGCCTGCCTGCCTGCCTGCCTGCCTGCCTGCCTGCCTGCCTGCCTGCCTGCCTGCCTGTCTGTCTGTCTGTCTGTCTGCCTGCCTGTCTGTCTGTCTGCCTGCCTGCCTGTCAGTCACACTATCACACTCACTCACTAATTATACAATTGTTCCTCTCTACTTTTGATCTGACACCCCTATTAGCTCTATCACAGCCCGCACAGCTGCATTCGTCTGCCCCTGTTACACCAGCTGCAACAGGTGATACAGGTAATTATCCCATACATGTATACACACACATGCATACTCTCCATCACTTGTGGCTCTATTCAATCACATCCGCTTTAGCCGACATCCGCATAGTGGTTGTTTTGGCGGTGTCTTGGGTGGAACTGAGTTAGAGCTGTCAAACCCACAACCGGCTCCTGGTATTATATACCTAAAGCTGACAATGCCATTGGCTGCATGGAGTCGCATTAAACAGAATCTCATGCAGCCCTGTATACTTACTGTCACTTTGTGCATCTCTCTTTCAGATCTGCCGTGCGCTCCACCACTGTCTGACAGCCTCACCCAGAAGTGCATACACTGGGCCTATCAAGACTGACAAAGCAGAGATGGGTGGCTGACAAGGGAAAAATAAAACACAACATGCACACTCTGTCTCTGTCACACACACTCACACACATTATTCCCAATGTAAATAAGTTGTAATTGCTTGCTTATTTGATCCATTTGCTCCATTTTATTTGAGGATTGGAGAAATCTACTCCTACATATCCATTCTCAATACTTACATAATTACTCTAAATATCTATCCAAGTGTGATTGATAATATTGTATAAGACTATTGCTTAACGTGTACAGTTTGAGGAAATTCTGTGTGCTCTTTTCTGAGTTTAAAAACATGCCTCCCTCTCACACACACATTAGAACCAATGTAAACACATTGTTAAATGTATGCAGGTTCCATTTTAATTTAGGATTGTGTGCAATAAAGTACATTCACAGTTTAAGCAACAGTTTGGTTTATTGGATATTTCTATGATTAAAATGAAGTTGACAGACCTGAAACCCTCTGGGAATTTGTGTATGTTTTGTCATCTGGAGCTGAATTGGCCCCAGCGGCCCTCACATATGTACAGGGTTCCCAGGAATGGCAGGCTAATGTTATTGTCCTGCAAAAGTATTTTTTATGTACCAAGGCCATTGCCTGGCTATCCACATTGCTCAAGCCAAAGTTTGTTCTTCACAATGAATGTGTGTAGCGATTAAAATTCAGGGCGAGTTATCAGGCAACCAAGGCCAAGGAATGGAGAGAGAGATGACCTGGAGGGAGTTCCAGACCATCTTTTTATGAGGCAGAAAAGCAGAGATGGGAGATGACCTGGAGGGAGTTCCAGACCATCTTTTTATGAGGCAGAAAAGCAGAGATGGGAGATGACCTGGAGGGAGTTCCAGACCATCTTTTTATGAGGCAGAAAAGCAGAGATGGGTGGCTAACAAGATAAAAGTAATACATACACACACTCTCTCTCACACACACACACACATTAGTATGTAAATATGTCAATATATTGTAATTATATTGTAATTGTACTTTTTTATTTATGTGTGCTCCATTTTATTTGAGGAAAATGTCTGCAATAAAGTACATTCACAGTTAAAGCAATGTCTTTGGTTTATTGGATATTTCTGTGAATAAAATGTGTGACCAAAAGGAAATCGGCAGACCTGCAACCCTTGGAGTGTGTGCAGGTTTTGTCATCTGGAGCTGAAACAGTGAGAGATGAGGAGGAAGGTGAGGAAGAGTGTATTGTGATTATTTAGTATTTAAATTAGTAAACAAGTAGTGCCCCAAGCAGGGCTCGAACCGTGTCTCAAAAGCAGCAGAAAAGGTCATGAAAATGTCTGTTATACCTATATGCTACTGGCTCCCGCGCCCCACCAGCCAAAACCTTCCCTAACACGGACAACGCACCATCCTATGGGACACCCAACCACAGCCGGTTGTGGCACAGCACATGATATGAACCCGGGTCCATAGTAACGTTTCTAGCACCTTGGACCGCTGCACCACTGAGGAGGCCCCTGTCTTTCTCTCTCTTTGAGTCAACTACTCACCACATGTTATGCACTAGAGCGCTAGCTAGCTGTAACATGCTTTCAGTACTAGATTCATTCTCTGATCCTCTGATTGGATCATCAACATGTCAGTTCATGCTACAAGAGCTCTGATAGGTTGGAGGACGTCCTCAGGAAGTTGTCATAATTACTGTGTCTATGGAAGGGAGTGAGAACCATGAGCTTCCTAGGTTTTGTATTTAAGTCAATGTACCCAGAGGAGGACGAAAACCTTCAATTGCAAATCAGTGTTTGAATATATTTAGCATAGTTTTATCTAAAAAAATATATATATTATTTTATAAAATTCCCTGAGGATGGTCCTCCCCTTCCTCCTCTTAGGAGCCTCCACTGCTTTACATGTAATAAGATACCACTCCCTTTACACTGTGACTGCTTTGATATGCTTGCCTGGCAGGAATAAGTACAACCAGACCAAGGGAACGATGGAAAGTGAAAGATCTGTTTACATCTGGCTAAGGAGTCTAAGGGACTACCATACCCAAATAATGATGTGAATGATTTCAGGGACTATAGGATAAGGACATATTTATATGTATCTTTATTAGATGACGTAAAACATGACTGAGAGTTGGGAGATCTGACCTAGGAGGTATAATATTTAACCCAAGTGTAATAGTAAAATATGAACAAAATGAAGAGAGAGATATATCACAGCCTTTGTGGGGAAGTTTGCATCCAGTGGGGGAGTTTGTGGGGTTCTGTGTGGGTGAATTTGAGGGAGTCTGGAAGAAGAGGAAGTCATCTTTCACTGGAATCTTAAGGCGTCGGCATGCTTCCAAGCTGAAACCGTTTCGGAAGAGTTTTTTGCATATAGAATGACAAGGTTTTTTTTTTAGATTTTCGGGCACACAACATTTTTCAGGAGCTGAAGTCTACTCCCCTTCGTTTGTGATTGGTCAACTGTAGGGATTCTTCAATAAAGTCTTTCTTGTCAATCAACGAGAGACGGCTCATTTTCATGCACATTTCATTAAGAAATACTGCACCATACATCTTAGTTAGATGTAAAATTGCGTGACTAAGATCTCCTCTGCAAAAACGTCAAAATGAATGACAGATTTCATGAGTTAGATTAATTGTGACTATTTTCAGAAAGTGTATACTGGCTATGGCGTCTCAAAATGGACAAACAGTAGTATTGCGTTTTTTTTTTAAGGTCTTTTAAGCAAGTATGCGAGCACACTCGTTCAGTTTGCCTCACCAACTTCGGCTAGCTTGCTGATGCCTTTAGGTATACTAGATCAGGCTTCCTGGTGATTTCAATGCTCATCCAATTATCTCTCACAACTCACTATGGAAGTCTATGACAAATTTCACAGCCAATCGGCAAATATATTCAAAATATGAAAATACTCATACAGGGGAATCTGATTTCAAACCATAACCACTAACCGCTACACACAGCTTACATCGTTGCCACCATATTAGCTAACATCATAGTCAACACAGCTAGCTACTACAACTAACATGTTAATAAACCTGTTACAATCATGCAGTACAGTGTACAGCAAGTAGTTTAGGAGTTACACCGGCGGGCCCTGGTGGCAATAAATTAATACAACTAAAGCTTACCTTGACTCGGAAGAGTTCCACTGTTCGATAGCCATAGCCAGCTAGCTAGCATAGCATCCCTCTCTGTTTGAGCCTGGTGTTTGAGTAGGCTAAACTAGCTAGCTGTATTCGCTAGCTGGGTAAGTAAAAGTGACACAGATATTATACAAATTAAAACTAGCGCTCTCGCTCTCTCTTTTGCCTCTCCTTCATTTTTGAAGACATTATTTCTTTCAAAACTGTTCAACAACATTCTCTTTTTTTTGTATTGTATTTGTATTTTGTATTGTGTTAATTATTTCAGTCCGATTGGACTTGTTTTACTTAATCAGCATGGCTTTGCATAGTTTATTTCGTTTTTGACCTCAACATTCTTGCTGGATAGATCATTTAATAGCTAACATGCTGGCGCTGCGAGCAAACGCTAATGACGCTAGCTAACCTCCTATGTGGATGCCTCCATCTAGTTCCCAAGCAACAGACCGGTATGTCAACTTTGCTTTCGAACTTAGTAATCATCTGTCATGCCCTGATATGTTTCACCTGTCTGTGTTTGTCCCCTCCCCACACCAGGTGCACCCTATCACCATCATTAGTCATGTTAGGTATTTAGCCTCTTGGGTGCTGTTGGCATTTGCCAGATCATCTTGCCTAGTCAGTCGTTCCAGCGCTTTCTTGTGTTACTAACTCTGCCAGTCTGTTTCCCGGTATTTGGACCTCTACCTGCCTTTTGGATTACGTGCCTGTCTATCCCCTCCTGTGCCTTCGATCTTCTGATCTCCTGCTAAAACGAACTCTGCCTGTGTTACGGATTACGAGCCTGTCTACTCCTCTGCACTGCCATCCTTCTGATTCCCGGTACCGAACGCTGCCTGAATTACGACTACGAGCCTGACTCCCCTTATTGGACTACTGCCATTCAGATCCCCTGTTACGAACATTGCCTGTCATTTACTACGAGATTGTCTTGCCCCATATTCTCTATTAAACAGTCAATCATATCTCTGCCTCCGTGTCCGCTTTTGGGTCCTGTATATCTGTCGCTGTGTCAGAACGATCTGGCCATGACGGACCCAGCGGAGTTGACACATCTACAGAACGCAATAGCCCGTCAAGGGGTTATTGTGGGTCGACACGAGGAGGTGCTACGGTCAATAGCAGAAGAACTCCGTGAGCAGAGAGAGAACCAGCAGCGAGCCACCGAATGTCTACTCCAACACTTGGAGAAATTAACACTGGCACTACCGGCACAGAGCGCTTCGCCCCCATCTCCTGTTCCACCTATACCCAGTAATTCACCACCTTCACCGGTATCCCTAAGAGAGCCGCACTTACCTGCCCCCGAACGGTTCTCTGGTGATTCGAGTTATTGTCGTCCTTTCTTGTCCCAGTGCTCGCGTATCTTCGAACTGCAGCGATCCTCCTTTCCCACAGAGAAGTCACGGGTCGCCTATATGATAACCATGATGACGGGGCGAGCCCTGGCCTGGGCTACGCCGATATGGGACCAGCAACTTCCCGTCTGTTACAGTCTAACAGCATTCACTGCAGAGGTAAAAAAAGTTTTCGATGCTCCATTATCCGGAAGAGAAGCGGCACGTCAGCTGCTACATCTAAGACAGGGGACTAGCAGCGTGTCGGATTACTCAATTAAATTCCGTACCCTGGCAGCGGAGTGCTCATGGAATTCCGAGGCTCTGCTCGATGCCTTCTACGACGGATTATGTGATCCCATCAAGGATGAACTCGCCGCCCGAGAGGTGCCTCCCAGTTTAGACAGCCTCATCTCCATTGCCATGCGTATTGGTAGTAGGCTTCAGGAACGAAACCGGGAGAGATAAAATCGTCGTCCTGCTCAGGCACTTCCGCATTTCGGCGGACTGGGTAGCAGAGCGTCACCGGGAGTAACGGCACCACCCGAATACTTCCGAGAACCATCGAGGGCGCCCGAAGTCCTGACATCTGAGCCCATGCAGATAGGAAGGGCACAACTGACGGCCGAGGAACGTCAATGCAGGATAGACAGTCGCAGCTGCCTCTACTGTGGAAAGAAGGGACATTATGCAGCCGGTTGTCCTTTTTAAGGGCGGGCTCATTCGTAACTGCAGGAATACAGGTGAGTCAAACCAAAACCCCGTGGGTACCCCCGGTTCGTTTTCCTTTTCCTGCCACTATTATTTGGGATTCCCAAACCCTGAGAGTAAATGTCCTTATGGATTCAGGAGGTGACGACTGTTTTATTGATAACTCCCTTCTGGTCAAATTAGGCATTCCTTCACGCCCTCTAAGCACACCCATCGAGGCCACAGCCCTGGACGGTTGTTCTATTGGGCGGGTGTCTCAGATATCGGTGCCCGTTACTCTGATTCTGTCTGGCAACCACAGGGAGGAGATCCAGTTCCTGCCCCTACATTCCCCTAATGCTCCAATTGTGTTAGGCCATTCTTGGCTTGTTAAACACAACCCTCACATAGATTGGACTACCGGTTCTGTTACAAACTGGAGCCCTTTTTGCCTTGCTCATTGTCTGAAGGCTGCACCTCATGTTCTAACCAGACAGGTTTCACAGGCCACAGAGGACATTTGTCATCTGTCCCCTCCGAATACTGGGATCTAAGGGAGGTCTTCAATAAGTCTCGGGCTACCTCGCTACCACCTCATCGGCCATACGACTGTGCCATAGACCTCCACCCAGGCACATCACCCCCCCGTGGACGTCTGTACTCCTTGTCCGGTCCGGAGACTAAGGCCATGGCAGATTATGTGGAGGCCTCCCTCAGGGCTGGGATTATTCGGCCATCTTCCTCTTCTGCTGGCGCAGGGTTTTTCTTCGTAGCCAAAAAGGATAAGACTCTTTGCCCATGCATTGATTACCGGGGTCTTAATGACATCACGGTGAAGAACCGATATCCACTCCCTCTGCTGGCCTCCGCTTTTGAACTGCTCCAGGGAGCCACGATCTTCTCAAAACTGGACCTCCGAAACGCGCACCACCTGGTACGGATACGAGAAGGTGATGAATGGAAGACGGCGTTTAACACTGCTAGTGGACACTACGAATATCTGGTGATGCCATTTGGGTTGACTAACGCTCCCGCTGTCTGCCCTCAAACAGCGCTTCACTTCAGCCCCCATTTTGATTCACCCAGACCCAGCCAGGCAATTTGTAGTGGAGGTAGATGCCTCCAATATCGGCGTGGGGGCTGTGTTGTCGCAAAGGTCGGGCAACGATCAGAAGCTGCATCCATGTGCATTCCTCTCCCGTCGTCTGACACCTGCTGAGGTAAATTATGACGTCGGCAACAGGGAATTGCTGGCGGTCAAGACAGCATTGGAGGAGTGGAGACATTGGCTGGAGGGGGCGGAAACAACCATTTATTGTGTGGACAGACCACAAGAATCTTGAATACCTACGCTCAGCCAGGAGACTCAATGCCCGACAAGCTAGGTGGGCTCTGTTTTTTACTCGGTTTGATTTCACCCTGTCTTATCGGCCCAGCTCAAAGAATACGAAACCAGATGCCCTCTCCCGGGTGTTCAGTCCTACTGCTGCGGTCCAAGGAAATGAACGCATTCTTCCGGTCTCTTGTCTGGCTACGTCCTTGGTCTGGGGCGTTGAAGAGGCTGTGCGTAATGCGCAACAGTTGAGCCCTGACCCAGGAGGGGGTCCGCCGGGCTGCCTGTTCGTACCTGACCCTGTTCGATCCCGAGTCCTGGAATGGGGCCATTCGTCGAGACTGACCTGCCACCCCGGCGCTCGTCGGACCCTGGCATTTATACGGCGACGATTTTGGTGGCCCACCATGGGGGTGGATGTCCCCTCTTTTGTCTCGGCCTGCACGGTATGCAACTGAAGCAAGACGTCCCGCCAGGCCCCAGCTGGTCTCCTGCAGCCTCTCCCTGTCCCTCATCGTCCATGGTCGCATCTCTCCCTGGACTTTGTCACAGGTCTGCCACTATCCGACGGCAATACCGCCATCCTCACCGTAGTAGACCGGTTTTCGAAGGCGGCACACTTTATCCCCCTGCCTAAGTTGCCATCGGCCAAGGAGACGGCCCAATTGATGCTGCAGCATGTTTTCCGGATCCACGGACTACCCACTGACATTGTCTCCGACCGGGGTCCTCAGTTCACCTCCCAGTTCTGGAGGGCTTTCTGCACCCTTATTGGATCTTCTATCAGCCTGTCCTCAGGATTCCACCCAGAGTCTAACGGCCAATCAGAGCGGGCCAATCAAGACCTAGAAACGGTGCTACGTTGCCTGGTTTTGGACAATCCCACCACCTGGAGCCAGCAACTTGTTTGGGTGGAATATGCCCGCAACACCCTGCCTTCCTCCGCTACTGGGCTTTCTCCCTTCGAGTGCTCCTTGGGCTACCAGCCTCCGCTGTTTCCGGAGCAGGAAGAGGAGGTTGGCGTCCCGTCGGCCCAGTTGTTTGTTAGGCGATCGGTGGCAAGCCGACCGTCGCAGGACCAAGGCTCCCCACTACCATGTTGGCCAGAGGGTGTGGCTGTCCACCCGAGATCTGCCCCTTCGGGTGGAGAGTCGCAAGCTTTCATCCCGTTACATCGGCCCTTATCAGATCTCCCGGGTTATCAACCGCTCAGCTATACGCCTCATGTTGCCCCGATCCCTCCGCATTAATCCTACCTTTCATGTGTCCCGTGTAAAACCTGTCTCTCATTGTCCTTTGTCTCCTGTTCCCAGGCCTGCACCTCCTCCTCGGGTTATTGACAACCAACCTGCCTGGACGGTACGTCGCCTCCTGAGAGTCCGTCCCCGGGGCCGGGGTTTCCAGTACCTGGTTCACTGGGAGGGCTACGGGCCGGAGGAACGGTCTTGGGTCTCCACCAGGGACATCCTCGACCCGGAGCTCATCGCCGACTTTCATCGACGGCATCCCGGTCAGCCAGGTATGCACCCGGGTCGGTCGCCAGGTGGCGCCCGTAGGGGGAGGGGTACTGTCATGCCCTGATATGTTTCACCTGTCTGTGTTTGTCCGCTCCCCACACCAGGTGCACCCTATCACCATCATTAGTCATGTTAGGTATTTAGCCTCTTGGGTGCTGTTGGCATTTGCCAGATCGTCTTGCCTAGTCAGTCGTTCCAGCGCTTTCTTGTGTTACTAACTCTGCCAGTCTGTTTCCCGGTATTTGGACCTCTACCTGCCTTTTGGATTACGTGCCTGTCTATCCCCTCCTGTGCCTTCGACCTTCTGATCTCCTGCTGAAACAAACTCTGCCTGTGTTACGGATTACGAGCCTGTCTACTCCTCTGCACTGCCATCCTTCTGATTCCCGGTACCGAACGCTGCCTGAATTACGACTACGAGCCTGACTCCCCTTATTGGACTACTGCCATTCAGATCCCCTGTTACGAACATTGCCTGTCATTTGCTACGAGATTGTCTTGCCCCATATTCTCTATTAAACAGTCAATCATGTCTCTGCCTCCCTCCCGTATATCTGTCGCTGTGTCATCATCTGTAAAGTTGTTTTACATGCAATCATACTAGCTAGCTAGATATTGTGTTAAAAACCCTGTTCATACAGGGGAATCTGATTTCAGTGGGTCAATGGATGAGAGAGAATTACCAGTGAAAACTCTCCAGGCCTCCTCTTCTATGGCTGTGGGGAGGATGGATAGATTAGATCAGACAGACAGACAGACAGACAGACAGACAGACAGACAGACAGACAGACAGACAGACAGACAGACAGACAGACAGACAGACAGACAGACAGACAGACAGACAGACAGACAGACAGACAGACAGACAGACAGACAGACAGACAGACAGACAGACAGACAGACAGACAGACAGACAGACAGACAGACAGACAGACAGACAGACAGACAGACAGACAGACAGATAGATAGATAGATAGATAGATAGATAGATAGATAGATAGATACTTTATTGATCCCCAAGGGGAAATTTCTTCAAGTTTTGCTGGGCAGAGAGCTGTGGGGAGTTTTGCCACATATGGGCCCCATTAGTCACATCGGATCAGAACCTGTGCTTCAAAAGACAGCTGACCTGGAACTGAACAGGAAATAGGAGTTTACCTTTAATCCAATGAAACATTACGCTTTAAATTACCACAGATATAAAGAAAAATAAGAAGAAATCATGCAG
Organism: Thymallus thymallus; assembly: GCA_023634145.1. Classification (NCBI taxonomy): domain Eukaryota; kingdom Metazoa; phylum Chordata; class Actinopteri; order Salmoniformes; family Salmonidae; genus Thymallus; species Thymallus thymallus. The sequence goes on from CM042410.1 coordinate 40,893,510, forward strand.
GGAGATGAAGAGAATGTAACGTTATATTCCTGATCAACGACCCGCAGCTTGACAACTCCCTCCTTGGTGTTGGATACGGGTGCACTACACTTGAGCCCATGTGAGTTGAACCCGACCCCACATGCACGTTAACACATTCAGTAGCTAGTCCTATAAAACCAGTGCTGGAGATTGAGGGATGACGAGTGGAACTCGTTCAGGCCTAGTTTAGAGAGCATTGCACGGACGTGCACACACACACACACACACACACACACACACACACACACACACACACACACACACACACACACACACACACACACACACACACACACAAACACACACTCACACACTCACACCGCCTATACTTCGAGATGAGCCTGGGGTCTGCTGGGGCCCAGAGCACAATGCTGGTGTTGTCTCTGACAGAATGGACAATTTTCACACTGAATTATATTTCTGTATAAAAAGAAGAATTCAAAAAATCTCACTTCTCCATGTAATTTTGAATCAGACAATCGCTTGGTTTGAATTTTGGACTTCAAGTGAGTTTAGTTGATCCCGATGACCTTCAATTCAATTAATCTCAACACCAACTGGTTCGCTGTAGACAATTTAAATCAATTATATTCTGGCCACATTGACGCTACAATCCAATCTATGATGATAAAGAAATGTAGGATAATTGTTTGAGATTGAGATTGCAAAAAGTGATTACCATTGACTGATAATGATTTAATCTAACCCCTATAGTATTTTGTTTTCATGAGTTTTCAGTGCAGTGTGCGGAAAGAGTAATGTATGTAATTTCAGTCAACATTATTCAAAACAACATCCTGTTCAACATCCACCTACACCGTACATATGATATATCTGAGTATACGTTTGCAGCTGTATCTATCTGACGATTGAAAGATCCATTGTCTCTTGTCCTGGAGGTTTGTTTGTAAAAGGTCTTGTTCCTGTTTGGTCTATGGAAGGTTGTGTCCCTTTCTCTGTGAAGCATGCAGTGTGTTGAAAGATGAGGTCACATGAAGCTCGGTTCTCATAAGACCAGACTGTGTTTTACTCCTGATGATTACTGTCATACAGCCAAATGTATCTGCATTTATAGCCAAATGTATCTGCATTTATAGCCAAATGTATCTGCATTTATAGCCAAATGTATCTGCATTTATAGCCAAATGTATCTGCATTTATAGCCAAATGTATCTGCATTAATAGCCAAATGTATCTGCATTTATAGCCAAATGTATCTGCATTTATAGCCAAATGTATCTGCATTTATAGCCAAATGTATCTGCATTTATAGCCAAATGTATCTGCATTCTAAATATCTATCATTGTGTTACCTTCATGTAGGCAGGGGTTGAAAACAAAGGATCTTGTTGGAAATCGTATTCCTTATATTGATATCGAAATATATAATTATATTAATATATCATTTTGATGGAATTTATTTACAGTAATAAAAGTGTATACATTAAGTGTGATCACATATTCAAATGATGGAAATGCGTCATTGTTCTTCGAAACCCACCAAGAATTCACTGCCACAATAAAGCATTGTAAGACAGAGTGCCACTCTCTATGTCACTGGTGGCTTGGCTGGACTCCCACTACTTCTTCCCTGAGGGGCTGAGTCTGTGCCAGGGTACTTCTCCAAGTGGTAGTGTCTTGAAGGAGTGATAGTGAACCATTGGACAACACAGTATATGCACAGTGAAGTGCTCATGGATCTTTGTCTGTCATAGAGTTGGAATGCTCCTTTGCATTAAAATTCCCTCTCTCTGAACATCAATAATGAGCTTCCTGTTCTCATTGACATGAGTAAGGACATTTCTCTGTGGCAGTCAGACACATTTCAGCAAGTGCACAGCTTCGTCTTTTATGTAACACTGATGTTCATTGGCTATGAGTTATGACCACAAGTGGCTAATAAAAAGGTGCACAGCTCCATGACCACTAGAAAAATATCCCTGAAATGTCACCATCAAATGCCTCATGCCACTTTGTCCACATAAACAAGTGGTTTTTATGGGCAGATGATTACTCAATCCATCTGGTTGTGTCCTTCAGTGCAACTATTAAACTCGGAAGTCACATCCACTTTTCCAGAGCCCCAACCTGACAAGCATTACAAACCCACATACCGTAACCACATCCATTTCAAACATCTCTCATCTACCAAATGAACTAGGCATACATGGTATGTAGACAGATACTGTGTCAACGACACAATTCACAACCATTTCTAGACAGACAGAGACCTGTTGTGTAACATGCCTAATGTTCGGGTTCAGTCAGCACTGAACAAATGTCCATAGTGAGTCACTAAGGTGTAACGACCAAAACATTCAGTACAGTAACACATTCATCATTGTATACTACTGAAATGTACACCCCTCAAAGCTCACAAATCCCTAAACTAGCTTACCCCAAGCTTTCTTATCCTATCGCAACCAAGCTGGAAACCATTATTTTTCACGGAGGGGAGAGTTTGAGAGAAAGAGAAAGAGGGCAGTCTAAAGAGTACAGCTCACAGTCTTCTCTCTTCAAAGAGCTGAACTCCCTGCAACCTGTCCGGCACTCATCAATCGATAAATTGGTCCTTGAAATGAGATCTGTGTGAAAGGCGGCCCACCCTGTCTAGGGGCCTGAAAGGGCTGGCCCCTGGGGTGGGTACCTATTGTATCCCGGCCCGGGGCATTGAGGCTCACGGAGCCCCCATACTCCCCTACCAAGAGGATCAGGTGACCCTTCTGTACCTTTGAAATTGGGGACGTGATCAAACACCCCGCCATCACAAACTCCACCACAGCCCCCTCTAGTGAAATCCAGTCCTCCATACTGAAATTGATGGGTTGGTTGCTTGGTTCATCCGAGAGAATTTCCATTCTTAAACAAAAATATCTAAAACTGGCTTAGGCGAGCATATAAAGTTAGAGTCCATTTAAGTGATTGTAAAAAGGTTTTACTTGTAAACTAATGAAAGTATCCAGGTAACTGTGTTTCCATAAAGTGGTTTAATCTTTTACTGCAGTGGGCTGACAAACAAATCTACTTTTAAACAAAAGTATACACCTCACCCACAAATAAAATACACCTGTACCATGTCAGTTTGCATCCCAATATTACACTTTATATACATCACAGAAGACTGAAATACACCTGCTAACTCAAGAAATGACTGTTTTGCTGAGGAGATCTTAGTCGCAAGATTTTACATCTAACTAAGATATTTGGTGTAGTATTTCTCAATGAGAAAATGAATGACAACAACAACTTTATTGAAGAATCCCTACAGTTGACCAATCACGGACGAACAGGCGTAGACTTTGGCTCCTGAACTTCGGCTGGCCTCGATAAAAAATGTTGTGTGCCCGAAGGCTCCCAAACTTTGGCTGGCCTCGATAAAAAAAGTTGTGTGTCCTGAACAGCCGAAAGAAAACGTCCAAAACTAACAAAAACGTCATAAAATGTCATCATAATATATGCACAATCTCTTCCGAACTGTTTCGGCTTGTAAGCATGCCTTAAGGAATGGAAAGGATGCCTTAAGGAATGGATGCAGCTCAACTTGATCTTTGAAAGATAACTTTGGTCCAGTGTGGCTCAGTTGGTAGAGCATAGTGCTTACAACGCCAGGGTTGTGGGATCGACCAGTATGGGTGTGGTTTCGACCAGTATGGGGGAAAAAAGTGTGAAAATGTATACACTCACTACTGTAATTCGCTCTGGATAAGAGCGTCTGTTAAACGTAAATGTTAAAACCAAAATGTCTTCCTTTGCTTTTGCTAATCCTGGTAATGTGAATGCATTGCCACCAGGGCCTGTTCCTACAACCATGATTGTATTTTGTGTTTCTAGGTTTCTAGGTGTTTTCAAATGAAAACATTATACATATACATTATCGTTATTTTGAAAGGTCTTATGCAAGTTTGTGTAATTGTAGGTTAAGGTGACAATCTAGAGCAACAATAAAATAAAAAAGTTGATAATCATGTATCGAGTAATATCATTTTGGCTAAGTGGAAGCCACAATAACTTTTAATGTGAAACTTGACATAGAGTCAACCTGCACTATGAAACCCTTAGTTTCTTAGAAGTCAACTACAGCCTCCCTCTCAATCTGGATACCAGATGGTGAATGCTCTGGTCTGGTCTACAACAGTGGAATTCTGTGCCACATCTGAATTATGTGGCAGTCTTTTACATAGGTATTTACACATGATTAGAGAGGTTTACTGTAGAGGAATTTAGAATTGGAGTATACATTCAAGTTGTGTAAGACATAAATAACGAAATAAAACCAAACAAGATGTCTGTTCTCTACAGTAGTGATGGGAAGTTTGGCTCTTTCTACTTGCTCAGATCTTTTTAACTTGTTCAGTCAAAATAACTAATCTTTCGACTAATTTCATTCATTAATGCCTCATAGCACACAGGACCCTCTACCAGCAAATCATTCACCATAGGGGTTATTGGAGCTGTCATTTGTGATTGAGACTTTCAAAAGTGTGCTTCGAACAATGTACCTTTGTGATTGCTAGGCATACAATACGGTTTTTTATTTATTCCTTTGAAATTAGGTCTAGTTGCGGCAGTAAGCGTACTAGATTGTGAACAAATCTTGGCGGAATAAGTTAATATCATTCGCAAACTGCAGCAGCCCCGTTTCTGTATTATATGTTAGATTAAAGAATTAAGACAGATACAAATGTCAAGTTTACTAGCCTTGTTCAAGCATTGTATAAATCCATACAAACGGGTCCGGGGAACAGCCCCGCTAGTCGATTACCTATCAACTAGAGTCTGTAACAGCCCCCCAAACAATTTGTTCTCGAGTTCGAGTGTTTGGACCATGTTAGTTTGTTGGTGATGTGGAAACCAAGGAACTTGAAGCTCTCAACCTGCTCCACTACAGCCCTGTCGATGAGAATGGGGGCATGCTCGGTCCTCCTTTTTCCTGTAGTCCACAATCATCTCCTTTGTCTTGATCACGTTGAGGGAGAGGTTGTTATCCTGGCACCACACGGCCAGCTCTCTGACCTCCTCCCTATAGGCTGTCTCGTCGCTGTCGGTGATCAGGCCTACCACTGTTGTGTCCTCTGCAAACTTAACGGTGTTGGAGTCGTGCCTGGCCATGCAGTCATGGGTGCACAGGGAGTACAGGAGGATGACCAGCCTTTCAAAGCACTTCATGGCTACAGACGTGAGTGCTAGGGGTCGGTAGTCGTTTAGGCAGGTTACTTTAGCGTTCTTGGGCACAGGGACTATGGTGGTCTGCTTGAAACATGTTGGTATTACAGACTCAATCAGAGACCAGTTGAAAATGTCAGTGAAGACACTTGCCAGTTGGTCAGCGCATTCTCGGAGTACACAAGCTTGACGTAGTCATTGTGTGCTATGAATATGGGACCAAATATTTACCTTTTAACTGCTTTAATACACACATAAGTGAATTTTTCCCAGTACTTTTGCTCCCCTAAAATGTACAAAAGTGCTGTAATTTCTTAAAGGTTCACCCGATATGGATGAAAATACCCTAAACTTAAACCTGACAGTCTGCACATGTGAAGAAGCCAGATGTGGACGTCCTGGGCTACCTCCAAATTCTCTAAAATTAGGTTGGAGTCGGCTTATGGTAGAGAAGTTTACATTCAATTTTCTGGGAACAGCTATGCTGGACATTTCAGCAGTCAGCATGCCAATTGCACTCTCCCTCAAAACTTGAGACATCTGTGGCATTGTGTGACAAAACGGCACATTTTAGATTGGCCTTTTAATGTCCTCAGCACAAGATGCACCTGTGTAATGATCATGCTGTTTAATTAGCTTCTTGATATGCCACACCTGTCAGGTGGATGAATTATCTTGACAAAGGATAAAATGATCACTAACAGGGATGTAAACAAATTTGTGCACAGCATTTGAGAGAAATAAACTTTTTGTGCGTATGGAACGTTTCTGTTTCCTTTATTTTGGCAGGACATGTTATGTTATATTGTTGTTGTCTTTACTACTTTACTTTATGCTGCCTGCAGCATTATCTATTTTTCTGAGCGCACATGACAGCCAGTTGATGGTAGGAGCACGTCTCCGGAGCCGGTGAGTCTGTGGAGAGCGTATTAAAAGTCAATTCATGCTTGATCTGGATATGTGGTCGGAGGCGCCTTTACAGAGGCCAAAGCAGAGCTCTGTGCAGCGTTGCTATGCGGCGCGCACATTTTGTAACAATGTGGAGAGCTCTGTATAGCTCCCGCATTGACATGATTGGTTGACGGTAGTTGGGGGCGGGAGGTCCAGTATAAACACAAACTCACTACCTTGACAAATTCAAAATTTACCATAGCACTGCGCAAGAAGTATGAATGCCCTGACTTCTGCAGAGGCCATATCACTGTAAATGCTGCAAGGCTGCTGCAGATGTCAGATTGACCATGCAGAGCCTTTAAATCCTGTTCTAGAATTCATTGCAGCCAGCAGGTCAAATAAATGACTAAAATGAACAAGACACTCGGAAAAAGGAATCATGACTCTCGAGTCAGTAAATTTAGTCGTTCTAAAATAACGAATAGTTTGCGAACTGCAAATATTTACTCTACAGTAACTATGTATGAACAAGCTAACACCATGGCATTTATACGACGTCTCCAACTGTGCGAATTACACATCAGTGTGGACAGTAACAGATTACATTTAGAAAGTAACCTACCCAACCCTGTCAGTCTGAATGGGAATTCACGGCGGCCATTGCTGTTATTGTTTACATCCCGCAATCCGTGGACGCAAACACAGCGTGTGACGTCATCCACTCTGTTATCGCGAGGTTACAGACAGCGCATCCCAGAGCTTTCTTTGCCATTTCGGGGGATTTTAACCATGCATCTCTCTCTTCAACGCTGCCCACATTCAAACAGTTAGTGAAGTGCCCAACCAGGAATAATACAACTCTGGACTTGTTATATGCTAATGTGAAGGATGCATACAACTCCACTTCACTCCCTCCCCTCGGTAGATCAGATCACAACCTTGACCACCTTACTCCACTCTACAGGACTTTGGTCCAACAGCAGACTGCGACCACTAGGACCATTAGGAGATGGTCTCCGGAGGCGAATGAGGCCCTACAGGACTGCTTTGAAACAACAGACTGGGATGTGCTCTGTGAGGCTCATGGGGAGGACATCGATGGACTTACTGTCTGCATAACGGACTATATCAATTTTTGTGTAGACAACACTGTACCCACCAGGAAGGTACGCTGTTTTCCAAATAATAAACCCTGGGTCACCAGCAACCTGAAGGCCCTGCTGAATGAGAAGAAGAGGGCCTTCAAGGAGGGGGACAAGGACAAATTGAAATGCGTTCAGAGGGAGCTGAAGTTGCGGATTGCTGAGGGGAAGAGAGGGTATAAGGAGAAGATGGAGGACAAACTGAGGCAGTACCAGGTGAGAGAGGTGTGGAAGGGTATGAGAAATATCACTGGCTTCAAAACAGTGGGCAGACGGAGGGGACCCAGGACAGAGCCAATGAGCTGAACCAATTTTTTAGATAGTGGCCCTGTCCACCTCCCGTCCAGGTCCCCAGGCCACACACCCGCACGGCTGTCCCACCCCCATTTTGCTCACAACACCTCTGTTGAGACAATCAGCGACCCCACCTCCACCCCTGCTCCCTCTGGACTGATCCTCAACACCCCCCTTCCCCCACCACCTCCCCACCTGGGCTGGCTTTCACCACCAAGTGAAGAGAGAGCTGGAGAGACTACATCAGTGGAAAGCGGTGGCCCCTGATGACATCAGCCCAAGGGTGCTTAGGGTCTGTGCTGACCAACTGTGTGGAATACTACAGCGTCACTTCAACCTTATCCTGAGCCTAGAAAGGGTCCCTGTGCTGTGGAAAACATCCTGCCTCGTCCCAGTGCCCAAGACGGCGCACCCCACTGTCCTGAATGACTTCAGACATGTAGCGCTAACATCCCACATCATGAAGACCCTGGAAAGGCTAGTCCTCGCTCACCTCAGACCCCTGGTGTGTACATCACTGGACCCCCTGCAGTTCGCATATCAGCGCAACATCGGGGTGGATGATGCTATTATCTACCTTCTGCAGAGGGCCTACTCTCACCTGGACAACGCAGGTTGCACTGTGAGGGTTATGTTTTTTGACTTCTCCAGTGCCTTCAACACCAATCAGCCCCTGCTACTGGGTGAGAAGATGAAGAGGATGAAAGTGGAAGCACCCTTAGTCTCCTAGGTCACAGACTACCTGACCGGTAGGCCACAATTTGTGCGACTACAGAGCTGTGTGTCAAAACGGGCAGTGAGCAACACAGGGGCCCCCCAGGGAACGGTCCTGTCCCCCTTCCTGTTCACCCTCTACACCTCTGACTTCAGATATAACTCTGAAACATGCCACCAACAGAAGTTCTTGGATGACACCGCAATTGTAGGGTGCATCAGGGGTGGGCAGGAGGAGGAGTACAGGAGCACAATTAGTGACTTTGTGTTGTGGTGTGAGCAAAACCACCTTCAGCTCAACATCAGAAAAACAAAGGAAATGGTGGTGGACTTCAGGTGAACCAAGGCAAAACTGACTGCAGTCCCTATAAAGGGGATGGATGTGGAAATGGTTGGGTCATACAAGTTCCTGGGAGTCCATACGGACAACAGGCTGGAATGGGCTTGTAACACCGGGGCCCTGTACAAAAAGGGCCAGAGCCGACTCTACTTTCTGAGGAGGCTCAGGTCCTTCAACGTGTGTAGTAAACTACTGCATACTTTCTACCAGTCTGTGGTGGCCAGTGCCATCTTTTTTGCAGTGGTGTGCTGGGGAGCAAACATAAAAGCCGGTGAAGCTTATCAGGTAAATAAGCTGATCAGGAAGGCTAGCTCTGTCCTGGGGATGAGCCTTGACACTCAAGAGGAGGTGGCAGAGAGACGGATCCTGGCCAAACTGCTGGCCATCATGGACAATGTCACCCACCCTCTGCATTCCTTGGTTATGACGCAGAGGAGCACCTTCAGTCACAGACTGATCCCACCACGGTGTGCCAGAGAGCGCTACAGGAGGTCCTTCCTGCCGGTGGCTATTAGACTATATAATGCCTCACCGGGGTGCTCTGCCATCGGCAACATAGACCTGGAACTGTTGGGGTGTTAGGACCTAGTTTAATAATTGTGCATCCATCCGTGAGTAACTCTGGTCCGTAATCACTCATTCACTCAGGACTTATTTATTCATTCAGGTCTGTATATACATACTCATGTACAGTTGTTATATCATATCACATGCAATATTGCTAGTAATTCTTGGACATAACCTACGTAGGCATTCACTCCAGAATGCATATTAGTATCCTGTCAGTTGTATCCTTTTTTCATTGCTTTTAGTATATCGAATGTGCAATACGTGCAGTTATCTGTAATGAAACCCTGCGCACTAAGGACTGTATTTTAAGGGAATTACTATTATTACCCCAAATTATATCATATACACATTTAGCTATTTAAGTATCTCTTCCTGTCATTTACCTGTACAGTTAATGTAACCATGCAAGTATTCACTTACCTGTAAATTTAACCAGTCTGTCTAATAAGTAAACTATTATTACCCTTACTCATATCATATGCATTTTTAGCTATTTAAGTATTTCTCTGCCATCGACCTGTATAGTATAGTTAACCATGAAGTTAGTGTACATATTCAGCCATCCACCCATACTATGCAATGTCTTTTTATAGCTTTTTTGCACTCCAGACTTCTTGTATTTCTATACTTTTTCATACTGCCGCTCTATGTACTATGTATCATGTATCGTGTATCTGTCTTTTGTGTATTTTCGTTCTGGCATTTTGCACCTCCACTGTGTTTTTTCGTAGCTGCTTGGCGATTAAATTTCCCCTCGGAGATCAATAAAGTATCTATCTATCTATCTATCTATCTATCTATCTATCTATCTATCTATCTATCTATCTATCTATCTATCTATCTATCTATCTATCTATCTATCTATCTATCTATCTATCTATCTATCTATCTATCTATCTATCTATCTATCTATCTATTTATCTATCTGTCTCTGTCTCAATTTCTGTCAAGCGTTGCTGCTGTTGAATGTAATTTAAATTGTAACAAGATGGGTTGTTGTCAGGTTATTCTAGGATTTAGTCAAATGTTGGCCCTGGATGGGTGAGTAACCTTTGGTAGAATACTTCACTTTGCTCCCTCCCTGTGGCGAACACTGGAATAGTCTCTGGAATAATCCAAGTCACATACAGGGAGGTTGCCATCATGTTTATAATCTCTCTCAACAGACTTTTTGTGAGATTTGGTCATGGGTTATCATGTCATAATTGGCATAAAACATGTCTGCCAAGAGTCTCATCTATTCCAAAGTACAATGCATACCAACGTTGATGTCCACAGTTACACAATAAAGGTAAGCATTTGTACGTCATTGATTTGGAATTGATCATGTGTAGCCTGGTGAGTTTGAACTTGCCACATGGAGGCAGTAAAGGTATCAGATCATTTGCCTCTAGCACAGCACATCATAATAACTGTAGTGGCATGGTAGAAATGACACCATTGGTGGTACAAATTTAAATGTTCCATATAGGTTTGCATGCATACAGTTGAGTATACTATCAAGTCATTTTGCATCACATCACCAGAATCGAGGGAATGTGGACAAAATATCTCAGACAAAATGTATTCCGAATTTATTTTCTTCTAGTAAAGTCAACAACAATATAACATAATTTAATGTCCTGCCAAAATAAAGGAAACACCACAGTGTCTTAATATGGACTTCCCACTGGGATCACACTGGGAATTCCATATTCTACAAGAGTCTTGAAATCTATACGCTCCAGAATCTCCCATAAGTATTCAATTGGGATGAGATCTTGTTACAGACACACACACATGCGTGCACACACACACAGTGGTGTAAAGTACTTAAGTAAAAATACTTACTACTTAAGTATTTTTTTTGGGGTATCTGTACTTTACTTTACTATTTATATTTATGACAACTTTTACTTTTACTTCACTACATTCCTAAAGAAGATTATGTATTTTCTACTCCATACATTTTCTCTGACACATATGCTGCTGCTACTGTCTATTATCTATCCTATTGCCTTTTAAATTTAGCTCTAGATACACTGAACTAAAATATAAATGCAAAATGTTAAATGCTGATCTCCAGATTTTATGAGCTGAAATAAAAATCCCAGAAATGTTCCATACGCACAAAAAGTTTATTTCTCTCAAATGCTGTGCACCAATTTGTTTACATCCCTGTTAGTGATCATTTTATCCTTTGTCAAGATAATTCATCCACCTGACAGGTGTGGCATATCAAGAAGCTAATTAAACAGCATGATCATTACACAGGTGCATCTTGTGCTGAGGACATTAAAAGGCCACTCTAAAATGTGCAGTTTTGTCACACAATGCCACAGATGTCTCAAGTTTTGAGGGAGAGTGCAATTGGCATGCTGACTGCTGAAATGTCCAGCATAGCTGTTCAACACCAAAGTTCATCACTAAGCTAAGGACCCTGGGACTAAACACCTCTCTCTGCAACTGGATCCTGGACTTCCTGATGGGCTGCCCCCAGGTGGCAAGGGTAGGTAACAACACATCTGCCACGCTGATCCTCAACACTGAGGCCCCTCAGGGGTGCGTGCTTAGTCCCCTCCTGTACTCCCTGTGCACCCATGACTGCATGGCCAGGCACAACTCCAACACCATTAAGTTTGCAGACGACACAACAGTGGTAGGCCAGATCACCGACAACGACGAGACAGCCTATAGGGAGGAGATCAGAGACCTGGCCATGTGGTGCCAGGAAAACAACCTCTCCCTCAACGTAATCAAGACAATACAGATTATTGTGCACTACAGGAAAAAGGAGGACCGAGCACGCCACCATTCTCATCGACAGGGCTGTAGTGGAGCAGGTTGAGAGCTTCAAGTTCCTTGGTGTCCACATCACCAACAAACTATCATGGTCCAAACACACCAAGACAGTCTTGAAGAGAGCACGACAAAGCCTATTCCCCCTCAGGAGACTGAAAAGATTTGGCATGGGTCCTCAGATCCTCAAAAAGTTATACAGCTGCACCATCGAGAGCATCCTGACTGGTTGCATCACTTGATTTAGCAAATATTCTGGTGCCATTTGATTACCTGTTTAGGTATCTGATGACTTGGGGGTAGAAGCTGTTAAGAAGCCTTTTGGATCTAGACTTGGCGCTCCTGTACCACTTGCCGTGCAGTAGCAGAGAGAGTCTATGACTAGGGTGACTGGAGTCTTTGAAAATTCTTCCTCTGACACCGCCTGGTATAGAGGTCTTGGATGGCAGGAAGCGTGGCCTCTGTAGTGCTTTGCGGTCGGAGGCCAAGCAATTGCCATACCAGGCAGTGATGCAACCAGTCAGAATGCTCTCGATGGTGCTCCTTTTGAGGATCTGAGGACCCATGCCAAATCTTTTCAGTCTCCTGAAGGGGGAATAGGCTTTGTCATGCCCTCTTCACAACTGTCTTAGTGTGTTTGGACCATGATAGTTTGTTGGTGACGTGGACACTAATGTGGACACTAACTAAGGAACTTGAAGCTCTCAACCTGCACCACTACAGCCCTGTCGATGAGAATGGGGGCGTGCTCTGTCCTCCTTTTCCTGTAGTCCACAATAATCTCCTCTGTCTTGATCATGTCGAGGGAGAGGTTGTTGTCCTGGCACCACACGGCCAGGTCTCTGACCTCCTCCTCATATGCTTATCATGTTTAAGGTAAGACCCAGATGCAGACAGTGTCAAAGTAACAAAAGGACAGGTCAGGTTAGGCAGAGGTCAGTAATCCAGAGTAGTGGGGCAAAGGTACAGGACGGCAGGCAGGCTCAGGGTCAGGTCAGGCAGAATGGTGAAAACCGGGAAAACTAGAGCAAAGACAGGAGCAAGGGGAAAAACGCTGGTAGGCTTGACAAACAAAATGAACTGGCAACAGCCAAATAGAGAACACAGGTATAAATACACTGGGGATAATGGGGAAGATGGGCGACACCTGGAGGGGGGTGGAGACAATCACAAAAACAGGTGAAACAGATCAGGGTGTGACAATGCTGTCTCATCCTTGTCAGTGATCAGGCCTACCACTATTGTGTCATCGGCAAACTTAGTGATGGTGTTGGAGTCGTGCCCGGCCATGCAGTCATGTGTGAACAGGGAGTACAGGAGGGGACTGAGCACGCACCCCTAGGGGCCCCAGTGTTGAGGATCAGCATGGCAGATGTGTTGTTACCTACCATTACCACCTGGGGGCGGCCCGTCAGGAAGTCCAGGATCCAGTTGCAGAGGGAGGTATTTAGTCCCAGGATCATTAGCTTAGTGATGAGCTTTGAGGGCACTATGGTGTTGAAGGCTGAGCTGTAGTCAATGAATAGCATTCTCACATAGGTGGTCCTTTTGTCCAGGTGGGAAAGGGCAGTGTTGAGTGTAGTAGAGATTGCATCATCTGTGGATCTGTTGGGGCGGTATGCAAATTGGAGTGGGTCTAGGGTTTCTGGGATAAAGTTTTTTATGTGAGCCATGACCAGCCTTTCAAAGCACTTCATGGCTACAGACGTGAGTGCTAAGGGTCGATAGTCATTTAGGCAGGTTACCTTAGTGTTCTTGGGCACAGGGACTATGGTGGTCTGCTTGAAACATGTTGGTATTACAGACTCAGTCAGGGACAGGTTGAAAATGTCAGTGAAGACACTTGCCAGGTGGTCAGTGCATGCTTGGAATACACTTCCTGGTAATCTGTCTGGCCCTGCGGCCTTGTGAATATTGATTAAAAGGTCTTACTCACATCGGCTATAGAGAGCGTGATCACTCCGGAACAGCTGATGCTCTCATGCATGTTTCAGTGTTACTTGCCTCGAGCATAGAAGTAATTTAGCTTGTCTGGTAGGCTTGTGTCATTGGGCAGTTCGTGGCTGTGCTTCCCTTTGTAGTCTGTAATAGCTTGCAAGCCCTGCCACATCCAACCGATGTCGGAGCCGGTGCAGTACGATTCAATCTTAGTCCTGTTTTGACGCTTTGCCTGTTTGATGGTTCGTCGTAGGGTATAGTGGGATTTCTTATAAGCTTCCTTGAAGGCGGCAGCTCTACCCTTTAGCTCAGTGCGGATGTTGCCTGTAATCCATGGCTGCTGCTTGGGGTATGTACGTACGGTCACTGTGGGGACGACGTCATAGACGACGTCATAGATGCACTTATTGATGTGTGACTGATGTGGTATACTCCTCAATGCCATCGGATGAATCCCGGAACATGTTCCAGTCTGTGCTAGCAAAACAGTCCTGTAGCTGTAGTTTTTGCTTGCAAGCAGGAATGAGGGGGATAGAATTATGGTCAGACTTGCCAAATGGAGGGCGAGGGAGAGATTTCTATGCGTCTGTGTGTGGAATCAAGGTGTTTGGGAGTATTTTTCCCGCCGGTTGCACATTTAACATGCGGATATAAATTAGGTATTTGTATAATTGTGTTTTTTTTCGTTACGGCTTTTATCTAGGTCATTCAATGCAGTATCTCCCAAATCTGCATGTCTGGGTATTATTGCCATCTCTTTTTTCCAATCATCCATAGTCATGCAGCCGAAAATATAAAAATAAATGTTCCACTCATCCATTTTAGTTTTCACAACAAAGTATTGATTTAGCCAGTCAACTGAAAAACTTTTTTTTATGTTGCTATGACAACCATCTCAATTTGCTGTCTGTCTGGGACGGTGGAGATCGCAATTCCATATTGAAACAATATTGAAAAGGTCGGAGAGACAGACAGAAAGGTTTATACAAATCTCTGCTGTTGAAAACCAAACGCTAGTGTAAAAGAAATGGGAGATAATGTCTAGATGCTTTTTATAGTGGAGATTAAGTGTATACATTTCCTGGCAGGGTTGATGAGACAGTGGATTGCGCAGTCAGATGGAACAGAGTAAATAGGCATTTCATCGTCATAGATTTAGCCGGGGGTAACTTGTGGAATAGACACGAGCTGGAATGCGGTTTTAACCAATCAGCATTCAGGATTAGACCCACCCGTTGTATAATTATATAATAAGTAAAAATGTCTCCCTTTTTTAACCATTATATAGATAGCCGCATTTGGAGGGTGTTTCCTTTTTTCCTGTGATTGATTTGTGAGCTTAAAGTTGGTTGTAACTGTTTTTGTCGCACTGCTTTGCTTTGTCTTGGCCAGGTCGCAGTTTTAAATGAGAACTTGTTCTCAACTGGCCTACCTGGTTAAATAAATGTGAGAAAAAAAAAAGTATGATGGATAGGCTTCTGTTAAACATGAAACAAAGTGGTAGACTAATGAATATGCTATTTGCCATCATCAAAACAATGTTTTTGTTGTATATTTTAGGCTGGATCCTGACTAAGTTTAGGCGTAGTAAAAAAAGCCTGAAATAGATGAGATTAATCTATTATTCAAAACTGCAGCTCGTGTTTGTGTTTGGAACACATACTTCGCTACTTTAATCAACCAGTCCATTTTGAATTATTGATTTGGCAAGGAGTGTATCTTGTTATGTTTGTTTATCCCACCAGTTAGATACGTTTTCATAGGCATTGGGCCTAATATTGAGCTTGGGTGAACAGCACGCTTGTGTGTATGGGACCAGTCGGATCGAAATTGAGTGTATACAGCATACTACAGAAATACAGCAGCTGTAGCACACCATGCACTGAAAGCTCTGAGATATGATAATATTCATCTGTCTTAGACAGCTTGTTAGAATTTTGCATGTGTTCAGATGGAACTGACAGGTTGCTGTGACAGTCGGGATGATGTCAGTGGGATACACAGACGGTTCATTATTCTCCTGTTTTTAGGAGGAAGGAAGGAAGAAAGGATGGGATCATGTTGAACAGACATGTCAGTCACAGACATACTAACGACACTGAAATGTCAGAATCTGATGTTAGGATGGCAGAAAACAGAATTGTTTTTAAAAGGTATCCAAATTGAAGATGTACAGTATAGAAAATATGCACCAGTTGAAGAACTGACCTGTGCAGCACATAATACCGACTGCATCCAAGCTTATGTTTCATTGCATGCTCTTCCATGAGATACAGCTGCATGATAATGATGACTAAACAGTATATACACTGAGTGTACGAAACGCCTGAGCTGTTTTCGAATACTCATACGAACCCCACTAACCATACTATTTGTGACGTATATTGAGTATGTAGTCTGCTTATTGGTCACAGTATGGATAGAGTTAGTATGCCAACAGTTCCCGGATGTCGTACTACATTCGTCAAAATACGAAGTATACACGCAGTGGACACTATTTCCGTGCTTTTGTAACTGGTTCTGTACCGGTACCTTTCTGCGTTGTGTTCTGGTAAGGTGTAGGTGGAAGACAAGGCTCTGGACACAATTCTGCCGGTTGTCTCTCTCTTAATGACTGCATGGAATGGACACAAATACAAGGCAAAAGTTAATACTGACGTCTGGACTCAGTTAAAGTCAGAAGTTTACATACAGCCAAATACATTTAAACTCAGTTTTTCACAATTCCTGACATTTAATCCTAGTAAAAATTCCCTGTCTTAGGTCAGTTAGGATCACCACTTTATTTTAAGAATGTAAAATGTCAGAATAATAGTAGAGAGAATGATTTATTTCAGCTTTTATTTCTTTCATCACATTCCCAGTGGGTCAGAAGTTTACATACACTCAATTAGTATTTGGTAGCATTGCCTTTACATTTTTTAACTTGGGTCAAGCTTCCCACAATCATTTTGGCCCATTCCTCCTGACAGAACTGGTCAGGATTGCAGGCCTCCTTGCTCGCACACGCTTTTCACACATTTTCTATAGGATTGAAGTCAGGGCTTTGTGATAGCCACTCCAATACCTTGACTTTGTTGCCCTTAAGCCATTTTGCCACAACTTTGGAAGTATGCTTGGGGTCATTGTCCATTTGGAAGACCCATTTGCGATCAAGCTTTAACTTCCTGACTGATGTCTTGAGATATTGCTTCAATATATACACATATTTTCATTCCTCATGATACCATCTATTTTGTGAAGTGCACCAGTCCCTTCCGCAGCAAAGCACCCCCACAACATGATGCTGCCACCCCCGTGCTTCACGGTTGGGATGGTGTTCTTCGGCTTGCAAGCCTCCCCCTTTTTCCTCCAAACATAACGATGGTCATTATGGCCAAACAGTTTTATTTTTGTTTCATCAGACCAGAGGACATTTCTCCAAACAGTACGATCTTTCTCCCATGTGCAGTTGCAAACCATAGTCTGGCTTTTTTATGGCGGATTTGGAGCAGTGGCTTCTTCCTTGCTGAGCGGCCTTTCAGGTTATGTCGATATAGGACTCGTTTTACAGTGGATATAGATACTTTTGTACCGGTTTCCTCCAGCATCTTCACAAGGTCCTTTGCTGTTGTTCTGGGATTGATTTGCACTTTTTGCACCATAGTACATTTATCTCTAGGAGACAGAACGTGTCTCCTTCCTTAGCAGTATGACGGCTGTGTGGGCCCGTGGTGTTTGTACTTGCGCAATATTGTTTGTACAGATGAACGTGGTACCTTCAGGTGTTTGGAAATTGCTCCCAAGGATGAACAAGACTTGTGGAGGTCTACACATTTTTTTCTGAGGTCTTGGCTGATTTCTTTTGTTTTTCCCATGATGACGAGCAAAGAGGGACTGAGTTTGAAGGTAGGCCATGAAATACATCCACAGGTACACCTCCAATTGACTCAAGTTATGTCAATTAGCCTATCAGAAGCTTCTAAAGCCATTACATAATTTTCTGGAATTTTCCAAGCTGTTTAAAGGCACAGTCAACTTAGTGTATGTAAACGTCTGACCCACTGGAATTGTGCATTTAACAAAATGTACACGTTAATATTTTCAAAAGATTCCCATTATGTTTTATACATAATAATTTGCTAATAAGTGATAAATACATAATAATTTGCTAATAAGTGATAAATATTTCTTAGAGAGTGTAATATTGTACCATTATACCTAAGGCATACAGATGAAGCAACAACGCCATGACCGGACAAAATGAACAACAGCTAACTAGGCACATTAAACATGAACTACAGAATCATCACTTTTCACAACATACCTGCATGGAATGGATACAAATACAAGGCAACTGGACTCCCATACACAAGTATATTTGCCTGATAAAAGACAAAAGAAGCGCAGAATGCCCGTGAGAAAATTGTCACATTAATATATATTCCTACAAACAGTAATGCAACACTAAATCAGTGACGATATAATTTTTGTTAGTCTTTTCTTGTGCGTTTGTGAACATTTGCGAACATGTGCATTCAAAAGGCCGGTATAGGCGTTGTGCGTTCTCAATGGACATACATTCGCTCTAGCTATCTACTCTGATTTCAGAGCACTCTCGTCTGAGTGTGCCAGAGCACAGAACTGATGAATTTACGAACATTCAACACCCCTTGAATATGGCCGGTCTCAGTAAATGTCGGCAAAAAAGGGTGATTAAATTGTTGCCAGCAGCACAGTTACAGTCACCAACGCTCTGGATAACATTAAAACAGCCTAACCAGCTCTGCTACGGCGAGTAAAATGGTCAGAGTGAGGTGTTCTCTCATTTGTGTCGGGAATTATCTAGCCAGTTAGCTTGTGTGCTTGACTGCCGTTGTGATCGTCAGAGCGCTCGGATCAACCCTGCACCTCGGCCGGTGTGCGCTCTGAACACTCCGAGAGGGGAAATGCTCAGAATTTAAGAATGGACAATGTGAAAAAACTCTGAATATAAGAACGCCCAGAGCACACTCTGGCACTCTAGATTGAATTTTACGAACACACCCGAAGTCATAAAATGTCTAGCTAGTAATTTGCTATGCTAACAAGTTAGCAAGAGGTTGCATAGCAACAGAATCAACTTCTGGTAGACAGGCGTAGCACTAGTATGCTCAATTGAAAGGATACCGTTTGTTTACAGTATACTAACATTAACTAATATTATATACTCATTAAGTATGTAGTATACAGTATGTTAGTATGGGTATTCAAACACAGCCCTGCTCTTTCCATGACATAGACTGACCAGGTGAATCCAGGTGAAAGCAATGATCCCTAATCAGTGTAGATAAAGTGGAGGAGACAGGTTAAAGGTGGATTTTTTAAGCCTTGAAATAATTCGGTGAATGGGCAAGACAAAAGGTTTAAGTGTCTTTGAACAGTTATGGCAGCAGGTGCCAGGCGCACAGGTTTGAGCGTGTCAAGAACTGTGGGAAGCATTGAAGTCAACATGGGCCAATGTCCATGTGGAACACTTTCGACACCTTGTAGTCCATGCCCTGACGAATTGAGTCTATTATGAGGTCAAAATGGGTTGCAACTCAATAGTAGGAAGGTGTTCCTAATGTTTTGTACACTCAGTGTAGATGACAACATACTTTTCATCTAAGGTAGCCTAGCTACCGCTTCAAGTGCATTAACTTATACCATCCTTATACACAGTATTATATCATTTCACTTTTTATGGTTGCATTACTGATGTGACCATCTTTTTTTTGCCACCTCATCAATTCATCAATCATCCATTAATCTTTCCACTATATAGAACAGAGTGAACTGAACTCGGCTGTTCTTCTTAATAAGCGTGTTGCAGGTGTGTGAAGTCATGTTCACTAATGCAACTCTTTTCTCTGTCACTTGTCACAGAAGGTTTATCTTGGCCCTCCTGAGGCCTGACACAGTATCTTGGGTGTATTCACTAGGAATCAAACTGAAGCAAAAGACCAAAACAGGAAGGGACTAAGCTGAAATTGTCCAATAAGAACCACTTATTTTTGTTGTAAAATATTTTATTGTTTACATTTTGCTACGGTGTACAGTAATGAATACACCCTGGCTGCACCCATGTTCTTCAGTGAGTGTCATAATATTAGTCCAGAATAACCACGCGTTGCTCTATTCACATGTCCGTATTTGATGATTTTACATTATAATTTTGTGACATATTTTGGAGATGGCGTGTCGTTCTTTTCTAAAAACCCCACCAGTGATGATGATGAACAGTCTCAGGTATACTTCCTCACTACCATTTAATTAAATTCACCTTTTTATATTATGGGAGCATTCAAACAGTGTCCAGGTATTCATCTCTTTTGATCATTTGTGTGTTTGGACATGGAATACTAGCATCCTCTAATCTGCTCAGCCTTGAATAGATGCTCTGATGTCCCTGTTCTGCCATATATGACTACACACTCTGCAGCCCAGGAGCAAAATAACAGTTTCTCAGTGATGGCCCGGAATATTTATACCCCTGTCCCCATCTGGGCTGAGATTGTTCTCCTATTCATAAATCATTGAGTTAAGGCAATTGCACACTGACTGGAATGAGATATCTTCTCTTCACTGTGTTAGGTGCCCTGACTGTAGACAAATCACTAACATTTGTTGTGTTTGTGTTTAAGGGGTTGGCAAATAGAGAACATTTTTAGAATGAAACAAGACACATTTTACCTGGTTAGATAATGTCTGGAATATGTGTGTCAGCTTCTGTGACCGTAACCAGTGTTGGTGAGTTGTCATGGCTGGAAGGCCGGACCCGAGGTGCAGAGCAGTAGTAGATCGACATTCCTTTATTGGTTTCCAAATAACACAAAAAGTAGAGGAAGCAACCACGAACTGACATGCATAAAGCACAAACAAAGATCCACACGTAGGTGGGAAACTCAGAAACTTAAATAGGATCCCCAATTAGAGACAACGCAGGGCAGCTGCCTCCAAATGGGGACAAACAAAAACCAAACATAGAGATGCCTAGAGGCATCCCTGCTGTCAAGCCCTGATAGTCACCACCAGACAAACATAGAGATGCCTAGAGGCATCCCGACAGTCAGGACCTGACTGTAGGTGGAGGCTCCGCCCCCAGAGCAGGGAGGGACGGGAGGCCTGGCTGGACGTCGCCTCCTCCGCCTTCCCCATGTCCGGGAATAGGACCAGTGAACAGCCTCTTCTGGGCTGTTCGCTGGGCCTGCCATGTGGTTTGGACGGCCAGTGGCCGTTACTGAGTTTGGGTAATCCAAAAGTTATGCTACTGATTACAATTTTGAACAGGTAACTATTAACTGTAACGGATAACATTTAGACAATAACCTACCCAACCCTGACCGTGACCATGACTGTGTCGTGACGTATCATTAATGTGACGACTGTTATATTATGAAATCAATTAACTATGTTTAATAGATTACGTGATTAAATTAATGATGTAACAATTAACCAATCTAAGCTAAGCTGGGGCACCACAAGAAAATGTGTTTAAAGAGTTATTATTTCCCGAATTAAACTCTCCTGGGATATTTTCATATCACAGATAACAGTCGCTTATTAATGGATTATTACCTCGGTCAGTCTCATTTTTGAACGTCGTAATTCCTTGTAGTCGCACGAACCCTACTTTATTGATGAATCAGCAATACACCAATTGGCTCAATTATTTATTTACTAACTAATTAAACAATTAAAACACATTATTAATTATACAGTAAATACAGTCTCTAGAAGACTAACAAAACATGACAGTTTGGTTATCACATAATGGCGAATTCAGAGAGAGGGGGTGGGACAAAGAGACAAAGGAATTTCTCCATCGGACATTGGTAAGCTACACTGACGGAAATACAAATCCTGAGCACACTAATACCCGCTCATTCAGGTTAGAAATGCAATTCATATTTACGTGTTGCTTTGATAGTTGAGTTGATGATGTAAGACTCTGGTTTGGCCACCAGAGACCACCATGTCCTTAGGTAGAGTTTCTGATTGTAGTGGTGTTTAGAATGGATACTTTAGAGGTTGTCTGTATTCCCTGTCCTAGGCTACGTACGTTTTCAGCTGCAGACTGATAAAGCGACGGTGTTCTAGGATTTATCACTTCTTCTGTAGTGAACGATAGTTTCAGAGTTTATTCCGTTTCCAGCCGTGTAGCCAACCCTCCACGCTGTCTAGTCTTGTCCTTTAGTAATAGAGTTGTAGTTTTAAACCATTTTGCAACATCCGTGTCACACCTTATTCTGCTTGGTCTATAGAATGGTAACCATGTTGCCATACTCAGCTCACGCTGTACTCTGTCTGGTCTAGTAGAAATTCACAGTTTCAACGATGGGAACCCCGCCCTCACGTTCTTTGGTCTCCTTGGAAAATTCTTAGTGAGTCCTTTTAAGAACTCTGGTCGGAAGGGTGGTTTCATAGCACTGACCCGCTCTTCTGACATCATCAGGGGTGTGGCTAAGTTAGTGTACGACAGACATGAAAAACCATTATCTCATTGAAAGACTAAAATCACATTTCTATCTTTTCAAAAGTATTCTTATACTTAATCATTCGTTTTAAACAACAATCAGATGCAAACATAACTGGGAAGTGTAGACAAACAGAGATACAGTTATGTGTTCTACCGTATTTCATGACGTCACAAAATTACAATGAATTCGACGTGATTGTTCTTTGAGTTCCCCCCGACCATATCACACATTCTTTCAAATATAAATATTGTTTTATTCTCCACTTTTTGGATGTTGGAGTTTTGGCGGGAAGAATGTATTTGTTCTACAGAGTTTCAGTCTCCCTCAATACTTCTTGGCCAGCAAAGAGAAAAGTCTCTGCAAGGAATTCACGACCTGTCGTTAAGTCATAAAATTGCCCCTCCCCCTCTCCTGTGGGAGAGAGAGAGGGTACTTTGATCCATTGTCAGGATGGTCATGACAACTGTGAGTTAGAGTTTGTGTATTTTAAGTTAAATAAATGTAGTTCAATTAACCCAACAACACCATGTGAAACATGACTGAGGTCTTGGGACCTGAGTTTTTCCTTATCTGGTCACATGGTCAGCAAAAACTCTGAGCCCTACATAATTAGCAACCAGCACTATCTATCCTTTGGGAGAGCTGCCGCTTTCAAGGAGCGGGACACAAATCCGGACGCTTATAAAAAAATCCCGCTCTGACCTCCGACGAACCATCAAAGAGGCAAAGTGTCAATACAGGACTAAGATTGAATCCTACTACACCGGCTCTGATGCTTGTCGGATGTGGCAGAGCTTGCAAACTATCACGGATTACAACGGGAAGCCAAGCCGCAAGCTACCCAGTGACACAAGCCTATCAGAAGAGCTAAATTACCTCTATGCATGCTTCGAGGCAAGCAACACGGAATCAAGCATGAGAGCATCAGCTGATCCGGACGATTGTGTAAATCAAGCTCTCAACCTTCACAAGGCCACAGCCCCAGATGGTCCCATAGGGCGGCACACAATTGGCCCAGCGTCATCCGGATTCCTAGTGGCGGGCCGGGCGCCTGCAAGCTGACTTCAGTTGTCAGTTGAACAGTGTTTTCTCTGACACATTGGTGTGGCTGGCTTCCGGGTTTAGTGAGCAGGTGTTAAGAAGCAGCGTGGCTTGGCGGGTCATGTTTCGAGTCCATTGGGGAGTTGCAGAGATGAGACATGTGTTAAAAAAATGTTAAATGCAGACAACACAACGGTTGTAGGTCAGATCACCGACAATGATGAGACAGCGAGGTCAGAGACCTGGCAGTGTGGTGCATGGACCACAACCCCTCCCTCAAAGTGATCAAGACAAAGGAGCTGATTGTGGACAACAGGAAAAGGAGAGAGCTGGAGCAGGTCAAGAGCTTCAAGTTCCTTGGTGTCCACATCACCAACAAACTATCGTGGTCCAAACACACCAAGACAGTCGTGAAGAGGGAACGACAATGCCTATTCCCCCTCAGGAGACTGAAAAGATTTGGCATGGGTCCTCAGATCCTCAAAACGTTCTACAGTTAAACATTTTCAACAGTTAATCAAATGGCCGGACCATTTGCATTGACCCCCTTTAATGCTTAGTCACTTTACCCCTACCTTGACTAACCCACATCCCTGCACATTGACTCAGCACCAGTTCCCTCTGTACTGTATAAAGCCTCATTATTGTTATTTTATTGTGTCACTTTTTTTACTTTTGTTAAATTAGCAAATACTTTCTCATTCTGCTCTGTTGGTTAAGGTCTTGTAAGTAAGCATTTCACTGTATGGTCTAAACTGGTTCTATTCGGCGCATGTGACAAATAAAATTGTATTTGATTTGATGACTCTGCATGTTTAATCTCACAGGCCTTGGTTGAATGATGTGGCCAGTCCCCAGGACAGCCAAGCTGCCTCCCTACCGCCTTTTGAGGTGCTTATCCGCTCTTGGTCCCAAATCAGAGGAGTAAGCATCTTATTTTGAAAACACGGAGGCTGCTCCAGACATCAACATCCTGCCTGGCCTCAGAGCCGTACGAAATATACTTTACGTATTTCTGAGCACCTCCAAGGCATATGATATTGTACCTACTAATGGTCTAGTTACTTGAGACAGAAACAAAAGTCGAGAGGCTGGTCGGGGAGGATGGGTGTGGCCGGGCGTTATCCGCAGACAGTTTAGCAATCCAAAGGTTGCATGTTCGAGGGGACTAGCATTGGGAGACAACCATCATTTTATCTAAACCTTCCCCAAACCCTTATTCTAAATTTAACCCAATTCACCTATCCTGCTATGTAAATTCACCTAACCTTGATTTATATAACCTTTGTTGTTAATTCCCCTAACCGCCAACTTAAATTCTCCCTGTAAATCTCTTTTGTTGTATAATCAACCTGGTCGGGTATTCGTATGATATTGTATGACCACTATTCCATTCATAATACAACCTCACATAAAGTAACATACTGTATCATAGTAAATGGAGAGTTACAGATTTACATACAGAATAATACGAATTCCCCTGAGACCACATTGCAACATCTGCCCATGAGACCTTAGTGTTCCCCCACTGCCAAAAGATGAAAGCAGTTCCAAGTCACGAACAGACTGCTCAACTGTACTCATTATGACATGGAAAATATCCTGTTTAACAATTATTGTTTCATATTATATTGCTTTCAGATTCACACCTGATCTAATATGACATGATCTCCTTTTCATGAGCCAGGTTCCCCGTACAAAGCCCACTGCGAAGTCGGCTCAAAACAAAAGTGACGTAATTAAGCACGTGGAGCAATGAGTCGGCTTCTGTGTTTTCACATGCAAAAACGCTTATCTGTTATTGCATGTGAAAACCGTTTATCTGCCTTCCCAATGAAATCTAGTTTGAAAATTATATTTTATGGAAATGAGATGTATGTTTCTGAGCACCATGCTGCTCTGTTCGATTTGAGAAGGGCGCTCCTCCCTCACCGCTTTTGACCGCTCACGTCACGGGGTATAGACCGGTGCCCCGCAGCTCAGCATAATTGCAATTGCCCAGTAGCTGCAGCTTTGCCCTTGCACAAAAAAAGTGCAACTGATTGGCTAGTGAAACACACACTGGGCCCTCTGATTGGACCAGCAAACTGTCAATCAACACAGGTGGGGCGAGCTAGGGAACAGACTGCTGATTTCCTGTACAGCTATAGGATTGGGTGCAGCACAAATGTAAAATTGTATAGGGAGAGAGGATTGCTATAATAAATAAATAAGCAGCTCCAAAAAAATTGTGGTGATCAAGAATATTAACTGTTTATTTTGCATGCTCACCAGCAATGGGGTAAACAACAGTTACTAGCATAGGCTTACTGGTCTTTTGGTATGTCAAAATTGCTTGAAAATGTATAATTTACTTATGAAGCTTGCATTTGTTGTTAAAGGATAGGTAGCACAAAAGTAACCGCATGTGTAATGCATCAAAAAGTCCCAATAAAGGTTACACCTCACTTTTCTATTTATTCGAATCCCCGAGCCGACTAGGTGAAAACCTGCCGATGTGCCCTTGAGCAAGAGCTCTTTACCTTAATTGTTCCTGTAAGTCGCTCTGGATAAGAGCTTCTGCTAAATTATGTAAAAGTCCCAATGTAAAGTTACACCTCACTTTTCTATTTTTAGAGTTATTACTTAAAACTGATCAGAAGAAGTCATGTAGGAAAATGTTTTTTTGGGGGGTGTGATGTAATATTGGGGACCCGGCAAGCCAGCATATTCCCTATAATTTAAACTCCAACAGAAATAACTTCAAATTAAACCAAATCATTTGCACTCATGACTACAGGTTTCAGTTAAAATTTCAGCCAACTTACAAGCAAATACTTTATGAATGTATTCTTACAAATCATCTTGCAAGGTTACTAGCAAACTAGCCTGCTAATGTTAGCCCTACTAGCCTGCTAACGTTAGCCCTACCAGCCTGCTAATGTTACGTTAGCACTACATGAGTCAGCCAGTTGCTATCAACACCTAGCTTACAGCTTCATTAAAGTAAACCAAAGTTCTGGAAATACATAACGCCAGTATTAATCAGTTATTAAAATAAATATGTAATAACACAAAAACATAACTATATTTGTACTTAAAGGTAACCAGATCGTGACTACAACTAAGTTACTAAGTCTTTGACCACACTAATATTTTTACATTGGTGAGTAAAAACATCCTACTCTTTAAGCCAGGTTGTGCTATGAGAATGTGATAGGTAGACACTATCAAAATCAACTTTTTATGTTCATTGATTTCATGGCAGGAGTCTATCTTTCATCCTCACAACTGTGTGCCAATGACATTTTGAATGACATTTAACAGGAAGGCCAATTACATTTATACACATTATGGCTAATGGTCTGCTTTAAGACATTTATTTTTTGTCATGAAATTAATTACCTTCAGAGAGTTCCTGGGTGGTGATGATGGAAAGGACGATGGGTTCTCTGCTTGAAAACTGATACTGCGTCACAAATGGCACTCTATTCACTTTACAGTACACTTCTATTGACCTGGGCCAAGTTTCCAGATAGCGATGGAACTTAGGCTCACAAGTGTTTTAGCGATGTAACGTTTCCCAAAACAGTACTACATAGAGCAATGACTGAATGGAACTCTATTCCACATCAGGTAACTGATGCAAGCAGTTACATTTTTTTAAACCTTATGGAACAGCTGTGACTGTGAAGAGACACACACACAGGCACAGACACATGATGTACTGTTTTATCTTTTTTGTTTAATATGGGATGTAAGTGCTTTAATGTGTTTGGACGCCAGGATAATGGGGATCCCTAACCAATACAAATACAAAACACCACCAGAGAACGTTCGCTAAGTGCATAATTGAGGCATGTGTCGGATCAGCTTTCTCCATTCCAATCTTACCTTAAACATGTGGTTTCTACTGACAATTGAGATGTACAAACTATGGTATAAGGGTACGACACGAGCATAAGAGGCAATCCGTAATTTTAATTAAGACATTAATGAGCGAGCTAGGACTGACGTAACTATTCGTTCAGCACTTTTGAAATGTACAGCGACAGAATTCAGAACATGGGCCGTTCTTACAGTGTTCTCCCTGTACACCAAGTCAGAACCATAGGATAAATAAAGGCGGCAAATAAACAGACAATGAAAGCTTTTGCAATATTCAATGATTACATTTCTCAAGGATTACAGGTTATAGGCTACATGTGCACCACCAAGTCAGAACAGTAGGTGAAATTAAGAGGTGAAAATAGACCAAATTATTAGGGTGAGGCACATGGGCTACTAACAGCTTACTACACGACATACTCTCTGCCCCACCTGCTCTGAATGATGGGTCACCACTGACTGTATGTGCATTAATAGTTAATAGGCTTTCATATAAATCCCCTGTATGCATTGACCACATTCTAACCCATTCATGCATTTTAAAATGGGCTACATCTTCATTTTGGTAGTGAATGTTTATCTTTGGTACCGCTGAAATGTAAAAGGATATTCTAAACTGCTTTGTTTGATTGTCTCACAGCTTAGGACAATGACCTGGCAAGGCAAAGCACACTGGGAACAACAATAATATCTATCTGCACTGGGGAATAAAGAGAATTTGCCACTCCAAAAAAAAAAAAATCTGTTTATATTTTCCCAAATGTTTCTGTTTTATTTTTCCTGATTTTATACTTTTTTAGATTTTCACTCTCAAAATTACAATTGTTCATAGAGAAACAACACCATTGGATGTTCTTCCATCTAATGTGTCGGTTTAGTGATGGTCCTCTACTGCCGCTGCTCGTTCCATGGCAAAGTTCAAATAATAAACAATAGATACAAAATTATATATTTACTCATGATATACCAGGTAAGCTTACTTTGCATAAGATGTAATTGAGAAGGTTTTGGGGCAAGTATTTCTGTCAACCCACAAGAAGGTTATCACATCAAAGGTTATAACATCAATGGTTATCACATGGAGTGATAGACAAATGCTAGCACCACCAGATAGAGGGGCAATATTGCTGTAAATTAATTGGCAGACATTTTGTTAGGTTTGTATTCTTAAACCAATAGTGGCTAACCAGGGGTGGGATAATGTCAGTGTTGCATTGATTGCTTGCAGTGTCTGATACATGTGAGATTTGTTTATGACAGTTTGTGGTGCTGAAAAATGCATGTACTTTCAGAATTGTGTGGTGAGCTAGTCATAGGTGGGCTGCGAGCAAATCGACCTGTTGGAGACCCCTGAACTATACAATATTGCCGGGTCAAGGTCATGGTAAACATAACACTGGTAATTTATTTTAACCAGACTACCATTTGGCAGGGAGAGAGAGACACTAGGGGTAATTTGGTCCAATTAGATCCATGCAGCAGATGTCTGCATTCTGCATTGGGGTAATTTGGTCCAATTAGACCCATTCAGCAGATGTCTGCATTCTGCATTGCTCCATCACTCTTGGGTAACTAATTACCTTAACTCATTTGAGTAAACTAATAGTATGTGAAAATTATATTGTGTTAAAAAATATATACAGCACACCATCCACTCGAGTGTATTTAAATGTATATAATCAACTAATACATGATAATTAAACAATTTAATACAATGCTTCATTTCTTATTTATGAAGTGTAAAATGTAACAATAGGAAACTTAAATTGTGGTCTGGCATCCTCTGTGATGTTTTTTGTTCATAATTAATTAGGCCTTGCCACCACAGAAATGTGAACAGCAGCTGCTTCCACGGCAACTGGCAAAACAAGCATAACACACATACCAATTGGCCGGAGGGATAGACTGAAGCTTCTCATCAACTTAAATATACACTCTAATATCATGGGTAAATACACACACACACACACTGCTCAGAGGCTTTGCATTTAAAATGCTGTAGACAAACCTCTCTACTTCCATAATAAGCCTCCTCTGTGAAGGTCATACATAGAGGAAGGATAACGTGCTGTATGTATTAAATAGAAATATCCAACCAAACAATCATTGTGTAATATATCATTACAAATGGCTGCTATTGTGATCATTTGACTCACAAGGTCATGAATATAAGATGAAGATCCATTTTAATAAGAGCATTTCAGACCTGTAAGCACCAGAAAGTGACATTCAAGGTACATTTTTTGTGTGATATATTGTAGTACAACCTCCCGAACAGTGACAGGACACAAACTAAGACTTACAGCCCCAGAAATTAGATATGGCATACCACTTTTACAAATGACACCTCAGCAATGAGATGTGAAGGTCGTCTGAAGTAGAGGAGGCGTGCAGGGACTATATGATCCAACCTCCTGGATTACTGCTTCCTCCCCCACCCCCACCCCCCACCCATGTGACTTCCTGTCAATGTAATGGATTGGATGGGTTGAGTAGAAATCCGCCCCTTGGGTATTAGGTCAATGCTTTCTGTCTGACCTGGGAGGAGGAGACCATGACAGGAAGACTGCAGGCGAGGAGCTGCACACTGATAAACTGTCCACAATTGATCACGGTTGAAGAGGCGGGCCATATTTCAAGGATGAGCTGAAAAGGAAGCAAATATGGGTGAGGAGGTGTAGAAGATATGGGTGAGGAGATATAGGAGATATGGGTGAGGAGGGATAGGAGATATAGTATCCCCTGTGTGGGCATTTATTCTCATCAAATTTAAAATTGATACCACAGTGTTCTCCATTAATTTCAGGCTCTGATCTTGTCCCTTCATGATCACTGTCAGGTGCAGCAAAGAAAGACAAAACAGAGCAGCACGCTTTGCCCTTAGCTGCACACACATAACTAACATCATCAACATGCGTGATAGTCTTTCATTGGTGGAGGAGAAATTGACAACTTCTCTTCTAGGCTTTTAAATAAACATGTGTGTGTTGAAAATGCCTAACCACTTGTATACACTACGGGTTTTCTTTACGGTACCCAAAAACAGGTAACCATGTCATCCAGGAATGCTCTGTCACCAAAGGTTGCTCAGGCAAAGAGGAAGTCTAGCTTTAAAAAAATGTATTAAAAAAAACATATCGTATCACAGCGCCTCTCCTCTTTCTAAAGATCTAATTTAACTGTACTGTTTATAACAATATGAATATATAAACACGAAGTATACCAAACATTAAGAACACATTCCTAATATTCCCCCCCCTACAAGGTATTGAAAGAATTCCACAGGGATTCTGGCTCATGTTGATTCAAATGCTTCCCAGAGTTGTGTCAAGTTGGCTGGATGTCCTTTTGGGGGTGGACCATTCTTTATACACACAGGAAACTGTTGAACGTGAAATACCCAGCAGTGTTGCCGTTAACACGAACCATTGCGTCTGGCACCTACCACCATACCTGTTCAAAGGCTCTTAAATATTTTGTATTGCCTATTCACCCTCTAAATGGCACACATACACAATCCATGTCTCAATTGTCTCAAGGCTTTAAAAAATCCTTATTTAACCTGTCTCCTCCACTTCATGCCGTTAAGCAAACTCCAGGCATTTACATTTGTTAGATAACACGAAAATATCTATTTTGCTATGCATACCAGTTGTGGGTTTTGCGTTGAAAGAAGGATGCATTAGTGAGAAAAGAACCCCATACTTACTGTAAAATATGGTGGTGGATCTTTGCTGTTATGGGGATGTTTTGCTTCCATTGGTCCTGGGACTCCTTGTTAAGGTCAACGGCATCATGAACTTTACCCAGTACCAAGACATTTTAGTCCAAACCATGATTGCCTCTGCCAGGAGGATGTAACTTAAGACATTAACCCCCAAGCACACATCAAAATTCACAAAGAAATTGTTAATTGACCACAAAATCAACATTTTGTAATCGCCATCTCATTCTCTGGACTTGAACCTCATTGAAAACCTATAGGTTTGAATTAAAGAGGGCAGTCCATAAGCGCAGACGGATATCAAGGATCTGGAAAGACTCTGTATGGAGAAATGGTCTAAGATCTCTCCCAATGTGTTCTCCAATCTCATTAAACATTTTAGAAAAACACTCAGTGCTGTTATCCTTGCAAGGTAAAATATTGAAAGGTATTGAAAACAGGGGTGCCAATAATTTTGACCATTATCTTTTGAGAAGTACAAAATATTTATTGTAAAACAAATATCTTTAATATAAATGTAAAAACAAAAAAAAGGTGTACAATACATCTCTGTATTTGTATTATTTATTTCATACAGTCTTTTTTGCTAATCTTTCTCAAGTGTGCCAATAATTTTGAACCTGACTGTGTATATGGGTGATTCTACAGAAAATGTGCAATTGCAGTGTCACTCCCCAAAAAACGATTAAAAAACTTAGGACATTTATTTACATCATGATGTTCTAATTCAATCCAAGGCAATAACAAATCTTAAATTAATATAGTACATTGTTGTTTATTCCCCTGTTTCTATTCAACTCTGAATCCTAAACTTAATGTTTGAAAATAAAGCATTTAATGATTTTTAGTATACATTTTTTTACACTATTATTTCAATAAAACATCTTGAGTTACTGATGCTGATCAAATTAGTTATTTGTTTATTTTTAAACATCTTTCTCTAAAAAAAAGCTGCCCCACCTTTCGATGACACTACCAAAACACATACAGTGACTTCGGAAAGTATTCAGACCCTTTGACTTTTTCCAAGTGTTGTTGTTACATCCTTATTCTAAAATGTATTAAATTGTTTTTTATTCCCCTCGTCAATCTACACACAATACCCCATAATGACTAAACAAAAATTGTATTTTAGTTTTCTTTTGCTAATTTATAAAAAATGTATAATAATGAAATATCACATTTACATAAGTATTCAGACCCTTTACTCAGTACTTTGTGGAAGTACTTTTGGCAACGATTACATCATCAAGTCTTCTTGGGTATGACGCTACAAGCTTGGCACACCTGTATTTGAGGAGTTTCTCCCATTATTCTCTGCAGATCCTCTCAAACTCTGTCAGGTCGGATGGGGAGCTATTTTCCTGCCTCTCCAGAGAGATCATTCTAGTCCAGGCTCTGGCTCCAAGCGGGCTGTCATGTGCCTTTTACTGAGGAGTGGCTTCTGTCTGGCCCCTCTACCATACAGGCCTGATTGGTGGAGTGCTGCAGAGATGGTTGTCCTTCTGGAAGGTTCTCCCATCTCCACAGAGGAACTCTAGAGCTCTGTCAGAGTGACCATCAGGTTCATGGTCACCTCTCTGACAAGGCCCTTCTCCCCCGATTACTCAGTTTGTCCGGGCAGCCAGCTCTAGGAGGAGTCTTGGTGGTTCCAAACGTCTTCCATTTGAGAATGATGGAGGCCACAGACAGTTTTTGGAACCCTTCCCCAGATCTGTGCCTCAATACAATTCTGTCTCGGAGCTCTACGGACAATTCCTTCGACCTCATGGCTTGGTTTTTGCTCTGACATGCACTGTAAACTGTAGGACCTTATACAGACAGGTGTGTGCCTTTCCAAATCATGTCCAATCAATTGAATTTACCACAGGTGGACTCCAATTAAGTTGCAGAAACATGTCAAGGATGATCAATGGAAACAGGATACAGCTGGGCTCAATTTCGAGTCTCATAGCATAGGGTCTGAATAATTATGTAAATAAGGTATTTCTGTTTTTTATTTTTTATAAATTTGCAAACAACTTCTAAAAACCTGTTTTCGCTTAGTCATTATGGGGTATTGTGTGAAGATTGCTGAGGAACATTTTTGATTACCATTTTAGAATAAGGCTATAATGTAACAAAATGTGGATAATGTCAAGGGGTCTGAATACTTTCCAAAGGCACTGTACATTAAAAGTCTGTAGAATGATTGTGCTTTAAGCCACACCCCTACAACTATCACCAGGTGATGGAACTGCACACCTCTCCAGCATGGCCACATGGTGAGTAGTCTGTCTGGAAACATTTTGGAGAAAATGAGTGAGAAAGTTGGTAAATCTTCATGTATTTTGAAGAAGTGTCACTAATAAACATCTAATATATCAATAAATAATGTAAAGTACAGTTTTGGAACTCCCCTACTGTAACTACCAATTGGATATCATTGCGGAGAAAAAGAGGAAGAAGAAGACATCTATGAAATAACACATATGGAATCATGTAGTAACCAAAAAAGTGTTAAACAAATCAAAATATATTTAATATATTCTTCAAAGTAGCCACCTTTTGCCTTGATGATAGTTTTGCAAAATCGTTTCATTCTCTAAAGCTGGTTCACCTGGAATGCTTTTCCAACAGTCCTGAATGAGTTCCAACATATGCTGAGCACTTGTTGGCTGCTTTTCCTTTCCTCTGCGGTCCTACTCATTCTAAACCATCTCAATTGGGTTGAGGTTGAGCGATTGTGGTGGCCAGGTCATCTGATGCATCACTCCCTCACACCTTCTCGGTCAAATAGCCCTTACACAGCCTGGAGGTGTGTTGGGTTATTGCCCTGTTGAAAAACAAATTATAGTCCCACTAAGCACAAACCAGATGGGATGGCGTATCGCTAAAGAATGCTGTGGTAGCCATGCTGGTTAAGTGTGCCTTGAATTCTAAATAAGTCTCAGACAGTGTCACCAGCAAAGCACCCCCACACGTCAAACCTACTTCTCCATAATTCACGGTGGGATCCACACATGCAGAGATCATGCCTTCAAATACTCTGCATCTCACAAAGACACGACGGTTGGAACCACAAATCTCAAATTTGGACTCATCAGACCAAAAGGACAGATTTCTACTGGTCTAATGTCCATTGCTCGTGTTTCTTGGCTCAAGCAAGTCTCTTCTTCTTATTGGTGTCCTTTAGTAGTGGTTTCTTTGCAGCAATTCGGCCATGAAGGCCTGATTCACGCAGTCTCCTCTGAACAGTTGATGTTAAGATGTGTCTGTTACTTGAACTCTGTGAAGCATTTATTTGGGCTGCAATCTGAGATGCAGTTAACTATAATTAACTTATCCTCTGCAACAGAGGTAACTCTGGGTCTTCCTTTCCTGTGGCGGTCCTCATGAGAGCCAGTTTCATCGTAGCGCTTGATGGTTTTTGTCACTGCACTTGAAGAAACTTTTGAAGTCCTTGAAATTTTCCGGATTGACTGACCTTCACGTCTTAATTAAAATGCATTCCAGGTGACTACCTCATGAAGCTGGTTGAGAGAATGCCAAGAGAGTACAAAGCTGTCATCAAGGCAAAGGGTGGCTACTTTAAAGAATCTCAAATATAAAATACATTTTGATTTGTTTAACACTTTTTTGGTTACTACATGATTCCATATGTGTCATTTCATAGTTTTGATGTCTTCACTATTATTCAACAAAGTAAAAAATAGTACAAATAAATAAAAACTCTTAAATGAGTAGGTGTGTCCAAACTTTTGACTGGTACTGTATATTTTTGCTGAGATGTACATCTGTCCAAATAAAAGATAGCCAGGCATACAGTGCATCCGGGAAAGTATTCAGACCCCTTCAATTTTTCCACATTGTGTTACTATTCCATCATCAATCGATATGATTTAGAAAAGTACACACCTGTCTATATAAGGTCCCACAGTTGACACTGCATTTCAGAGCAAAAAACAAGTCATGAGGTCGAAGGAATTGTGGAATTGTACAGATCAGGGTACCAAAAAAGTTATGCAGCATTGAAGGTCCCCAAGAACAAAGTCGCCTCCATCTTTTTTAAATGGAAGAAGTTTGGAACCACCAAGCTGAGCAATTGGGGGAAAGGGGCCTTGGTCAGGGAGGTGATGATCACTCTGACAGAGCTCCAGAGTTCCTCTGTGGAGATGGGAGAGCCTTCCAGAAGGACAACCATCTCTGCAGCACTCCACCAATCAGGCCTTTATTGTAGAGAGGCCAGACGGAAGGAACTAAAATGCACATCACAGCCCGCTTGGAGTTTGCCAAAAGGCACCTAAAGGACTCTCGGACCATGAGAAACAAGATTCTCTGGTCTGATGAAACCAAGATTGAACTCTTTGGCCTGAACGTCAAGCGTCACGTTTGGAGTTTGCAACAAAAAAGCCACCTAAAGGACTCTGTCATGATGTGACTTTCATTGATGTGATGACTGTTATTAATCGAATCAACTAACTGTTTAATGCTTAATTGTTACCCAATAAATTAATCTTGTAACAATTAACTAATTAGGAATTTGGGGCACCACGGAATACGTTTTTTATAGTTACCATCTCCCTAATTAAATGTACCTATCAATATGTATAAAACAGTTTACTTATGATTCAGCACTACACATATTGGTTTAATTATTTATTCACTAGCTAACTAAATAATAACACAGAATAACATACACACTTAACACATGAGAAAAAGTCCCTAGCGGACTAACAACACAAAACTGCTTGGCGACCTAAAGAGGGAGGGGAGATAGAGACAAAGAGTGAGTCAAACTTATCGTTGATACATTTGGAAACTATCCTAAAAGTAATCATAATACATAAATCATGAGTGTGTTTACATGTGGATGTCTTTGTTCGTCATCTATCTCTGTTGAAACCAATCAATCCTTCTATGTGGAAGGGGTTGGTTGGTGTAAGGCTCTGGTTGTCCACCAGAGTTCACAATGTCCTTCTTCTTAGTTGTCCTGGATTGTAGTGGAGTGTTTTCAAAGCAGATACTCAGATGCACCAATGATTGTCTGAGATGGGATTTTATCCATTCCACCTTGTGTCTTTAGTCAGAGTTTGAAGCACTTTACACACACAGATGCAGACTGGCAATGTTCAGGTCTAGTGTCTCACGTCTTTCTGGTCTAATTTAAATGTTGTTATGCACTCTGGGTAAAAGGAGCATTCCATCATGCTGGCACGATCTCTGACCTCACTCGGGGCGTGGATAGTCACTGTGCATGGCTGATATGAAAAACAATTATCTCATTAGAAAACTAAATTGACATTCCTGTCTTCACAAGAATACTCTTATCATTAATCATATATCTTGCAAAACATTTGGATGTAAACTTGACAGATAGAGTATGTATACTTTCCAAATTACAGTATTTTCATTATAACATTTTTATACCATTTTTAATGACATCACAAAATAGACATTAGTTTCCCATAGACCAAATGTCATCATTCTGATGTTGTAAATATTGTTCCAGTGTTTACTTTTTGGACGTTATAGTTTTGGTGGCAAAAGTCTTCTGTAGACAAAGGACATTCCTTTAGTAATACTGAAGAGTAGGAAAGAGATTACGCTCCTCCCTACTTTATGACAGGGTGTGAGGTGTCAAAACCGGCCCAGACCCCCCTCTCCTCTTCTGTGGGTGAGAGGGGGTCTGGTTATTGTCAGCCATTGCCAAGGCCTTGGATCCTCCCCCAGGAGAGTCATGACATCTCTCAAACCATGAGAAACAAGATTATCTGTACTAATGAAACAAAGATTGAACTCTTCAGCCTGAATACCAAGCATCACGTCTGGAGGAAGCCTGGCACCATCCCTACGGTGAAGCATGAATTGGCAGCATCATGTGTTTTTCAGCAACAGAGACTGGAAGACTAGTCAGGATTGAGGGAAAGATGAACGGAGCAAAGTACAGAGAGATCCTTAATGAAAACCTGCTTCAGAGCACTCAGAGGACCTCAGACAGGAGCAAAGGTTCACCTTCCAACAGGACAACGAGCCTAAGCACACAGCCAATGCAGGAGTGGCTTCAGGACAAGTCTCTGAATGTCCTTGAGGGGCCTAGCCAGAGCCCAGACTTGAACCCGATTGAACATCTCTGGAGAGATCTGAAAATAGCTGTGCAGCAACACTCCCCATCCAACCTGACAGATCTTGAGAGGATCTGCAGAGAAGAATGGGAGAAACTCCCCAAATACAGGTGTGCCAAGCTTGTAGCGTCATACCCAAGAAGACTTGAGGCTGTAACAATTACATAATTAAAACTACAATCATGCTGTCAAGTAACAGCATGAAAAAAAAACAGCTGGTGGATCAATGAGAGCTACGTTCTACTGGGATTGCATGGAGGATCTGTCAGCATCCTGTTTCCTGTTGTTTGTCTCCGGGCCTCTAGAGGTCCCTGTGTTCCCCTCTGCTTTAGTTCTTCTTGTTAGCGTTATCCAGGTCACCTGTGTCTTGTTTCCCCTAGAGTATTTAAGCTGTGTTTTTTCCCCTTGTTCCTCACTCGGTTTTTGAGTCCTGGCTCTGTGTCTCCTTGCTGTGATTTTTGAGTCCTTCCAAGTCACCTAAGCTATTCCAAGTAAGCTATTCTGAGTTATTTGATTGTGTTTTTCTCCCCTCGTGGAGTTATTTTATTTCTCTCCTGTTCCTTTTATTTTTGGATATCTGTTTTTTATACCTCTTTGTGAGAAGAACTTTTGTTGGATTTTTTTGGACTCGCAAAGTACCTTTTTTTTAATAAATCTACTTTGCCTGGAGTTTTGCCTTGAGTGTTTCGTTTGGGTCCTACATTATCACCTCTGTGGCTAAGTGGTAGAACACTCACTCTCCACACCTGAGACCTGGGTTCGAGTCCAGCTTGTGACAGAAAAACCGAGTCACCGATGGACCCAGAAACAGTCGTTCCCAAGGACCTTTTGGCGGTGATCGCTCAACATGAGGCATCTTTCCAGCGCCATGAAGCTGTTCTCAGCCGACAAGAAGAGCTGATGGCCAGTCATTCTCAACTCCTGGCTGATATGATGAGTTCCATCCGCCAGCTCTTCGAACGCCTCCCTGTTCCTTCACCTTCTGGATCAACCCTGAGTGGCGAAAGGACTTCTCCAGTAACAGAGCCCCGACTACCACCTCCCAAGCCGTTTGCTGGAGATCCAAGTTCCTGCCAGGGTTTCCTCACCCAGTGCTCCCTCACCTTCGAGCTTCAACCCTCAAGTTTTCCCACAGACCGTTCCAAGATTGCTTACATTATTACCCTTCTTTCGGACAAGGCGCTCTCCTGGGCCTCCGCGGTGTGGCAATCCCAGAATGCCTGTTGTGACTCCTACTTGGAGTTTATGAGTGAGTTCAAGCGGGTGTTTGATCATCCTGTCAGTGGTCGGGAGGCTTCCAAGCGTCTACTCTCTCTCCGCCAGGGTTCCCGCAGCACGGCAGATTTTGCCATTGAATTTCGGACCATAGCAGCTAGGAGTGGATGGAATGATGAAGCACTGAGGGTCTGCTTTCAGGGAGGGTTGTCTGAGCCTCTTCAAGATGAGTTGGCCACCCGAGAACCAGCTTCGGGTCTTGAGGCCCTCATAGCATTGGCCATCTCCCTTGACAATCGTCTTAGAGAGCGGAGAGCAGCTCGTCGCCAGGTCTCCCACTCCCAAGTTCCTCTGAGCAGCTCTGTTTCTCCAGTTGGTGTTCCTTCATTCAGAGCTTCCCCGCCCCCTGAACAACTCCAGGATTCCCCAGAGGATATGCAGTTAGGCCGTTCCAGGCTTTCTCCCAATGAAAGGGAACGTTGCATGAGGGAGCGTCGATGCCTCTACTGCGGGGTTGCCGGCCACTTCCGCTCCACCTGCCCCGAGCTTTCGGGAAACGCCTGTCCCCGCCCGGCTATAGGAGGGCTGTGATGGGGAAAATTAGAGCTCCTCCTACTAACGCTGTCCTAGCTATTCCAGCCACTCTGTCCTGGGAGGGCCACCAGCATCAGGTTCAGGCTATGATCGATTCTGGCTCCGCAGGTAATTTCCTTGATCTAACCTTGGCTAAGGAACTTAAGATCCCTACCCAACTACTTCCTCAACCCCAGGCAGTTACTGCCTTGGATGGCAGACCTCTGGAACCAGGCAAAGTTACAGAGGCCACTCAGTCCCTGCGACTTACCATCTTTCAACACCAGCAGGAGGAGACCTTCTTTCTCATTGAATCCCCAGAGTATCCTATTAACCTGGGTTACCCTTGGCTGTGCAGACATAATCCCCAAATCGACTGGCCTACTGGAACAATTCTAAGCTGGGGTTCCACTTGTCAACTCACCTGCATTCTTCAGAGTCCCTCAGCCCCTAGTACCGAGTTTCAAGAGTCGGTCGACCTCTCCCGTGTCCACCATCGGTTCAAGGCAGTGTTCAGCAAGTCCCGGGCTACTTCCTTACCACCTCACCGCACTTGCGACTGTGCCATTAATCTACTCCCTGGTTCCTGCCCCCCTAGGGGTCGGGTCTTCTCCTTATCCTCCCCTGAACACTCAGCTATGGATGCCTACATTAAGGAGTCCCTGGCAGCCGGCATCATCCGTGCCTCTATTTCCCCAGCTGGGGCGGGCTTCTTTTTTGTAGAAAAGAAAGACGGGGGTCTTAGGCCTTGTATTGATTACCGGGGTCTCAACAAGATCACGGTTCGGAATCGATATCCCCTTCCTCTCATGGCCACTGCTTTTGAATTGCTTCAAGGGGCTTCCATTTTTACTAAACTGGATCTCCGCAATGCTTACCATCTTGTGCGGATCCGGCAAGGAGACGAATGGAAGACGGCCTTCAACACTCCCACGGGTCACTATGAATATCTGTTGATGCCGTTCGGGCTCACTAATGCCCCCGCAGTATTCCAGGCCCTGATTAATGATGTTCTCCGGGACATGCTTAATCTGTTTGTCTTTGTATACCTGGACGATATCCTCATCTTCTCAAGGTCACTGAAAGAGCATGAGGGGCATGTTAGCAGGGTCCTCCAGAGACTCCTTGACAACCATCTCTACGTAAAGCCTGAGAAGTGTGAATTTCATGTTTCCCAGACTCAGTTTCTCGGGTTTATCGTCACTCCTGGCCACCTGGAGATGGACCCCAAGAAGGTCAAAGCAGTCCACAACTGGCCCACCCCTGCCACAGTCAAGGAGGTTCAACGTTTCATTGGCTTTTCTAACTTTTATAGAAAGTTCATTAAGAATTTCAGCTCTGTGGTAGCCCCCTTGACGGCGCTTACTAAGGGAGGAGGGACCAAGATTCACTGGGGTCCAGAGGCAGCAGGAGCCTTTGAGGATCTCAAGCGCCGCTTCACTTCAGCTCCGATCCTGGTTATCCCTGACCCAGAAAGACCTTTCGTGGTGGAGGAGGACGCCTCTGAGGTGGGGGTGGGAGCCGTCCTGTCACAGAGGAGTAAGGATGGAAAATTACACCCATGTGCCTTCATGTCTTGCTGCCTGTCTGACGCTGAGCGCAACTACCACGTGGGGGATCGAGAGTTGCTTGCGGTAAAACTAGCCTTGGAAGAGTGGCGCCACTGGCTTGAGGGGGCTCAGCATCCTTTCCAGGTTCTCACCGACCACAAGAACCTGGAATATCTCCAGCAGGCAAAGCGGTTGAACCCTCGGCAAGCACGATGGTCCCTGTTTTTTAATCGCTTCCAGTTTCTCCTGTCTTACAGACCTGGCTCCAAGAATGTCAAGCCAGATGCCCTATCTCGAGCCTACTCTCCAGAAATGCAAGAGAAGCCCTTGGCATTGATTATTCCGAGTTCTAGGATCGTCGCTCCTCTTCAGTGGGAACTAGAAAGAGTGGTACGAGAGGCCCTTGTCCTTGAGCCCGACCCAGGCGGTGGTCCCGCCAGATGCCTGTACGTTCCTCTCTCTGTTCGAGCCCGGGTCTTGCAGTGGGGTCATGAGTCGCCCTTGACATGCCATCCAGGTAGTGCTCGCACACTGGACTTCCTCCAGCGGCGGTTTTGGTGGCCGTCTATCAAGAAGGATGTTCAGATCTATGTTGAAGCCTGCCCTGTGTGCAACCAGGGAAAGTCTACACGTCAGCGACCCCAGGGATTGCTCCATCCCTTACCTGTTCCTCGCAGGCCATGGTCACACCTTTCTCTGGACTTTGTCACAGGACTCCCTCCATCCCAGGGCAACACAGTCATCCTAGTGGTTGTAGACCGGTTCTCCAAGGCCGCTCGGTTTATTCCCCTCCCCAAGCTGCCTTCAGCAAAGGAGACTGCTGAGCTCCTCATGAACCATGTTTTCCGGATATTTGGGATTCCCCTGGACATTGTCTCCGATCGAGGTCCCCAATTCTCGTCCCGGTTCTGGGGGGCCTTCTGCAGGCTTATTGGGGCCACTGCCAGCCTATCGTCTGGGTTCCATCCTGAGTCTAATGGTCAGACGGAAAGGATTAATCAGGATCTGGAAACCACCTTGCGCTGTATGGCAGCCAGTAATCCCACGTCTTGGGCCTCCTATATCGTTTGGGCTGAATATGCCCACAATACCCTCCAGTCCTCGGCCACTGGATTGTCCCCTTTCGAATGCCAGTTTGGATACACCCCTCCATTATTTCCAGAGGAAGAGGTGCAAGTTGGTGTTCCCTCTGCCCAGCGCTTTGTCCTACGCTGTAGGCGGACATGGAAGAAGGCCAGACGTACCCTCCTTCGGACCTCCCAGAGATACCAAAGCCAGGCTAATCGCCGTCGTCGGATGGCCCCTAATTTCCGAGCTGGTCAAAGAGTTTGGTTGGCCACCAAGAACCTGCCCCTCCGGGTTGAGTCCAAGAAGCTTTCCCAGAAATACATTGGCCCTTTTCGCATAGCAAGGAAAGTTAACCCTGTTTCTTATCGGTTGTTTCTTCCTCACTCCCTTAGAATTAATCCCACTTTTCATGTTTCGTTACTAAAACCTGTCTTGTCTTCTCCTTTTGTCCCCCCACGCAGACCCCCTCCACCTCCCAGGATCATTGACGGCCAGCCAGCCTACACAGTGCGCCGGATACTAGACTCCCGGAGGGTCCAGAACTCTCTGCAGTATCTGGTGGACTGGGAGGGCTACGGGCCAGAGGAGCGCTCCTGGGTTCCTGCCAAGGACATCCTGGACCCAAGTTTGATTCGAGAGTTTCGCACCCGTAAGCCAGGGTGTTCTGGTAGGAACGTCAGGAGCCGTTCCTAGAGGAGGGGGTCCTGTCAGCATCCTGTTTCCTGTTGTTTGTCTCCGGGCCTCTAGAGGTCCCTGTGTTCCCCTCTGCTTTAGTTCTTCTTGTTAGCGTTATCCAGGTCACCTGTGTCTTGTTTCCCCTAGAGTATTTAAGCTGTGTTTTTTCCCCTTGTTCCTCACTCGGTTTTTGAGTCCTGGCTCTGTGTCTCCTTGCTGTGATT
This sequence comes from Thymallus thymallus, assembly GCA_023634145.1. Taxonomy (NCBI): domain Eukaryota; kingdom Metazoa; phylum Chordata; class Actinopteri; order Salmoniformes; family Salmonidae; genus Thymallus; species Thymallus thymallus. The sequence goes on from CM042410.1 coordinate 40,935,885, forward strand.
TTTGAGTCCTTCCAAGTCACCTAAGCTATTCCAAGTAAGCTATTCTGAGTTATTTGATTGTGTTTTTCTCCCCTCGTGGAGTTATTTTATTTCTCTCCTGTTCCTTTTATTTTTGGATATCTGTTTTTTATACCTCTTTGTGAGAAGAACTTTTGTTGGATTTTTTTGGACTCGCAAAGTACCTTTTTAATAAATCTAATTTGCCTGGAGTTTTGCCTTGAGTGTTTCGTTTGGGTCCTACATTATCACCTCTGTGGCTAAGTGGTAGAACACTCACTCCTGAGACCTGGGTTCGAGTCCAGCTTGTGACAGGATCAACAGTTATTTATGGTCAGGTGACGTGGTCAGGAAAACCTATTGACTTTTATGATATGAATGTTAGACATGTGCCCTATTTCCAAGCATACCTTGAGGATCGAATCACCTGGGTGGATTGGTGCTTTCATCTTTCTTCTTCAATCAAAGACAAGTGCATTCAATTGGCACTCCCTGTTGCACACAACAAGCTTCCATTCTCCTTATCACAGGGTGACTTATGTCTGATTTAAGATGAAATCGTCAACTCAGTTAAGGTCAACTCTTACTTTATTTGGCTCCTAATAGGCACTTACTATAGTATACTTATTTTTTTTAACCTCTTGAGATGGGAACTATTTTTTTTTATTTTGATTAAGTTAAACATGTGATCTTTATGACAGAATGTTAAAATTAGGTGAAATCGAAAGTTTTTTGGACCAAGTTACACATCTCAAAAGGTACCAAATTGGTGGAACATCTTTGCCATCTTGGACAAGCTATTGACAGGTGTCAATACCCTTAGAAGACTCACCCTTTAACCGGAGTTTACTCACACTGTTCCCCACCATTAGGGGCAATATTTATAAATACGGCTAGCAGAATCCATGCAGGCAGCAATCCGGGTCAGTGATCAAACATCCTGGTCTAGAGGGGTCTATGGGAAAAGACCTCCCTGAAGAGGAGAGGCGTGCATGGTCCATTGGCTATCCTGTGGTAGCTATGTCGGGATAGTCACTGTAACACTATGAAAATATCTAAACACCATCTGATGTATGCCATAGTGATTCTGATGCAGAGTCTCTGCTCAGAGTGGGTACTGAAGTGAATGTGCCACACTAACCTACTACTGTAACTAGCCAATCACAATCTTCTCCATTATGGTCAAAAAAATCCTTTTGCCATTCTCTCCTGAAGATTAATTCAGGCTCTCAGACAGCATAACAAACACCTGATCATGAAGAAAGCTAAAAATACAGACCCCACATCTGTTCACTTGTTATTGTGTGATGACAGTGTGACAATGTGCAGGATGTGCCAATGACAATGTCATCTCGCCCATTTCCTGGCACTGGCAATTAATGTGAGCTGTATAATTAGGCAACCACCGCAGATGGTCTCTGGAAGTAAACGCAAATGAATGCAACTAATTCAATGAAAGGTTTATCATTAATATCTAAGAGTCAAGATAAGACTGTGTGCTTAATTATTCAAAAGTAGGCTTGTACAAACAAGACATAAAAAAAAAAGTACTTTGCATATTCAGACTTTTGCTATTTCTGGGCAACTTGTTTTGTAACAAAAAAAAGAAAGTTTTGTCTTAAATTACCACCATAAATTACCACCATAAATCCCCTCAAATGTGTGTGTCAGAGCAGCAAATCCTATTTAAAATCCCAACAAAAGCAAACAAAGCTGAACATCTGATTAGAACAGACTTCAAAGCACTTTTCCTAATTATCTCTACTGATCTATTGGTCTTTGAAGAGACTGAATCATGCAGTTCCTCAGAGCAACACCACAGGTGACGAATCTATCCAATAACTCATTATTTACCCCTGCTATTGCCACTAATTAAACCAAATATATACTTATACTCCGATCCTTTCATATTTACATTGAGACAATGTTAGATTCAGGGGATTAGTGTCCAATATGGCGCCTATTATTCCCTATATAGTGCACTACTTTTGACCAGAACCCCAGGACCGGTTTCCTAAAAACATATTTCGGCTAAGTTCATCGTTAGAACGTTCATTTTCTTAAAATGCATTTAACTAGGCAAGTCAGTTAAGAACAAATTCTTATTTACAATGACGGCCTACCTACAGGGTTAAGTGCCTTGCTCAAGGACACGTCTACAGGTTTTTTCACCTTGTCGGCTCAGGTATTCAAACCAGCAAGCTTTCAGTTACTGGCCCAACGGTCTAACCACTAGGCTACCTTCCGCCCCATTCGTAGGAGTGTGGTTGAATCTCCAAGCTGTTTCCCAAAACAGTTACTAAAGTTGCACTTGTAAACGCTTGTCTCAGACCACTCGTAGAACTGAGAAGTGCATCGTTTGGGGCTTTTTTGCCGTTCCGCGCCGGTTTATACACAGAAGATAAATAAATACAGAATCAAGAAATGTATCTGTGTCTTTGTGAGGATAACTTTAAAACGTTTTACAAGTTTTATGTACGGGATACACATCTACACTGTCCAACGAAATTCTCAGTGCAGGTTCCTTCTTGGCAATGCAACAACAATAAGAACAACAATAAGAAGTAATAAAATATAAGAATATGAACATAAAGTATATGGACTACAAACACAACTTATAAAGAAAACCAAGCTGACAGCATTAAAAGATAAATCAGCTAGAGTAGAGGCTACATGCCTATATATAGTATTTCCTTCATATTGAAATCAATTCCATGTTAATTAGATCGAGTTCTATTTTTTTTTTTTCAATTGAGTTCTATTTTTCTAATTATAAACTGGGTGGTTCGAGCCCTGAATGCTGAATAGCTGACAGCCGTGAAATAATCAATATATGACAAAACTTGTATTTTTACTGCTGTAATTACGTTGGTAAGCAGTTTCTAATATCAATAAGGCACCTAGGGGGTTTGTGGTACAGTACTGTATATGGCCAATATAACACGGCTAAGGGCTGTATCCAGGCACTCCACGTTGCTTAGTGCCTAAGAACAGCCCTTAGCCGTGGTATTGGGCCATATACCACACCCCCTCGTGCTTTATTGCTTAATTGTAACCTACTGTCTGTAACTTGTGTAACAACATGGACATTAGAATAAGCATCCTCAATATTTGCAGCCACATGTGATGCTATCTTTCTAGCAGGTAGCCTAGCGATTAGAGTGTTGGGCCAGTAACCGAAAGGTCGCTGGTTCAAATCCCTGAGCCGACAAGGTGAAAAAAACCTGTTGATGTGTCCTAGAGCAAGGCACTTAACCCTAATTTGCTCCAGGGGCTGACCCTGTAGATAGGCTGTTGTTGAAAATAGGAATTTGTTCTTAACTGACTTGCCCAGTTAAATAAATAAAACATCCAGCCAATTTGACACAACTGGAGTCAACATGTGCCAGCATCCCTGTGGAATGCTTTTGACATATTGTAGAGTCCTACTGTTTTGTACACTCAGTCTATATGCAAAAAGCCTATAATTTAGTGTTTCCTTAACCTTCTGTGGGCTTTGACCCACCAAATGTCTTTTGAATTTAGACAAAATAGACATAAAAAATGTTTCTACAACTGGAAAATCCAGAGGTCCTGCGCCATAGAAGCTTTTCTTTGCAACTGCAGCCAACTCTAAAAGCCCTAAAAGCCCACTCAAAACAATCACTATGAGAACGCAACCTTTCATGAAAATGTAGATTTTGCTTTGTTTTACCAACTAAATAAGTGAGATTTCCTCCTGAATTGCTGATTTGATTGAACTTGGTTCTATCGTCTCCCGTGGAGGATCTGTTTGCCTGGACAGATGAATGTGTTGCACCATAAACCCCTGCCTCAGATGTCATCATTAATAAGTAATGCATTGAGATTGAACATTGTATTTTCCTCATCCATCCCCCGCTGCAAAAGAGGTTGATACTTCAGCTCAGACACTGGTTTGCGGCCGTTCAGAATACTGACGTAGGGGTGAGCACTGCACATCTGATATAGAGTGATGAAAAGTGACTTTATGGCCTATTTTGAGGCTTGAGGTCTGCATGCTGCGATTTGGTAAAATGGGAACAGTGGTAACGGACCTAATGTTGCCACAATCTCCACATCTTAGAAATTGATTCATTTTAAGCAATATTATTACTGCATACCGGCAGTCTGGACAATAGGCTTCATAGTACACTACATGACCAAAAGTATGTGGACACCTGCTTGTCAAACATCTTTTTCCAAAATAATGGGTATTCATATGGAGTTGCCCCCCCCCCCCCCCCCTTTGCTGCTATAACAGCCTCCACTCTTCTGGGAAGGCTTTCCACTAGATGTTGGAACATTGCTGCAGGGACTTGCTTCCACTCAGCCACAAGAGCATTAGTGAGGTCGGGCGCTGATGTTGTGCGATTAGGCCTGGCTCGCAGTCGGCGTTCAAATTCATCCCATAGGTGTGCGATGGGGTTGAGGTTAGGGCTCTGTGCAGGCCAGTCAAGTTCTTCAACACCGATCTCGACAAACCATTTCTGTATGGACCTCGCTTTGTGCATGCGGGCATTGTCATGCTGAAACAGGAAAGGGCTTTCCCAAAACCTTTGCCACAAAGTTGGAAGCACAGAATCATCTAGAATGTCATTGTATGCTGTAGCGTTAAGATTTCCCTTCACTGGAACTAAGGGGCCTAGCCTGAACCATGAAAAACAGCCCCAGACCATTATTCCTCCTCCACCAAACTTTAAAGTTGGCACAATGCATTCGGGCAGATAGTGTTTTCCTGCTCCTTAGTCCAATGGCGGTGAACTTTACACCACTCCATTACGCAAGGAGACCTTAGGCTTGTGTGTGTGGGTGCTCGCACATGGAAACTAATTTCATGAAGCTCCCGACAAACAGTTATTGTGCTGACATTGCTTCCAGAGGCCGTTTTTAGAACTCGGTAGTGTTACGCGCTACTCACTTCAGCACTCGCCGGTCCCATTCTGTGAGCCTACCAATTCGCCACGCTGAGCCGTTGTTGCTCCTAGATGTTTCCATTTCACAATAACAGCACTTACAGTTGACCAGGGCAGCACGTTGAAAGTTACTGAGCTCTTCAGTAAGGCCATTCTACTGACAATGTTTGTCTATGGAGAATGCATGGCGGTGCATTGGAGATTGTATTTTATACACCTGTCAGCAGAGGTGTGGCTGAAATAGCCGAATCCACTAATATGAAGGAGTGCAATATACTTTTGTATGTATAGTGTATTAGTGACACATTCTGTGCATAAACAGCGAATCATGATTATTCATGATGAAATGTAGACGTGTGGTATGAATACGTCAACAATTGCAAGAGATGTATCTGATGGTTAGTCATGAATCCTTATGAGCCATGTTTTGTGGCAGTGCGTAACGTTAATAATAGCCTATTTGTATAGCCTACTAATCCGTCGTATGAATGGAGCGCTTGTATCAGCACCATGGAGAGCAACGGTTGTTGGCGCTGAACAGTAAGCTATTCTCAAAAAACAAATCAGTTTAACATACAAATTACTTTTAGCCCCTTGTGACAGACGGTTTTGTCATTTTATTGAAATTGTCATCATATTAGGGTAATAGACATGTACATATGGATGGTAGGGGTTTTATGATAGAGAATCAGTTTCGGAATTATATGTTTTCAAACAGGGTAAAATATAAAATGAGGTAACCATAGGAACCCGATACATTTTGGGAACTTGCTGTTGTCCCTTTCTGTCACGATGTGTGGAAACAAAGTGAGATGGCGCGCGCCTGTTGTCTATGATTATGTCTAGTTGGGTTCCGATTTGGTGAAAGGTGGAAGTCTGGCAGATATGCGTGACGTGGGCTGGAATAGACATGTGTTTATAAACCTCAGTGTGTGCTTCGTGGCAACGAGCGCAGACGACGAGGTGTGGGGATGGGAGACGCGTCGCATGAGCATCGGCTCTGGTTCTCCAAGGGTGTATGGGGGGTTTGGCTAGAGGAGGCGCGTTGTAGTCTGATCCCTCCATACCACCTGTATGGATGACCACTTCAACCTCATCGACTCACCCTGCTCGGTGAAACTCAGAGGCAACAACGTTGAGAACCACGGTTACTCAAAGACGGAGAAAGGCGTCATTACAGTTGAGAACATGTTGGAGGAGTCAATGGCGCTTTCGAGGCACCTGTCCGTGGATCGATATGAGCAAGAGCTCGGCTGCGAGAGGGTGGTTATCAACATTTCAGGTTTACGCTTCGAAACTCAACTAAAAACTTTCAATCAGTTTCCCAAAACGTTGCTCGGGGACCCAAGAAAGAGGATGCGTTACTTTGACCCACTGAGGAACGAGTATTTCTTCGACAGAAACCGACCCAGCTTTGATGCCATTCTCTATTATTACCAGTCGGGAGGGCGCATCAGGAGACCTGTTAACGTGCCCATTGACATCTTCTCTGAGGAGATCAATTTCTATCAACTCGGGGAAGAGGCTATGGAAAAATTCAGAGAGGATGAAGGATTCATAAAAGAAGAGCAACGTATTTTACCAGATAATGAATTCCAAAAGCAGGTTTGGCTTTTGTTTGAGTACCCTGAAAGCTCTGGGCCAGCTAGGGGAATTGCTATAGTCTCCGTGCTTGTAATTTTAATCTCAATTGTTATATTCTGTTTAGAGACCTTGCCTGAGTTTCGGGATGACAGGGACCCTGTCACTGTGGCACTTACAGTCAACGGGACGGCCTCCTACCACGTAAATCCATTCACCGACCCTTTCTTTGTGATAGAGACACTTTGCATAATATGGTTCTCTTTTGAGTTGCTGGTCAGGTTCTTCGCGTGCCCCAGCAAATCCACGTTCTCAAAAAACATCATGAACATTATCGACATTGTCGCCATATTTCCATACTTTATCACTTTGGGGACAGAACTGGCTGAGAAGCAGGGTAACGGTCAGCAAGCCATGTCCCTGGCTATTCTCCGAGTGATAAGGCTCGTGAGAGTCTTTCGCATCTTCAAGCTCTCCAGACACTCCAAGGGGCTGCAGATTTTAGGGCAGACACTCAAGGCCAGCATGAGGGAACTTGGACTGTTGATATTTTTCCTTTTCATTGGAGTTATCCTTTTCTCCAGTGCTGTTTACTTTGCTGAGGCCGATGACCCGTCATCCAGTTTCACAAGCATCCCAGATGCGTTTTGGTGGGCTGTGGTCACCATGACTACCGTCGGATATGGAGACATGCATCCTGTGACCATTGGTGGCAAAATTGTTGGGTCATTGTGTGCTATTGCAGGAGTGTTGACTATTGCTCTTCCTGTGCCAGTTATTGTCTCCAACTTCAATTACTTTTACCATAGGGAGACTGATGGGGAAGAGCACGCTCAGTACTTGCATGTCAGCAGCTGCGAGCACCTAGCGTCAGCCACAGATCCACTGAAAAGGACTCGTAGCACCTCATCTCTAAACAAGTCGGAATATATAGAGGAGGGCATCAACGTTGGGTATAAACAGCCCAACTTCACCAATGAGAATAACCAAAACTGTGTGAACATCAAAAAGATATTCACGGACGTGTAAATGCTTTCACTTGATATGGAGTATGTTTATGGAGAGGATACATTTGCGACTACTATTTTTTCTACGATGGCTAATCGTGATGTGTCGGTGCATACTGTATCTGTCAGGTGGACTGTGCACCGCTATAGTGTACCACACATGTTCAACGGTACTGTGATCTTTCGATTCGTGCTTCAGTCAAAAACAGGTGTTGATGTTCCGTAGTTCGGTAGGTTGTAGGCCTAAGTGTTGCATATTTACCCCCGAATCGAAACAGAGTTGTCGTTGTGTTTTTTGATGGGGAAAGTTCGTTGTCTTATCAGTGTTCAGTTTTCTTGTCATGAATATCAATATAATCTACATTGTCTGTAGGCTATGCCTGACTGAATGGGCAACCTATGCGTAATGGACATATCATGGACATAACATGGCACACAGCACTATGAGAGCAGACTGGGTATTGTTTATTTTTAGGCTCTTATTGTTCTGATCTGATACAAAAGATAACTTATTCTACGTATTTGTTATTTTTTTTTACAATCTTACTTTTAGCATTACAGCCTATAGCCAATACCAAAATAAATAAATAAATACATGAAAGGATCAAGACTTTGGAATGTCTTTGATAAAATACCTCCATGTAATCTAAGTGTGTCATTACGCAGTGCATAGGCAAAACATGTTGTATATCCTACAATTGATAGTGGTACTAATCATTGGTAATCAATGTATCTGATTAAAAATCGATTCAAAGACAGTAATCAGGACTATTTGGATTTTTTTCCCCTACAAAACATGACTTCAAGACTATTTCCGTCATGGAGGATAGTGTGAGCACATTGATGAAGACATGGACACAATGCATAGTGCGCGTATGAAGAACAGCTAAGTCCCGCCCCCTGGATGCTACTGAGCCCGCCTTGTGAGGCAGTCTCCTTGACGACTACAGTTTCCTGGGTAACCCTGTTATAGAGTGACTGCCCCTAAAAAGCAACTTCTAGTTATGAAAATGGCTTATGTGCCATCTATATGAGTCAGAAACATTTATTCTGGTGTCAAAACAAAGTGTAAATAGGATAATTTTGGTTTAATTTAAGTCAGTCTCATCCAAAACTTAGTTTTGCGAAATGGGTTGGGTTTATTTTAATCCTGCCCACATGCCTACAGCTGGCAGCACCCAAGTAATCATCAATTCGGAGCGCACATAACCATAATGCCCTTCGTCAATTTGGTTTGACATTTGATATCCCTATGAGGGTAGTTAGGGACCATCAGTAAATTGCACAATGTACATGGGACAATAGTTTCAAATGTCAATAGCTCCAAATTTCAATGACTTAAAAACCTAAAACCAACAAAATTGTAAAAATGTATATGTAAATACTGAAAGCATTGAATAAGACTACTAAAAGATCGGCAACATGAAAATATTGTACCATTTACATTGTGTAATTTATTGACGGTCCCTAACTATCCCCAGAGCAAGGCTAACCAAAGTCAAACCAGCTTTGCCACAGTTGCTCACCAGCCGGCTGAAGCCAATTGCCTAAATCATTTGTCTAACTCTTCCCAACTGTGAAAACACACACAAGAGACACCCGCATCAAACCACACATTGAAACTGTTTAAATTCAGTCATGGCTCCTAGCATTTCTAAATGAACTAAATCTAAAACGAAGCAAAATCAGGAAGTGCAGTCACCCTTTTAATGTTTTCAATTTGCGACACGGCACCACACCACTTCTGATTTAGTTTGATAAAATATATTGATGCAAAGTGTAAAAAAAAATAAGGTAAAAGTGCCGTTTTGTTTTTTACCGATTTGCCTCATGATTTGTCAACTCCTGTACATTTGTACAAGGAAGTGCTGCTGCATTATTGCATAAAACAAGACTATTTTTGAGTCTGATCAACTGTAGGCTACTAACAACAGCAGATGCATAGTCTAGCCTACTATAGGGAGTTTTCTCCTAGCCACCGTGCTTCTACATCAGCATTGATTGCTGTTTAGGGTTTTATGCTGGGTTTTCTGAATTGTACTTTGTGACATCTGATGATTCATAAATGCATTTTACTTTATTTGGCTAATCCTCAAAAAGAGCTTTAGTTTTTGAGATAGCCCTACCTACTCTACATAGAACAAAACACAACCATCTCTTACAGTATGTCTCCCATTTATGAAATGGATAGTTGTTTAAAAATATTTTTATATATTTTTGTCAAGCAGCACCATACAGCACGGAATGAGTGCAAATTTGACTTTGTCTATTAGTCAGCTACCAAAAGGAAATGCTTACATTCATCAGAAATATTCATAGGTGACACATTTACGCCTATTGTATCTATGTGTTTACAGTTATATATTTCCAAGATTCATTAAGATATCCAATGGCTGTTTGTTTGTGTATGTAAGGCAGACAAATAACTACTTTAATTAAATATTTTAGCAATATCAGAGCTTGCAATATTAGGTTAAATTAGTTTCTGCAGCCCATCCCCCCTCCCGCCAGGCATTATTCTACATGTTTTGAGTTTAGTGGGTGTGTCACAACATCTATCAATCCATTTCATGTATGGAAGACATTAGGGATGTGAAGAAAAACATGGTAGAGTGTTGTTCTACCTCAATAAAGTAAATGTACACAAGAGGTCGTGCTAAACAAGTCATAGGTACTGATATAGGCAGCCATATTTTATTAACTGAAAAATGTCAGTCCTGACTCGCTCGTTACAATTCCATCTCATTAATAGTAGTCCATATGGGCCAGAGGGACACATTTATTTTTTATTTTCATTAAGGCTCATGTCTGTGGGTTATATTTTGGTATGATACCCACGTATCGGAGGTGGCTAAATGTGGTTATCAGTGCATTATATGTTATTACCACTATGCGGTGGGCCAATTGCTGTCTGAATTGTTGAGTTTTGTAGCCATTTCAAATGTATTACATTAAAACACTTAGAAAATGCTTTAGAAGCATTTACTGATCTATTGATTACAATTATATGCAATATGATTCTATAAATTGTGTTAACATCAACAAAATGTGCTGTGAAACCTTCCCCATACTGTATATTGGACCCTATATGAAATCCCATGGAATGCATTACTTCCAGCAAAGAGGTACATGTACCCCAACATGTCTTCATAATTAGAGCACCAAACTTAACATAAAGCTAGGAAAAGTCTAAACAATGATGCCTAGCTATTGCTGATGTAACCATAGGGTACACATTTTCCAATATGGCCGCCAACACGCTCCATTGGATTAAATTGGATGGGCGGCAGTAAGCCTAGTGGTTAAGAGTGTTGGGCCAGTAACTGAAATGTCACTGTTTCAAATTCCCGAGCCAACTAGGGGAAAATCTATCGATGTGCCTTTGAGCAAGGCACTTAACCCTTAACTGCTCTGGATAAGAGCTTCTGATAAATGACTAAAATGTAAATGTCCGACATTATTCCAAATAATGATTATAATTATGGAGATAACACATCCAATTTAGCCAGGTTTGCAAAATATATAATCTTGGTAAAATATTAGCAAAATTGGCCTAAAACACAATTCATAACTGGTTTTGGTCAGTATTTGCATCCCTCATTCTAGATTTATAATTATAATGATATGCAATATTATTTAAAAAAATCTTGAATCCACTATTAACTGTTCCTCTCATAACAAACAGAAAGGTTACATAGCCTTAAAGGCCAGGCCAAAAAAGGAGACAGCAGTGGACATAGACAACCCATGCACAGACACCAGCATACATTTAAATCCATTTGCCATGGCGAATACATAAAAATGAGAAAATTACTAATGTAATTTCACATGAACAAATAATGTATTATTATTATTATTATTATTATTATCAATTATAACAACAATGAAGATGAGTAGCCTAATTATAGTGATTAATAATGAATCTTGATAATTAGGTCACGTCTTTGAAAGTAAAAATGTGAAAAGGACAGTAATGTCAACAAAATATATTTTAAAAAATTTCCACTCTCACCGTCTGGGGGCTATAGAGCTGGTCATTTGCACCATACTAGCGCTGCCTCCCGCGGGTAATTGTCCCTGTTCTGCTCTGCGGTCTCCCTATCCATCCCGCAGTAAGAGCAGCTGTTACGATGAATCATAGCAATCACTATCCATGCTGCACCACGCCCTTCCATCAAGGCTAATCAGACCCAATTCACCTAGATTTAATCAGTTCTGTACAATTTAGATTTAGTTTAAATCTAAATGGACATAATAGGGCCTGACTATCTCTGTAAAAATAAATACATAATCCTAGTTGAGAAACCATTTGACATTTGAAAAGTGATAGTGCTGAATGCAGGAGAAAATCCTAGTAGCCTAATTAATTGGTTGTTAAATGGGCTATAGCCGAATTAGCTTCACACAGGTCTGTTTTTTATGTCCCTATAAATGTACCCACCACTACTTGAAAGGGCCATGCCCAAAACAACGCTCAGCACTGCCCTCAAGTGAGATATCTTATGTAGGACAGGAAGGATACTCCACTGTTATGTTCCACATTATGATAGAAGTCTAGACTCCTTTTATTGTATAAAGTGCACGTTTCGAAATCAAACATGCATATATAAATCAAAGATGAATTAACTGATAATATATAGATAGATAGATAGATAGATAGATAGATAGATAGATAGATAGATAGATAGATAGATAGATAGATAGATAGATAGATAGATAGATAGATAGATAGATAGATAGATAACTTTATTGATCCCCGAGGGGAAATTACTTCGTCAAGCATCTACAAAAACACAGGGCAGGTGCAAAATGCCAGAACGAAAATACACAAAAGACAGATACACGATACATGATACATAGAGCGGCAGTATGAGAAAGTATAAAAATAAAAGAAGTCTGGAGTGCAAAAAATCTATAAAAAGGCATTGCATAGTATGGGTAATGGCTGAATATGTAAGGATGTATGACTTAACAGAATCCTAAATTCCCAGGCTGGATATTTCCATCAACCCCATCTCCTACCTGCCAACAACCATAAGCCAACCGACAATGCACCAGAAAAAACACCTGCACTTTTGTTATGTGGTGGATTATGATATAAAAGAATGAGAGAACGTAACATCTTGAACATACAGTACATAGTCATAAAAACCACCTGAGTTTCACCCAAAGTATTTTGACTGACCCATAACAAACCTCAGTCTTTTAGGCCTACAGGAGGATTTCCCTGACACATCGCTATGGGACTCAATCTCCAGCAGCACAAACCTCCACCAAGACAAATACATAAACATACAGAGGATTTATACACCTCCGCCATCTTCCATACATACACACTGTACTGCACTGGCCCGGAGAGAGACGCCAGAGGCGAGGTGCCACGGACACAGTGCCTTTAGCTGAGACCTCACCTCCCCTCCAATGGACTGCCTGCTGAAAGGAGCATGTGATGTACTCTGTCTCTTCCCTAGTGTCTTAGTTCTGAAATAAGATCTGAGAGAGACCAGGACAAGAAGGCACACTGTGTATGTGGCCGTTATGTATCTCCCTAGTCTCCACCAGGCCTGTGGTTGGTCTATGGCTGCCCCCAGTGGAGTGGAGGACTGAAGTCATGTTTGGTAGCATAACAATGTATTCATGATGTGTTGTCGTCGTCGTCCCATTTATGCTGACACATAAATGTGTCAGCATATCAGACAGCGTTTGCATGTTGTTACTTGAGTGAAAATCATTTCAGTGTCACAAATTGGGATCGTTAATCTCAAGAGGCGAATGTCGTTGAGAAAATGTATTGAACACACACACACACACATATTATTGCATTCCTCCCCAGGAGGTTGGTGGCACCTTCATTGGGGAGGACGGGCTTGTGGTAATGGCTGGAGCGGAATCTGTGGAATTGGTATCAAATACGTCTTTGATGCCATTCCATTCGCTCCGTTACAGCCATTATTAAGCGCCGTCCTCCCCTCAGCAGCCTCCTCTGCATTCCTCCTCTTTTCTTTCCTCCCCCTCTCTCTTCCCATTCCACACTCATCTCCTCTTCCCTCCATCTTCATTACCAATAGCGACAATAATAGCATGAGGAAAGTCATCAGATGATCTAGCCTTCAGAAGCAGAGGCCAAATGACGTCACAGCTGCAGTTGGCTCCAGGTGGCTTATCAGAACTGCTGAGTGGTTTTGTTCCCTCTGACTTCCATTCTTCATTTCTCCCAACTTCTATATTTGTGTCGTTGGGAAAATGAAAACTTGTCTGCGAGTTACCCAAGCTATAAATCACTTGTCAGTTGAACTCACCATTAATGCTAATGTGGAAAACCTCAAGCTTCAGTACAGTGCACCTCCTAGGAGTCATGTGCTTCCATTTCTATTTAGCCAACACATTACTATACACTACCGTTCAAAAGTTTGTGGACACTTAGAAATGTCCTTGTTTTTGAAAGAAAAGCAATTTTTTTGTCCATTAAAATAACATCAAATTGATCAGAAATACAGTGCAGACATAGTTAACGTTGTAAATTAATATTGTAGCTGGAAACGGCTGAATATCTACATAGGCGTACAGAGGCCAATTATCAGCAACCATCACTCCTGTGTTCCAATGGCATGTTATGTTAGCTAATCCAAGTTTGTCATTTTAAAAGGCTAATTGATAATTAGAAACCCCTTTTGCAATTATGATAGCACAGCTGAAAACTGTTTTGCTGATTAAAGAAGCAATAAAACTTTTACTTTAGACTAGTTGAGTATCTGGAGCATCAGCATTTGTGGGTTCGATTACAGGCTCAAAATGGCCGGAAACAAATAACTTTCTTCTGAAACTCGTCAGTCTATTCTTGTTCTGAGAAATTAAGGCTATTCCATGCGAGAAATTGCCAAGAAACTGAAGATCTCTGTGCACTACTCCCTTCACAGAACAGCGCATAGTGGCTCTAACCAGAATAGAAAGAGGAGTGGGAGGCCCCGGTGCACAACTGAGGAAGAGGACAAGTACATTAGAGTGTTTAGTTTGAGAAACAGACGCCTCACAAGTCCTCAACTGGCAGCTTCATTAAATAGTACCCGCAAAACACCAGTCTCAACGTCAGCGAAGAGGCGACTCCGGGATGCTTGCCTTCTAGGCAGAGTTGCAAAGAAAAATACACATCTCAGACTGTATATACTGTATATATCTACCCAGCTGTAAGATGTAGATCATCTCAGCTGGTACTGTGCGCCTGGCTGACTGCACTCTAGAACCCTTGGCATCAGAGTGCTAAGAGACCCTTCTCAGGAGAGGCACTCTCTCTGTTGCCAGGGAGGAGGAACAAACCCCCTCATACATCTACACACACACACGTCATCCATATCATAGATTAGCTGCACTTAACGAAGCCAAGCCCCCCTGTTCTGCCAGACTTCTCTGTGGCTCAGTAGGGGCTCTGGCTGCAGGCAGACGTATGTGTGTGTGCATGTTTGTGTCATGCTCATGCAGAGGAGGAGAGGAGACCCCGAGCTCTCAGGCAGACATCCGCACATGAAAGGAGTGACGCAGTGATGCAGTAAGGAGGGATACAGATGGGGCAGGCAGGTAGCCTAGCGGCGTGTTGGGCCAATAATCAAAAGGTTCGCTGGTTTAAATCCCAGATCCGACTAGGTGAAACGTCTGCCGATGTGCCCTTGAGCAAGGCACTTAACCCTAATTGCTCCTCCTGTAAGTCACTCTGGATAAGAGCATCTACTAAAATGCAGCAGAAAGCTATAACAATATAGGGGATGCAGTACATTCTGGGGAGAAGATTTTTGTATGGTATTATTAACATTTTTTTCATGTTGTCTAAGCCCTAAAAACTGTTATAAAAAGGTACAGTATATGGCTACAGCCAGTAATAGCATGCTTCAGACATATTGCTGTTATTACTCTGGGTGCAAACTGCAAAAGCATCCATCAGAGGATGTCTAATGTCAGACTGGGGGCTATTTATAAAGTTCACCCTTCTAAATCATGACTCTGCGTTCAACGCTTTGAGTCAAGACAAAGGGAAGCCCACAAGCCATATCATGAGGAGTGTACACGTAGCCTTTTCTCTCAATGGATCTAAATACCAAGCCAGTCATTAAAGAACGGGTTTTAGTATCAAATGTATAATGTGCTGTGCTCCTTGGCTGTATGTACAAAAAACTATCCACTATCCGATCAGTTGAAGGAGCTCGAACGAGACAAAGGATACCAGAGATTACGGAAAATCTATTAATAAATGAATCAATAATTTCAAGGGCAAAGAAGACTCATATTACTTTCATTAATATGTATGAATAACACAGTTGCAAAACTGTATCAATTTCTAACATTGTCATTGCAGGAGGGCGGCAGGTGTCGTTCTGCCCCTGAACAAGGCAGATAAGCCACTGTTCCCCGGGTGCCAAAGACGTGGATGTCGATTAAGGCAACCTGCCGCACCTCTCTGATTCAGACGGGTTGGGATAAATGCGGAAGACACATTTCAGTTGAATGCACTCAGTTGTACAACTCACTATTATCCCCATTTCCTTCCCCCCAAAATGTCACAGTCAACAAAGTCAGACAAATCCTTATGGTATGACAAGGCCTGCTTCAATAAACTGCTTTAGTGATGTACTGGACACTGTAAAATGCATTTGTCTCTAGAAAGAAATGAAAAGTGCTGTGTCACTGTGCTTTGCATTTACATCTAATATCCTAGATGCGAGGAGAGGGAGACTCTCCAGGAGTGATGTAACGACAGGGCTTCCTCTCCTCTGCCTTATGAATCCCTAGGGGCAGTCACCATAGCAACAATATCAGACTAAGCACATGACTGTTCAATGGTAGAGGAATTTCAGGTTGGAATTCAACAATATAGTCCATTAAAACACACTGGTTATATTTAATCATGTTATTAAAATCGTCATAATTTAACGCATCTCTATCTCAACAGTCCTTAATACACATTGATGGAAGAGACCAGAAACACAAATAGACTTAACAATTAATAAGCCCACGCGGAAAGGAATTCACAATCAACAGTCACCAGGAATTCACTATCAACAGTCACCAGGAATTCACTATCAACAGTCACCAGGAATTCACTATCAACAGTCACCAGGAATTCACTATCAACAGTCACCAGGAATTCACTATCAACAGTCACCACTAAAACAACCAGATCCAGTTGCATTCATTGACAGCCCCCCAAAACCTCACAGCTCAGCGGGCGACGTAATCCCCCAGATGTCCACACTGAAAGCCAGGTCCAGCTTCTTAGCCTCACGTACGCTCTGTCTAAAACACACGCTCTGTCTCAAACACACGCTCTGTCTCAAACACACGCTCTGTCTAAAACACACGCTCTGTCTCAAACACACGCTCTGTCTCAAACACACGCTCTGTCTCAAACACACGCTCTGTCTCAAACACGGCTCCTCACTCCTGCTCCTGGAGAGCTGCAGGTTCTTGTCCCAACTCTGCAGTAAAAAAAACCCACCTGATTTAGCTCCTCAAGGTGTGGGAGATCATTTGGTTAGTTGGTGAATCAGGTTTAATTTGGCACTAGGTTTGGGCAACAAAAGAAAACTGTACCTCAGAAACAACTCCTCAACCACAAAACACCTCTTAAAGTCCCGATAAATGCCAAAGGACTAGGGTCTAGGAGATAGAGAAGAGACAGTTGTTTATGGCCCCATGCCCCAGTAACACACATTGAAGATCCATCATGGCACACAGGGAATCCCCTGCTATCAGTAGCACTGATTCATCCCTGCCTCTCACTGACTGGGCCTTAGTCATGCAGCAGCTAAGCTCACATGAGCTCATAGCTAATGGTTCCCTGCAGCAATGGAAATTGTCAGAAAAGCACATTTAATGAATGTGACCTTTCGAGCCAAATGCAAAATTACAATCAATAAAATAAGTATATATTTTTTTTTTATACAAACTACTAACAGCTTGTTGGTCTATAGCGGTATATGCGTGTCCCTCTTTCTGAGGTGAACTAGTCTGCTAGGTTGCTGCCGTGATATGGATGCTCTTGTGCTTCTTTCTCCTGGTGTCCTGGCTGGGCTCCGGTGTCTGCTCCGTGGTCCCGCCCTCCATGCTGCCTGCCCTGCTGTGGCTGTACGTGGTCCAGGCTGCAGCGTGACTGGGTCTCTCTAGACCTCCTCCCTCCTGTCCGCACACACTACAGCACATGGACACAGAGAAGGACAGAGAATGTTTGACTATTACAATACACCATCTTGGGTCTCTTTGAGAACTGTTCACTCAGGGTGTCTACATTGTCAATGCGGCTTGTCTAGCAGCACTCTACAGTATATATAGGCTACCTTGTTTTCTTTCAGTATCCTGTGTGGTATGTATACCACGTCCCCCAGCTGTACTCCTCATGGTACCTCAAGAGATAGCCCATTAATAGTCTCTCTCCAACACAGTTGTGTTGAAATGACTCTCATCCCACGGGGAGGAAGATAAATTCAGTCTCTTTGAAAATGTATTGGAAGAACCTTTTGCTTTAGGGTGCACAATCGCTAGCCGTCCTAAGAAAAAGGATGGAGAACTTATCTGTTGACAGTATACAGACTACAAGAAGGCAATTTCAGTCCAAGTTGCCCGTAAGACTGAATGAAGACGGACTAACACTGATGAGGGTTTTGTTCACAGGAGGGAATTAGGTCATCTTATTCAGCAGCAAGAAAATGTGTTTTCATGCAGCATTTAACAAATGTAGGGAAGTGCATGATATCATCTGTGCCCTCTCCACTGGGCATTTCTTGGATGTGCTACCTGATCGTGTGTGTGTGTGTGTGTGTGTATATATATATATATATATGTATATATATAACTATAGAATAGTTAAAGATAGTAAACTAACTGGTGATATTTGTCCCACAAGGTCAAATGGTATTTTTAGGGGGTTTTAGGGTTAAGGTTAGAATTAGGTTTAGGGTTAGGATTAGTTTTAAGGTTAAGGTTAGGAGCTAGGGTTAGGTTTAGGGTGAGGTTTAAGGTTAGATTTTTGGGTTAGGGTTAGGGTACAGGTTAGGGTAAGGGTAAGGGTAAAGGTTAGGGTTAGGGTTCGGGTTAAGGGTTAGGAAAAATAGGACTTTGAATGGTACTGAATTGTATGTCCCCACAAGGTTAGTTGCACAAAACTGTGTGTGTGTGTGTGTGTGTGTGTGTGTGTGTGTGTGTGTGTGTGTGTGTGTGTGTGTGTGATTAAGCTGCTGAGTAATAAGGCTGGTGTCGTCTTATAAGTGGAGGCTGTCAAGCGTGTGGCTGGTGCATTGCAGTGTCAATAGTCCTCCGCCTGGAACACACTGCTCCCTGCTCTCTCCTACCTTCCACACAAGCTAGCAGAGACCTCCAGAGAATTACAACGCTTCTCGGGCCGTGAGAGACATCAACTTATACAGCATATTCAAGATGTCTAATTAACTAACTAACACAAGCTGCATGTAAATGACAGGAAACAGATGCATCAAGAACATCCACTGGAGTTAATATTGAACGATAGCCACTAACTGCACCACATATTGTACTGCCGTACCGCAGCATTATATGTCAATGGAACAAAGGTCAGAAAACTGGGTTGCGCTACCAGACATTATCTGAAGAAAAGGCAGCCATAATGAATTGTAAGTGTCAATGCTAAAAAGCCTTAGCTTCACCACTCAAGGTCATTCTCTCAACTCTCAATCAGGAGAAGAGGACGGGTGGGGAGTGACCTGAAATTGATAACCCTTATGCTGTATTCCCTGTTGTTGCCCCCCAGCCCACTACTCCACCACCACATGATTAAAACACACCACCATTAGAGCGCTATGCCCCTTCGCGTTTAATTAAAGTGACACAGCTAATGCAATGTGAATTGAGTTTCAGAGACTGCATTAACAGTTTTGTAATGGCCCCTCACTCATAAATAATGTCTGTGCTGTCATGGGGAATCTGGGAAAGCCAGTGGGAAAGGTGTGCAGATCTATGTACGGAGCTGCAGAGGCAGCCTTGACGGTCCTCCTCCTACAATAGGCGCCGCTGTCAGCAGTAACCTCGATGAAGTCAAGTCTTACAAAAATCACCAGCTGGTTCTTCCTTAGTCATGAATGCAACCAGTCATGATGTTTTCATCTTATTGTCAAACAAATCACTTCAAAAAGTAGGCTATGTTCGTCGACTCCAAAATAATTCCAGCATCCAAACAGTGCACTGCGCACTCGCTCTATTGGATGAACGGAAAGCGACAGCTATCACAAAACACCAAAAAGTGTAATGACATCATTTAGCATTATTTAGAGAACCCCCCCGCAAATAAGTTTGACTTTGTTGCATCTAGGGGGGACTCATGACCCCCCCCCCGGCCCCTCCTGTAATTCACACACTGATTCTCCCTCCCCGTTTACAGCATGCATTGTAAGATATGAACAAGGGTCATTCGATTGCATTCCATTCATCCAGGTATCTCTCTTGACTTTAACTCTCACAGTCACAAAATAATAATGTTTAGTCAATACCACCTACAAAGTTTTTTCATTCACTTGACATCATGTAAAGTGTATTTTGTGGGCTGGAAATTGTGGAATAAAGCAGACTACATCTTTCTATGAGTCATCACATCCCAATGGAGCATAACCAGTGTCTACAAGGCAAGTTTACAAGGCTGTGAAATTGCACAATATAGAGACAAACTCTATGCACACTCTCTCAAGGAACACTAAAGACATGCAAAGTGTCATAATCATTGCCATTAAATTTGATTAGAAGTTCTGGAAGTCCTTACACAGGGAGTCACAATATAGTGTCCTGTTAGTGGGAGTCCTTCATAGTGGCTGGCTCTGTGAGTGTTACAATATTGTGACTGGGTGGCTATGTTGTTTTCTATCTGTATAAACTGTGGCCATACATGTTCACTGTTCACAGTATCACGTATCTGTCTTTTGTGTATTTTGTTCTGGCATGTTGCTCCTGCACTGTGTTTTTCGTAGCTGCTTGACAAAGTAACTTCCCCTCGGGATCAATAAAGTACCTACCAACCGACCAATTGCTCCCAAGGATGAAGCAGACTTGTGGAGGTCTACAAATATCTATTCTGATTTTCCCATGATGTCGAGCAAAGAGGCGCTGAGTTTGAAGGTAGGCCTTGAAATACATCCACAGGTACACGTCCAATTGACTCAAATGATGTCAATTAGCCTATCAGAAGATTCTAAAGCCATGACATCATTTTCTGGAATTTCCCAAGCTGTTTAAAGGCACAGTCAGCTTAGTGTATGTAAACTTCTGACCCACTGGAATTGTGATATAGTGAATTATAAGTGAAATAATCTGTTTGTAAATAATTGTTGGAAGAATTACTTATGTCATGCACAAAGTAGATGTCCAACCGACTTGCCAAAACTATTGTTTGTTAACATGAAATCTGTGGAGTGGTAGAAAAATTAGTTTTAATGACTTCAACCTAAGTGTATGTAAACTTCCGACTTCAACTGTATATATATATATATATATATTTATCTATTTTGAAATGCATTAAATGTATGTTGGATACCCCTATTGATGACAATATGATGGTGCAATGAAAAACATGAGCTGACCCAGAGAAAAGTATTTTATGTAGAGGTGCTGACTAACGGCGAATAAACTATAAGCTATAGAAATAATAAAGAGAGTTGCACACTCTATGTATGAACTCACAGTAATTTATTGGGTAAATCACCGACGTTTCGGCATCACTGTGCCTTCTTCAGGGTGATGGTGCAGAACAGAACAAAACACTACATTTCTGCTGTGTCAAATGAAATGTAGAAATCCTCAAACAATTATTAAACCACACTCCCTAGCTATCACCCTCATGTTTGACAAGTGTCAAATGTTCACATGACAGAATAATTGTTTGGGATTACTTTCATAGCAGAAGCATTTTGAAGTTATGCATGAGATTATGTCAGGTAACATAATATGTTAGTGTTAGGCCTACTGCATAATAAAAGCAGATAGTTACACATTTACATAGTAAACATTGTTAACTGGGTCATAGTGAATGATAGCCTGCATTTCACATTAATGATTAGCCATTGATTAAATTCAAGACGCGTTCCCTTTAAAACCCACGCTGCAGATAAGTGAGGAGTGGCAGGGCTACAGTGCGGGTGGAGAGAGCGCGTTTTCTCGCCCACTCTCAATCCCCAGTCTCTTGGTATGCATATCACTGCACGACTGCAGGTTTTAAGCGTTAGGTTACACCAGGCTAATGGCTCCTACTGGTCATTAGAAAGACTGAGCCCTAGGGTAATTAAGCATGTCTTACCCCCAGATAACAAGGAAAGTGATGCCACTGATTCGGGTTCTAACACTGAGGAATTGCATAATCTGGCTCTCAATCCAGGGTGATTCTTCACCAGGGTGATTCTTGATGCATGTCATTTCAATTCAATGTCGGAAGATGCTGTTCTCTTTACAATGTATAACGAGGCTGCGAAGCATGCATGGTTTTCAGAACTATCCTCTATTCATGGACAAGCACAGCCATAGTCCCCTGCATGAGAAAATCTGTGAGCATTCTGCGTTTTAAAAGCTGAAGCATATTCAATTACGGAGGAAATACTGCAAGGATTCTGATTTTCTTATTGAGCACTTGTCAGTAGCCTATGCATGGCTTGTAACCCACTGGGCACAAACATACATTCAACGTCTAGTTTTCATTTACATTTGGTTGAGTTGTCACCTAATGTGAATTCAACGTGAGATCAACTCAAAAAAACAACTAAACCGTCATTTAGTTGAAAAGTTGGGAGAAAAAATATGAAATTCCCTTAAATTGCAGAATTTTTGCAAATCCAATCAGTTCGTTAATTCAACATCATCACATTGCCATTTTTGGTTGAAATTACATTTCTCAGGTGGAATTTATTTAGAATGAATAGCGTACTTTTTAGTACTCAAACATGTAGTTAGTTGACTAGGTTTATAGTGATGAGAAAAAGATCGGAAAACTGGTAGATTATCTTTGCCTGGTTACTAAAACCGTATCCATCAATCCAATGTAATAATACGGTTAGGTTTCTTTCTTTCTCAGTGTTTGTCTGCATGTTGTCCTTATTTATATATTTGTTTTGTGATATCACACGTTGTAATACTAACCCGCCTCTACGCCACCTCCCCTCCTTGCTTTTTTCTTTGCAGATGTTGCCACTGAGCACCGTATGAGGATCATTACCTTTGCTGCTGTCTGATGCGGGCAACGTCATAGCGTCTAAAGACACTGCATGATGCATAGGATTCTGCTGATTTTAGCACCTTTGGATATTACCAGAAGTACCAGTCCTCCAGTACGGAACCTGGCTCCTCCGTTTTTTGCCAATCGCCACCCTACGACAACCTGCGTGAGGAACGAAGACTGGGAGGGGGAGGCGAGGACACACCCGCATACTGTAGCTCTCCAACACCGGTGCACGCGCGATGATGCTGCAGACATAAGGATAACATGATTAACGGTCCGGAGTAGGAAATAGATTTTTGTTCTTCTCTGGAAATAAAACACAGCAGGGATTTTTAGCCGCTGGCAATTTACCCCATTATATCAAGTGACAAATGGGAACAGCTACTAACACCTCGCTTTGAACAAGGTGACTGCTGGTATGTATGGTTTTGAATATGTTTGTTTGTTTTGCTATAGGCTACATCACTCGACCGCTGCAGTAAAGGGGATACAGTAGATGACCATTGAACAAAATAGCTATTTGATACTCAGTATTTATCAATTGAATAGGGTTTCTGGGATACTTCTGGATTTTGGCAATGAAGCCCTGAATCTACTTCCCCAGAGGCAGGTGAACTCCAGGATACTATTTGTATGTGTCTTTGTGCAGTTTGAAGGAACTTGCTAACAAGCCTCAGCGCAATTGCCAACATGCCTTAGCGCAATGACTTGAAGTCTATGGTAAGAGTTAGCTGTTTAGCATTGTCTCGAAACTACCTCTAACTTCCTTCATACTGGATGCAGAGATATGCAAATGGTAACGATGAGTTCATCTGACATTGGGGAAGTAGATATAGGACTTCATTGCCAAAATCACCAAGCATCACTAACACAACTATGCCTCTTTATGGAAGATGCAAGAGACGGTGTAGAGGGCAGAGACAGAATAGTTTTTATCTTGAAACCTATTTTCTACTGCAGTTTTAATAATTGATGGATGTTTTTGAATATTTCAGAGACATGCACAATTTGAGACCAGTCTGAAATGCTTCAACAAAACTATCTTAAAGTTAATTATGAGTAAGTGACATTGAGGGCTTCTTGGAACATAAACATAAATGGTGTTTACTTTTCACTATTCAGTTATTGGTTTTCTATGATAAGTATGATAAGGGCTATTCTGAATATATTTGGTGCCTTTACTGCATAGACATATTTAGGTGAACTGATATTGTCCATTGTAGGAAATCAGAAAGAGCACAAGCCCTAATTCATATGCTATAATATCTATGCTAGTTGTAAACTAGTTGGCTGCATTGAGCTCTGGGCATACAATACATTTCTCCATTAATATACAACAGTTGTGTGTTTTAGAGCGCTGAATACTTTGGTTGTAGCCTACAGAAGTACAGTATATAAGTTCCATTACAGTATATAATACAGTGAGCTCAAAGTATTGGGACAGTTATTTTGTACTCCAGCACTTTGCATTTGAAATAATACAAAGTACAGACTGTCAGTTTAATTTGAGATTTTTTTCATCCATATTGAGTGAACCATTTAGAAATTACAGTACTTTTTTGTACATAGGCCCCCCATTTTAGGGGACTGAAAGTATTTGGACAAATTCACTTATATGTGTATTAATGTAGTCAAAAGTTTAGTATTTGGTCCAATAATCCTAGCACGCAATGACTACATCAAGCTTGTGACTCTATAAACTTGTTGGATGCATTTAAAGTTTGTTTTGGTTGAGTTTCAGATGATTTTGTTCCCAATATAATTGAATGGTAAATAATGTAATATGTCATTGTGGAGTCACTTTAATTATAAATAAGAATATAATATGTTTCTAAACACTTCTACATGAATGTGGATGCTACCATGGTTACGGGTAAACCTGAATGAATCGTTAATAACGATGAGTGAGAAAGTTACAAGAGGCATAAATATCATACCCCCCCAAAAAATGCTAACCTCCCCTGTTATTGTAATGGTGAGAGGTTAGCATTTTTTGGGGGGGTATGATATTTATGCCTCTTGTAACTTTCTCAACCATCATTATTCACGATTCATTCAGGATTATCCATAATCATGGTAGCATCCACAACGCCAAAACCAAAAGCTCACTGTATATGGCTTGAGGACAGACAGACTAACACAAATGCTATCAAATGAATTTCTTATGTTATTCAAATATGTTATATTATTTAAATTCTCTCTGTCCCTTCCAGACAGATCAATCCATGAGGTGACGTCCTGTGGCCGTCCGGTCTTTACGGCATTGAACCCCCTCCCTCTCCTCCGTCCCCCTCCCAGCAGTTTGCAGGCTGAAAAGTGCAGGCCTCTTGCCACTCCAGCAGAATGACTGTAGCCACTGGCGACCCCTCTGACGATGCAGCAGCACACCCGGGGAACCCGGCAGAGTATGACCCTGACGCTGACCATGAGTGCTGCGAGAGAGTGGTCATCAACATCTCTGGACTACGTTTTGAGACGCAGCTTAAAACCCTCTCCCAGTTTCCCGATACTCTGCTGGGGGACCCCAAAAAGAGGATGCGTTACTTCGACCCACTGAGGAACGAGTATTTCTTTGACCGCAGCCGAACCAGCTTTGATGCCATTCTCTATTTTTACCAATCAGGAGGGAGGCTACGACGGCCGGCCAATGTGACCCTTGATATTTTCTCAGAGGAGATCCGTTTCTATGAGTTGGGAGATGAGGCCATTGAGTTGTTCAGAGAGGATGAGGGTTTCATCAAGGAGGAAGAGAGGCCACTTCCTGACAATGAGTTTCAGAGACAAGTGTGGCTGCTCTTTGAGTACCCAGAGAGCTCGGGTCCCGCTAGGATTATCGCTATCATCTCCGTCATGGTCATCCTCATCTCTATCGTAAGCTTCTGCCTGGAAACCCTGCCCATCTTCCGCAACGACGACGACGAACCGCATAGTGTCTTTGACACCAACACCAACACCACAATCTACTTCACATCCACCTACTTCACTGACCCATTCTTCATCCTGGAGACGCTCTGCATCATCTGGTTCTCATTTGAGTTCCTGGTGCGCTTGTTTGCCTGCCCCAGTAAATCTGGCTTTTTTGGTAACGTCATGAACATCATTGACGTTGTTGCCATTATCCCTTACTTCATCACCCTGGCCACAGAGCTGGCTGAGAAACCAGAGGATGGCCAGGCGGGTCAGCAAGCCATGTCCCTGGCTATTCTCAGGGTCATCCGTCTAGTGCGAGTCTTCCGAATCTTCAAGCTCTCGCGACACTCCAAGGGGCTTCAGATCCTGGGCCAGACCCTGAAAGCTAGTATGAGGGAGCTTGGCCTGCTGATCTTCTTTCTCTTTATTGGGGTCATACTTTTCTCCAGTGCCGTCTACTTTGCAGAAGCTGATGAGCCCGAATCACAGTTTGAAAGCATCCCAGACGCCTTCTGGTGGGCTGTTGTGTCCATGACGACAGTAGGGTATGGTGACATGGTCCCGACCACCATTGGTGGCAAGATTGTGGGCTCCCTCTGCGCCATTGCAGGTGTGCTGACAATTGCCTTGCCCGTGCCTGTCATTGTTTCCAACTTCAACTACTTCTACCACCGTGAGACGGAGGGGGAGGAGCAGGCCCAGTGCCTAGGCCCAGTCGCCAAAGAGGACTCGAATGAAGAGCTGAAAAGGAGCCGGAGCGGCTCAACCATCAGTAAATCAGACTACATGGAGATCCAGGAAGGGGTGAACAACAGTATTGAGGACATCCCTGAAGAGAACCTCAAGACTCAGGCCAACTGCACGACGCTGGCCAACACAAACTATGTCAACATCACCAAAATGCTGACAGACGTGTAGCCAGCCGGCAGGCATTGTCCTCTCATTGAGGTTGAGAGGTCAAAGGATAGGACAGGTGTGTAGCCTCCCATTTCACGTGCTGCTGGAATAGCAAGGCAATAGATTCAGGACGTATACCTGTACTCATCATTTGTCAGTGATGAGAAACACCCTCACCTAACTCCTCCTGTTAGCTCCTCACACCTTGCCCTCAAACTGACCTTCTGTCAGACTTCAAATCTTATAATCAAAATTTTGCTTGTTGATGTCTGCATGGAGTTGGCTTTGTCAGTGTGACTTTTCTAATAGTCAAATTACCTGTTCACAACAGTAGTCAACATTAGTGCAACAAAGAGGTTTAAAAAATGTAGTTAAAAAAGGGAATTTATAGTTTCCAGAATAACCACACCACCAACAGTGCTTCAGCCCCTACCCTGGTCTCCCTTCATCGCTAAAGGCACACTGCGCTTCTGAAGAGTCTTGTTTGCGTGCTACGATATGCTGCTTCCTGTTCGGTGGTGGAACTACTTGGAGATTACAGAACGTGTGAGCATAAAGCAGGAATTGCTACGTCGCTTAGATCTGTCGTGGCCTGAGTCTGAGACATACGAGGAGTGTAGCACTGTAGTAGCAATCCACAAGATTTAAGGGATGTATGACATCCATCAGCTCCATAAGCTTATGGTGGTTTGACATCTTTTCTTCAGTAGACATCAGTATCTGATGAATGACTGAGAATGTCCTTGACTTTTCACTGCTTTAGTCCATGATTTATGTGTTTACTGTACATCGCAATGCAAGCATCCCTCCTCCACTCACCTACATCAGTCTGAACCAGTCTTACTGCAGCTTTGAGGACAAATTGAATGTCTTCCTGTATTCATAAAAAAAAAGTGTACTCATTTACAAACAGATAGGTAAGTAGTTGTGACTGTAACCGATACTGTAGGTAGTAACTGTAGCCAGTTGCTTGTTGCATGGAGTTCTTAACTGAATGATTATTCTCACTCATTGCTCCAAAGACTGTTTACTGTCTTGCCCTCTATAACCTTCTATCACACACAAAGTGGGATGTAAATAGATTTAGTTGTGATTTTTAGTCATTGATCTACACAAAATACTCCAGAATGTCAGAGTGAAAAAACATTTCTACACAATTTTGACAAAGTATTCACCCCTTTTGCTTACTCAAGCATGAATTAGTTCAGGAGTAACATTTGGCTTAACAAATCACGTAAGAAGTAACATGGACTCACTCTGTGTGAAATAATAGGGGTTGACTTGATTTTTGAATAACTTCCCCTTCCTCTGTCCCCCATACATACAACATCTGTAACTTCTCTCAGTCAAGCACAGATTCAACTACAAAGACCAGGGAGCTTTTCAAAAGCCTCATAAAGAATCCCAGTGATTGGTAGATGGCTAACAAAATAACAAATCAGACATTGAATATCTCTTTTAGCACGGTCAAGTTAATAATGTTGCTGTTGGATTATGTATTCAATCCCCTAGACACATCAAACATACAGTCGTCGTTCTGAACTGAGCTGCAGGGCAGGAAGGAAACTGCTCAGGGATTTTACCATTAAGCCATTGGTGATTTTAAAACAGCTGCAGAGTTCAATGGCTGTGATAGGACACAACTGAGGATAGATTAACAACATTGTAGTGACTGCACAATAATGGCTTTAATGACAGAGTGATAAGAATAATACAAATATACATAATATACATTTTCCAAAACATGCATCATGTATGCAACAAGGCACAAGGCAAAACATGTTTGAGGAATATCCAACAGAACACGTCACTGAGTAACTGCCTCCTTATTTTTAAGCATGGTGGTGGCTGCATCATGTTATGGGTATGCTTGTCATCGACAAAGACTGGAGAGTTTTTCAGGATAAAAATAAAAAGGATACAGCTAAGCACAGGCAAAATCCTAGAGGAAAACCTGGTTCAGTCTGCTTTACACCAGACACTGGTAGATGAATTCACCTTTCAGTAGGACAATAACAGCTCTAAATTTGGTTAAAATTGGCTTTAACAGTAAAGCCAAATCTACACTGGAGTTACCAAGAAGACAGTGAATGTTCCTGTGTGGCCAAGTTACCGTTTTGACTTACATCTGCTTTCAAATCTATGGCAGTATTTGAAAATTGCAGTCTAGCCATGATCCCCAACACCTTGGCAAAGCTTGAATGATTTTGAAAATAATAATGGGCAAATGTTGCACAATCCAGGTGTACAAAGCTCCTAGAGACTTACCCAGAAACACTCGCAGCTGTAATCGCTGCCAAAGGTATTTCTAAAATTTTCTTCCACTTTGACATTACAGAGTATTTTGTGTAGATCGTTGACAAAAAAAAAAGACAATTAAATCCATTTTAATCCCACTTTGTAACACAATCAATTGTGAAGAAACCCAAGGGGGTGAATACTTATGATAGGCACTGTAGGTTATTCTTAAAGGACACCATGCCCCAAACCAGCCCTGTAGCTTGGAGGATATTATATTCCTGACATTTGACCTAAACGTTACATTCCAGCCACACCGCTGAGCTGAAAACATAGAGGTGTTTTTATACCACATACATTGCAGCTGAACTGTAATTTGAGGCAAAATGCATTAGTTCATTACTTCCAGTGCTCATGCAGTGTACAGTAGTTGCAGCATTAATCTCAGTTACAGGTAGACTTGTGTAGCCTCGCCTCACGGCTGTCTTGTACAACTGTGTCCACCGTGTCTTCATGATGAGCTATTGGGGAAGCTAAAGGGACGTGTATAAAATGATGCTTCCTCCCTAAACTGTTATCAAAACAAGTAGGCTTTACTGAATGCTGCTCCTCTAGTGTTGCATGACCTCAATACATTCATAGAAGCATGTATTTAAGTTCAAGGAAGCCTATGAAAAATCCTATGAAAACGATTTAATAGGATACCTGTATTTATCTCAATATATGCTTATATACATACTTTTAAATGTGATAACAAAGCATTATGGGACGTATAAGAAGGGGAATTGACATTCAGCTGACGATTTAGAGATGAGGATGACCATGACGGAGATGATAGCGTTAATCCGATAATCCTTTAAGATATGCAGATTGTTGCTATGTTTCTTTTATGATATGAACAATGCCACATGTATTTTGAGCACTGATGGGGTAGCCCCATTTCAGGGACTGTCTGTTGGATGCATGCGCGTAATACCCTAGCCAGGTACAGTAGTATATCTATGGTAGGTGCATCCCTCAATCCAAAGATATGAGTGTTCTCTAAATTCCGTCATCATACTCAAAGGAGAGATGGTTTATATTGCCAACGGCTGAAGTATGTAGCTGTGCAGCAACTCTTAACTACAGAGTTCTAGGTCTCTCATGACATTGCTGAGTCTGCGGACTTTCTACATCTTTTCATAGTGGTCTTTAGGGCACATAGGGGTAATAGCAGAGACAGGGATGTTTTTTTAGGCCTGAATGTCAACCACCATTGCCGCAGTTTGCACTCAGTGTGCCTCGCTAGATAGACAGAAGCGAGGTTCTTATCTCCTGGTCCTCCTGTCTCTTACCATGTTCCTTTCCTCTCTTGTGTCTTCAATTGTGATGAAACGTTTGGAAAGGAACGTGAATCGAACAATAATCTGGGTCTGGAACCCTGCTTGTTGATGCTTCCATTTACATTATTACAACATTATTGATATTATGTTCAGTCTTGTTCTTACAGTAACACACTTCCCCTCTAATAAACCAACCTTGTCCAAAACACACATCATATACATTAACTGTACATGATGTGACTATGTAGGTACACACATATGTGGTGTGTATTTGTACGTGTTTGTGTGTGTGTGTGTGTGTGTGTGTGTGTGTGTGTGTGTGTGTGTGTAGAGCCTACCTCTGAATGTCAGTGTCTTAGCTTGGTTGTACTGCTGCATTAAAGTGACAGTGGGCAACCATTCATGCATGTGTGCATACATTTTTTTTTTTTTACTGCTCACAGTATGACCAAAAATGACCAAATTGTCTATGCATGCAAATGCATTGTATTTTTGGTATTATTTCTCTCTTTGTTTATCTTTCCACTGTAGTTGAGTGTCAATTTTATTTTATTTTTTTTGATGTTCTAAGCGCAAGCACACATGGAGTATCAATGTGCAGATTTACTATGTCAAATGTTTATTTGCAAAATGGAGTGTTGCAAAATCGAAAATGAATATTTTGCTTTATAGTAAGCATCTCTATACCATTTTAACTCAAAGTGTACAGAGGGTTCCACCAGCAAAATCACAATCAGAAGGACTCAGAAAATGCACTGTAAAGTCTGTGGAGAGAAGCACTGTAGATCGCAAATATAGACACACATAGGCCAAAGTGTAGAATGGAAGGTGAACTCACAATGCAATTAAAACAAAGTAGAGTTCTGCTGTGTGATTTTACTTCAGTGTTGTAAGCGATGATGATGGCCCCTCCACCTTTACAGAGAAAGACAGGCCCCAATTGATTCAATAAATAAAAATAAAGGAAAACTGCACTGCAGGTTACAAAAAAATGCTATGCTGTATTGGAGGTCGTATGTAACTGGGTTAACGGTGAATACTCGCGCAAGCTGTTCCTCTTGCTAACATTGTCATTGAATATGAGTGTGAAACTTTCTGAGTGAAACCGCGGTGTGATATTCCCTTCTATCTGTAATTGATTTAATCTGGGCCACAGTGAAAGCATTGTATTGCACTGTATGCTTTCCATCACCAACAAAGTGAACATGCAAGTAGTAGCTATAACATGTACTGTATACGCATGTGTGTCAGAAGAAGAGTGTGTTTCTGTGGTCTGAAAGTGAATGATACCGTGGCAACACTGATACAGTATGCACAGTATGCACCTTCGACCCTCCCACACATCATGATGGCCTGACTACTAATATCAACTTGCGTACAATGGACAATATTTTTTTTCTATGTAAAGAAATGTGAGGAAAATACTGTGCATAACACAAAAATGGATTAAGAAGACAAAAAACTATGTACTATATAATGCTATGGGAAGACTGAAAACTTTACAGGAACAAAAAGGAAATCTGCAGACAAGAGAAACGTGTCAAACTAAAATGCGCATAGTCCTTCCAAATGATCGTAACCATGACAACAAAGTAATATCAATAATGACAATAATAATTCAACCAAACTGTGTGAGAGGACTTTTTTTCTTGGTGGACTAGCTATGTTGTTATGGATTTTATTTAGTTTATTTGCCAGCAACCTTGTGCAATTTGAACATGAATTGTGGTATTGGATGCATTGCACCAGAAGTAGCACATCTCAAAATCTGGAAATACATGATAGAAAGGAATGTATAGAGATAAACTAAATGTATATTCAGTACCCGTCAAAGGTTTGGACACAACTACTCATTCCAGGGTTTACATTGTAGAATAATAGTGAAGACATCAAAACTATGAAACAATACAACAGGTGTGCCTTGTTAAAAGTTAGTTTGTGGCATTTCTTTCCTTCTTAATGCATTTGAGCCTATCAATTGTGTTGTGACAAGGTAGGTGTGGTATACAGAAGATAGCCCTATTTGGTAATAGACCACGTCCAAATAAATGCTACACAGAGTTCAAGTAACAGACACATCTCAACATCAACTGTTCAGAGACTGCGTGAATCAGGCCTTCATGATCGAATTGCTGCAAAGAAACTACGAAGAAACGCTTCTAAAGGACACCAATAATAAGAGACTTGCTTGTACCAAGAAACACGAGCAATGGACATTAGACTGGTGGAAATCTGTCCTTTGGTCTGATGAGTCCAAATTTGAGATTTTTGGTTCCTTGTCTTTGTGAGCCGCAGAGTAGGTGAACGAAAGGAAGAGGTGTGATGTTGTGGAGGTGCTTTGCTGGTGACATGTAGGTGATTTATTTAGAATTCAAGGCACACTTAACCAGCATGGCTACCACAGCATTCTGCAGCGATACTCCATCCCATCTGGTTTGCGCTTAGTGGGACTATCATTTATTTTTCAACAGGACAATGACCCAACACACCTCCAGGCTGTGTAAGGGCTATTTGACCAAGAAGGAGAGTGATGGAGTGTTACATCAGACGACCTGGCCAAGGGTGGCTACTTTTTTTTGGTAACTACATGATTCCATATGTGGTTTTCATAGTTTTTATGTCTTCACCATTTGACTGGTAATATATATAAAAATAGAAGAAAGGCTACAATAATTGTTAATGCATGTATTTTAGGACATCTTTTACAAAAGTAAAAGGGGGTTGGTACAGTATATGGCCACACCCCCTGCTCTTACGCACAACGCAACTCGGAGTGCCTGGACACAGCCTTTAACCCCAATAAAGGTGAAATAAAATTTTAAAAAATATATACCACAATACCCCTGAGTTTGCTATTATAAACTGGTTACCAACGTAATTAGAACAGTAAAAATAAATGTTTTGTCATACCCGTGGTATACAGTCTGATATACCCCTGCTTTCAGCATTCAGGTCTCAAACCAACCAGTTTAACATTAATTTTATAACACATCAATTATATTTGACATGCATCCAAAAGTATAATTGCTCTCACTGAGAATTACGTTTTTTTTTATTTTTTATTGTTTAAGAGTGAGAATAATTGAACATTGTATTGAACATTTTTCTTATTAATGCTAACGAGGCATCGATTTTGAAGGAACATTTTAGCAGAACCATTGCTAGCTCTCTGTGACGATGCAAAGCGCTGTGAATCGATCAAAGAACGCTCTGTTGTTATTCTTAGTACATCCAGAGTCTTTGTAGCCCTCGGCTGTGTGGAGGACATTTCAAATGCCTCCTGGCATCTTCGGTTGCTTCCTCCTTGAAGCGCACCCTATATGCTCTTTGCAATTCAGATAGAAAGAGCAGGGTATGTACTATTAATAGCCCTTTTGTTGGAGAGATAAATTGGGGGTTAGAGAGAGGGAGGGAATAGGAGAGAGAAAAATAGATATGGGAGAGATAGATAAGGGAGTGGGGGAGAGAGAGAGAGAGAGACACGAGCAGGAACGGAGCGTGAGAGAGGGAGGAGAAGGAGGAGGGGTACATTCTTTACGGAATCCTTCACGGTGGACTTTCTCTGACACTCGTGTCCCAGTCCACCATCTCATGATAATTGGGGAAGAGACTGAGACAGGCTCCAGTAGATATTTGCATTAATCCGTTTCCAGGACTCCGTCTCCAAGGGGAAATAGAGGGGAGAGAGACGAGAGGGAGCATTCGTTGTGTCAAGTTCATGAATTCTGAAATGGCAATATTGCTGCAACCAGCTGGTAATTAATCACAGCTATACATCTGGGGTGCTGTTATAGTCTATTTATACTCTGCTTCCCTGTCCTACTTGTACTCCATCTGTGTTGGGTTGGGTTGGGTTTCTGTGTCCTCTATGGGATTGCTTACTGTCACCAAAGTATTATAATATGCCATGACATTTAAGATGGCTACCTTTGACAGAAGTAGTCAGATCCAAATTCAGATTTTGTATGAAATGTTTTAGCGCTGCCCGCGCTCGGCACTGTGCGTTGGAACTGCAGGTAGAGACGGGGAGAAAGACGGGGGGAGACAGGGTGGAGACAGGGTGGAGTCAGGGTGGTGACAGGGAGAGCAACAGGGGGGAGAGACAGGGAGAGACGGGGAAAGGGAGAGACACGGAGAGAGACAGAGGGGAGACAGTGAAAGAAGGGGGGTAGACTGGGAAAGAGGGGGAGAGACAAAGGGGGAGATACCGGGAGTGACGGGGAGAGAGACGGGGAGATACCGGGAGTGACGGGGAGAGACAGGGGAAAAGAGGGGGAGTGACAGGGAGAGACAAGGGGAGAGACAGGGGGGAGACAGGGAGAGAGACGGGGAGACACAGGGAGAGACAGGGGGAGAGACAGGGAGAGACAGGGGAGAGACAGAGGGGGAGAGACAGGGAGAGAGACAGGGAGAGAGACAGGGAGAGAGACAGGGGGAGACAGGGAGAGACGGGGAGACAGGGGAGAGATAGGGGAGAGAGACAGGGAGGGAGACAGGGGGAGAGACAGGGGAAGAGACAGGGAGAGACAGGGGAGAGAGACGGGAGAGACTGGGGGAGAGACAGGGAGAGGCAAGGAGAGGAGAACACCTGGTTCCAATTCAGACTTTCACAACTGGCCGTGATTGGGAGTCCCATATGGCAGCGCACAATCGGCCCAGCGTCGTCCATGTTTGGTCATTGTAGGCTGTCATTGTAAATAAGATTTTTTTCTTAACTGACTTGCCTAGTTAAATAAAGGTTAAATAAAAAAAATATATTTTTTTTTAAATAGTACTGTGTGCCTCCTATAGTCTGTTCTGGACATGGGGGCTGTGAAGAGACATCAGGTGGCATGTCTTGAGGGGTGTCTGAGCTGTGTGCTAGTAGTTTAAACAGACAGCTCGATGCATTCAACATTTCAATACTTCTCACAAGTACAAGTAGTGATGAAGGTAATCTCTCCTCTATTTTGAGCCAGGAGAGATTGTCATGCATATTATTAATGGGACTCATAATAATGTCTAGAATGGCGCAAATGGAATGGTACCATTTGATTCCACTAATTCCACTAATTCCGCTACAGCCATTACCATGAGCCTGTCCTCCCCAATTAAGGTGCCACCAACCTCCTGTGCTGACCACACGACTGGACAGTAGTCCAGGTGCTACAAAACTAGAGCCTGTATGACCTGCCTTGTTAGCCTGTTCTCATAGACTAGATGTAACATAGTAAATGTAAATGCTGAAATTAGTATATGTTACGTTTGGTGTGGTTACATAAGACAGATGGTTACTTAAGGCAAAAGCAAAAGCAGGATGGATGGGTGGGCGTATAACGCAAACCTCTAGCTAACCCAAATGTTGTGTATTCGAATCTCATCACGGACAACTTTAGCATTTTAGCTAATTAGCAACTTTTCAACTACTTACAACTTTTGAGCTACTTTGCAACTACTTAGCATGTTAGCTAACCCTTCCCCTAACCTTAACCCTTTAAACTAACCCTAACCTTAACCCTAACCCCTAGCCTAGCTAACATTAGCCAGCTAGCTAACATTAGCATTAGCTGCCTAGCCACTTAGCTAATGTTAGCCACAATAAATTGGAATTTGTAGCATATCACACGTTTCACAAATCCGTAACATATCGTCATCATACATATCATCCACAACTTAATTCATGCCATACAAAATGTAACATAGCATACTAAAATGAGTGTCTCGGATTTACGTGCAGAATAATACAAAATGCTATAAGACCAGGTTGGCCTTGTTGATAGCTTTGTTAAGAAGGCAGAGCAGCGTTTTATTATGGACAGACCTCTCCTCATCTTAGCTGCTGTTGCATCAATATATTTTTACCATGACAGTTCAAAATCTAGTGTTACACCAAGCAGTTTAGTCTCCTCAATTTGCTCAATATACACATTATTAATTACAAGATTTAGTTGTTTAAATAATGATTTGTCCCAAATACAATGTTTTTAGTTTTTGAAAACATTTAGGACAGAATTATTTATTGCCACCCATTCTGAAACCAACTGCAGTTTTTTGTTAAGTGTTGCAGTGATTTCACTTGCTGTGGTAACTGACGTGTATACATATACAACATACATATACACACAGGCTTTACGCAGAGCCAGTGGCAGATTATGATCGATAATGTCAAAAGATTCACTTTTCACAAGTCTAACAAAACAGCTCCCAATCTTTTTATTATCAATTTTTCTCAGCCAATCATTAGTAATTAGTGTAAGTGCCATACATGTTGAATTCCCTTCCCTATAAGCGTGCTGAAAATCTGTTGTTAATTAGTTTACTGTACCTGGTCAAACACAATTTTTTCCAAAAGTTTATTAAGGGTTGGTAACAGGCTGATTGGTCGGCTGTTTGAGCCAGAAAATTAGGATGTTTTGCTATTCTTGGGAAGCGTAATGACTTTTGCTTCCTTCCAGGCCTGAGTTCACTTACTTTCCTTTAGACTTAGATTGAAGAGTGTCGTGATGTGACTTTCATTAATCTGATGACTATTATTTATCGAATCAACTAACTATGTTACTCAATTAAATTGATAGTGTAACAATTAACTCATTAGGATTTGGGGCACCACGGAAGAAGTTGTTTAAAGAGTTACCATCTCCCGAATTAAACTCTAAAGGCCTTTACCTATCACATCCATAAAACAGTCAACATATTAATCATTATCTCTTATCATATCATAATTCTGAACAGACGTAACCTTCTTGAATCTGCAAACACCCCAGCCTTACTCTTGATTCAGTACTACAAAAATTGGTTTTATGATTTATTTACTAGCTTACTAAATAATAACACAAAATAAACATACACACTTAATACATGAGAAAAGCCTCCCTAGCAGACTAACAACAACATGGACTGCTTGTTTACCAAAAGAGGGAGGGGTAGAGAGAGAGAAAGAGACACTTATCGTTGATACATTTGGAAACTACTCTCACAGTAATGTGTACTTTGCACACGGACCACCGCCCACTTGGAGTAAGAAATCATGAATGTATTTACGTGTGAATGCCTGCGTTCATTGTTTATCTCTGTTGTACCAAGCCTTCATGGTATGGGAAGGGATTTGGTTGGGTCTCCTGTGGGTGTAAGCCTCTGATTGTCCATCTGAGTTTATTTCCTTCAAGAGATAGATAGATAGATAGATAGATAGATAGATAGATAGATAGATAGATAGATAGATAGATAGATAGATAGATAGATAGATAGATAGATAGATAGATAGATAGATAGATAGATAGATAGATAGATAGATAGATAGATAGATAGATAGATAGATAGATAGATAGATAGATAGATAGATAGATAGATAGATAGATAGATAGATAGATAGATAGATAGATAGATAGATACTTTATTGATCCCCGAGGGGGACATTTCTTTGTCAAGCAGCTACAACAAAACATAGGGCAGGTGCAAAATGCCAGAACGAAAATACACAATAGACAGATGCACGATACATGATACATAGAGCGGCAGTATGAAAAAGTATAGAAATACAAGATATCTGGAGTGCAAAAAAAAAAGACATTGCATAGTATCGGTGGTTGGCTGAATATGTACACTATACATTGGTGGATGTTGGATGGTTAACTATACTATACAGGTCGATGGCAGAGATAGCTAAAAATGCATATGATATGAGTGAGGGTAATAATAGTTTACTTAATAAACAGACTGGTTAAATGAACAGGTAAGTGAATATTTTGCATGGTTAAATTGGCTGTACAGGTAAATATACAGTTATATTTACAGGTAAGTGAATACTTGCATGGTTACATAAACTACAGGTAAATGACAGGAAGAGATACTTAAATAGCTAAATGTGTGTATGATATAATTTGGGGTAATAATAGTAAGTTATTGATTTCATGAACCTTGTTTCTTAGGCTGCATACAGTTTATTCGGAAAGTATTCAGACCCCTTGACTTTTCCCACATTTTGTACCATAACAGCCTTATTCTAAAAACGATTAAATTGTTGTTTTTCCTCATCAATCTACACACAATACCCCATAATGACAACATGTTTTATTTTATTTTGCAAAAAAAACAACTGACATTTGTCACATTTAAATAGGTTTGCAGAACCTTTACTCAGTACTTTGTTGAAGCATCTTTGGCAGAGATTACAGCCTTGAGTCTTCTTGAGTATGGCGCTACAAGCTTCGCACACCTGTATTTGGGGAGTTTCTCCCATTCTTCTCTGCAGATCAAGCTCTGTCAGGTTGGATGGGGAGTGTTGCTGCACAGCTATTTTCAGGTCTCTCCAGAGATGTTCGATTGCATTCAAGTCCGGGCTCTGGCTGATCCACTCAAGGACATTCAGAGACTTGTCCCGAAGCCACTCCTGCATTGTCTTGGCTGTGTACTTAGGGTCGTGTTCTTGTTGGAAGGTGAAGATTCGCCCCAGTCTGAGGTTCTGAGCGCTCTGGAGCAGGTTTTCATCAAGGATCTCTCTGTACTTTGCTCCGTTCATCTTTCCCTCGATCCTGACTAGTCTCCCAGTCCCTGATGCTGAAAAACATCCCCACAGCATGATGCTGCCACCACCCTGGTTCACCGTAGGGATGGTGCCAGGTTTCCTACAGGTGTGACACTTGGCATTCAGGCCAAAGAGTTCACTCTTGGTTTCATCAGACAAGATAATCTTGTTTCTCATGGTCTGAGAGTCCTTTAGATGACTTTTGGCAAACTCCAAGCGGGCTGTCATGTGCCTTTTACTAAGGAGTGGCAACTGTCTGTCCACTTTACCACAAAGGCCTGATTGGTGGAGGGCTGCAGAGATGGCTGTCCTTCTGGAAGGTTCTCCCATTTCCACAGAGGAACTCTGTTTTTTTCTCTGACATGCACTGTCCACTGTGTGAACTTATATAGACAGGTGTTAGACTTTCCAAATCATGTCCAATCAATTGAATTTACCACTGGTGGACTCCAATCAAGTTGTAGAAACATCTCAAGGATTATCAATGGAAACAGGATGCACCTGAGCTCAATTTTGAGTCTCATAGCAAAGGGTCTAAATACTTATGTAAATAATGTATTTCAGTTTTTTATTTTTAATACATTTGCAAAAATGTGTAAAAACCTGTTTTCACTTTACTATTATGGGGTATTGTGTGTAGATTGATGAAGGGAAAAAAACTATTAAATACATTTTAGAATAAGGCTGTAACGTAACAAAATGTGGAAAACGAAAAGGGGTCTGAATATTTTCCGAATGCACTGTATGTTAATGTTGGCTATTTTTTAGCACTTTTCTGGTATTCTTGATTATTTGTATTGCTTTACTGGGAGGCTTATCAGAGGTGGATATGACAGTTATATTTATGTTTGAACTGTGGACTTCCTACTAGGGCCTCAGTGCTAACAGTAAAACTCAGGTTCTTCAGCGCCTGATTATTGCACACAATAGCTGTAGGATTGACAGAGGCATTCTGTGGAGTTAGAGGGACATAAATTAGGTTACTTACCTTATAACTGCCAACTGCCCTAGGACAATGTACATTTGCAGCAGCACTACGACAACTCAACGACACATTGGTAGGGATTATCTGAGCAGGGCTTGGGTCACTGATAAATCACTGTCTCAACGCAGCCTTGAAATACGCGGACAGGGTCTAAGGAGCCAAGATGATTTAGATGGACTCCATCATTCCTGTTGAGCATCTTCTGTTTCCAAAAAGTGTAAAAGTTATCTATAAAATACCAACAGAGCTACCATAGTCTTTTAGCCAGGTGTGTAATGCCAGTAGCCTGCTGAAAAATTGGCCTCCTTTTGGAATCTTTCCGAGCTAGGATCAATTATTTAAAATCCATTAGGACAGGGAGAGATGTCAAAACAAGGAGAGGAGGGCAGGGCAGGGAGACACAGAGAAAGGAGAGCAGGGAAAGGTGTGGTGAAACAACCTGTGTTCTCTGGCATCGCTCCACAGCATAGAGGATCCCACGACTGGGGCAGGTGGCCACACTTATGATTTGCCCTAGTGTCAGGAAGAACTGTGTGTGTGCATGCATGCGTGTGTTTGCAGGTGCAATGTGTTTCTGTGTGTCTGTGTGTGTGTGTGCCATTGGTAGAAGCACGGCTGAGCATTCACAAAAGCAGCCATGTGTACAACGCTGTGTCTCTGAACCAACAGGAATCCATCTCTGTAGCAAGGGGGACTTATTCATCAGTCATATGTTTGCTCTCGGCTGCATATTTTTTATTTAGGCCAAAATAAGTTCAACTCCCTGCAATGACAGGGTTGGTTATTAAATGATCCACGGCAATAAAAACATACTAAAATGTTCCCCTCATGCTCATGGAGGCTTGCCTCCTCATTCAAGCTGAAAACTAAGCAGAACACATTACTGCCCTCTAGAGGATCTGCCTTACACCGTGACATCTCCCTCATTTGCTCCCACATTTTCTCTTTACTGCATGTGGACTGCAGATCACATCACATTGGGTGGCTAAGGCAGTGTTGTGTAGCCTGTCCGTGGGTGATCTCCCACACATTACACACACACACACACGCACGCACGCACGCACACACACACACACACACTTTGCTCTGTGAGGAGGTGACAAATAGGGAGAATTAAGATGCTATTCAGATTGAGGAGAGTTGTAGCAGAGGCATTCGCAACGAGATTTCAACGTGCATAATATGTACATCAACTTTTTGATTTATATTAGCAATGGAATGTCGTGCCTAGAGAGGGTTCGGGGGCTTGGCATAGGACATTCTTGCTTCGCAGTTCAAATTTACCGTAAATATCTAATATGCTTCATCAAGTAACGTTAGCCTATTAAAAATGAACGATTACCCCTCTTATACGAATATAAAAGTACAGTCGGCCGCCTACCTTACAACTTAAGCTTATCAAAGTTACCTTCAAACAAACCAGGCTTAATTTTAATCAGTATAATGCAAATTATTACATGTGGTAAAAGCAAGTTGCAAATGAAAACGTGGGTATATCACTGGGGAGTTGAGATCAGCTGCTTGCTGGCCAAATGTACGTGCAGTGCAGCCAAGCACCGTTTACCTTTTTTTTATGTAATGTAACAGGCTATTACTGCAATTTTAGGTAAAAACTCAATAAAACAAGTCTAAAAAGGAATACATTTCAGCTGTTTTAAAAACATTGATCCGCTATTCACATTTTTACTGTAGGAGAATTTCGCTTGAAGAGACAATTATTTTTACATCTGACTGCTCGGAGGGGGGTGGAGACGCGAGCATTGCATTTCACAAGTTTACTCTACAGTAAAAGGTCTAGCCAAGGGTATTTTCTCAAAACCTCTAAAGAGTCTATCGTAGTGTAAAACACCCTATGCTCAGCCAGCCATGTGGCAGTGTCCCTCCCCTGGGAATGTCAACCTGTCAGGCCCAACAGTAAAGCAAGAGAGAGACAGATGCTGTGGAGCTAACTCCCACACAACAGCACTCAGCATGATATGATAGGACAGCATGACGCCTGGCTGATGGTGATACTGTGGAAAATTCTCTATTTCACAAGACAATGAGGGCTGAGTGAACAACATATGACAGCTGAAGAGACAACGATTTTTGGATGTAGGCTATTTGTATCGTCATTGTGTACATGCACAGTACCAGCTGTATCAGCTGATACAGGACTAATTTAAAGGCATCGTTCACCCAAATACAAAATGAGTTATACCTCAGGAGTTCAGACAACATGTAGCAGTATAACGTCAATTGAAGAAGACCAAGCTGTTTAGGTTTTCTTCATCTGATACAATATTTCCTAACTGTCATACATGTATTATTATACTTTAAATACTGTAAATACGAACTTTTCATCCACAGAGACGTTTTAGAGAAAGAGCGAATCATCAGTCTAAATCAGTCACTGATCACAATAATTTCTCCTAGCGGTCAGGCTGTACAGTACTTTGCCTCCCTGATGGGTGTTTCTTCGTTCCATCTTGTAAGATATTGATGTTGTATGAAGCTATTTCCAACATACCAACCAGAGTAAGAATGTCAGAGTCTTAAAATATCCCATGTGAGTTAATATTTCATAGCCATCTAGGTCCTTAGGCTTCCTCTACAACCCCCCCCACCCCCCCCACCCCCCCCACCCCACCCCCTTCTGGCTCAGAGATGGGAGATTGTACAGAGAGCAGCACAGAGGAAACCAAGAAGTCTCTCCCAGTCCACTGAAGATAGATCATAGTGACATGGACCGCAGTACACATGTAAACCAGATTACACTCCTAGACAAAAAGGTGCTCTCTAGAACCTTTGGCTGTCCCCATAGGAGAACCCTTTGAAGAACCCTTTTTGGTTCCAGGTAGAACCCTTTTGAGTTCCATGAAAACCTTTTCCACAGAGGGTTCTACATAGAACCCAAAATAGTTCTACCTGGAACCAAAAATGTTTCTACCAGAAACCAAAAAGGGTTATCCTATTGGGGCAGCCGAAAAACTAGGCATGGGTTTAAATCCGATACATGCCTTTCTGACTCACAATATCCTGTCTACTCTTCACTGTCCTATCTCAATCAATACTTAAGGCCCTGAAAAAATGTATGACAAAATAATGATTGGACAAATATAATTTTTAAATCTAAGAATGGAAAAATTCTGATTTAAAATGCATGATCAGGGAAATATCAAATTATACA
Source organism: Thymallus thymallus (assembly GCA_023634145.1). Classification (NCBI taxonomy): domain Eukaryota; kingdom Metazoa; phylum Chordata; class Actinopteri; order Salmoniformes; family Salmonidae; genus Thymallus; species Thymallus thymallus. Next base: position 40,978,615 of record CM042410.1, read on the forward strand.
ACTCTAATGGCTGTTTAGAATTCCTGTCCCAGCCAGACATTGAATCAATGTAGAGCCCAGAATAGCCCCCAGTGTCTGTGAGGGAGAGATATTTTCAGAATGTGTGACACTCTTCTGGAACTGCCATTCATTGTGTATGCAGCTCTTTCTTGAAGAAGACAAGGAGTGTACCCTGGATAACGCTGTTCAGCCTCTTCTACAATTAAACTGGCGTGTAGAGGAGGGGCGTAAAAACAGGGAAAGAAGGGGGTAGGGGACTCCTCTTAAGCACAAGCGTTACATTTTAGTCATTAAGCAGACACTCTTATTCAGAGTGGCTTACAGGAGCAATTAGGGTTAAGTGCCTGGCTCAAGGGCATATCAACAGATTTTTCACCTAGTCATGTAAGGGATTCAAACCAACAACCTTTCGGTTACTAATCCAATGCTCTTAACCACTAGGCTACATGCCGCCCCAGATAACACACATGCCTGGATGTAGTGCACTGTCTCACACACACACGCACACACACACACCGTCACACAGACACACACATAGACACACACATACACAGTCATGGGGGGTGGGGGGGGGGTTACAGAGGGAGTGGATATACAGAGATATTGAGGTAAAGGGGGCTTCTGGTGCTCTTTTTGATTCATTATTTATCTGCCTTCTAATCATGGCCTGAAAGAACACAGTGGAGGCTTTTATGACCATTTCAATGACCAAACGCACATCACGACAAGAGAGACAAAACAACACTACCAAAAGAGATACCTAAGACAACAACATAGCAAGGCAGCAACACATGCCAACACAGCATGGTAGCAACGTAACATGACAACAATATGGTAGCAACACAACATGGTAGAAGCACAAAACATGGTACAAACATTATTGGGCACAGACAACAGCACAAAGGGCAAGAAGGTAGAGATGACAATACATCACGCAAAGCAGCCACAACTGTCAGTAAGAGTGTCTATGATTGAGTCTTTGAATTAAGAGATTGAGATAAAACTGTCCAGTTTGAGTGTTTGTTGCAGCTCAATCCAGTCACTAGCTGCAGCGAACTGAAAAGACGAGCGACCCAGGGATGTGTGAGCTTAGGGGACCTTTAACAGAATGTGACTTGCAGAACAGGTGTTGTATGTGGAGGATGAGGGCTGCAGTAGATATCTCAGATAGGGGGGAGTGAGGCCTAAGAGGGTTTTATAAATAAGCATCAACCAATGGGTTTTGCGACGGGTATACAGAGATGACCAGTTTACAGAGGAGTATAGAGTGCAGTGATGTGTCAGATGAGGACATTTTGGACGGGCAAGGAGGCATGGCTGAGTCAAATAGGAATCCTGACTTAATGAAGTGTTGATTAAAGAGCTAAGCCATGTGCTTCTTGTCAGTAACAACCACATCATCAACTTTAAGGGACATGGGCAGCTGTGAGGAGGAGGGATTATTCTCCAGGTCTTTAACCGTTTTCCTGAATTTCTTGGGGTTAGACCCACAGAGAGAGACATTTTCCTTAAAGTAACTAACTTTGGCCTTCCGGATAGCCTGAGTGCACTTATTTCTCATTTGCCTGAACGAGAGCCAGTCAGCCTGAGTAAGTGTGAGCCTGGCCTTTCGCCAAATGCAATTCTTGAGGTGGAGTAACTCTGCAAGATCACAGTCGAACCAGGGGCCTGTTTTTAATTCTCATTTTCTTTATGGGGGCGTGTTTGTTAACAATACCACTGAAAATATAAAAAAAGAAGGTCCAAGCATCTTCGAAGCTGATTCCATTTTACAGAAGCCAGTTCATAAAGGAAGTTTTGCTCATTAAAGTTTTTAGCAAGTGTCTATGACAAATCAGGACAGGTCGTTTCACTGAGCAGCCATTACGAACACAGACTGTAAAACAGTGATCACTAAGGTCATTACAGAAAACACCAGACTGAAATATCAGGATTATTTGTGAGGATAATATCAAAAAGAGTAGCCTTTTCTGGGTGTTTGGAGTCATACCTTGTGGGATTACTAATAATCTGAGAAAGATTTATGGAGTCCCATTGCTTTAGGACTTGGTCATGTGGTTTAAGCATGTCCCAGTTTAGGTCACCTAGCAGGACAAATTCAGACTTAGTGTAAGGGGCCAAGAGAGAGTTTAGGGCAGGTGCGGTACAGGCCGGTGCTGATGGAGGACGATAGCACCCAGAAATAGTCAACAAAGAGTTATTTGAAAGTTTAATACTTAAAACCAGCGAATCAAATTGTTTGGGGACAGACTTGGTGGAGACAACCGAGCACTGAAGGTGATCCTTGGTAAAAATTGCCACTCCCCCACCTTTGGAAGATCTGTCTTGCCGAAAAAGGTTATAAACATCAGTATTCAAAACACTCTTCCTTAACCACGTTTCAGTAATAACCAACACATCTGGATTGGAGCTGTGAACCCAGACTTTCAATTGATCCATTTTAGGTAATAAGCTTCTAGTAATAACGTGCAGAAAACCCAGGCTTTTACCAGAGCAGGTATTAGAGAACAAGTCAGAATTGGAGCTAGCAACAGTAGATGGGCCAGGGTGTACATACACATTACCAGATATCATCAACAGTATTACAATCAAGGCATGGCATAGGACAGGGAGAGCTCTGCAGTACTGATGTATGACATCTGAATGTGCATCAGATGGCAATAAGATCATATTGTACAGCAATTTGATCAGGTAACATGAATACAAAGCTGGCGGGAAGTGGTTAGAATGGGTCGGTAGGCTAAAAGTCTGTTTAACCAATAGAGAGATTATCCCACGGTTGGGTAAAGAAAGTTCGTAGTCAACAAAGCAATTATGAGACATCAGGCAAATGCCAAAATAGAAAAATGTGCAAGAATTTTATAAAATATATAATGACTTGGGGCTAGCCATTGTAACAATGCTTGTGTGCTGGAGGGAAAATGCCAGTGAATGGGCTTGGATTAGCATATGTTGCTAATCAGAGTCTTGGATGGAAGGTATGCAGACCAAAATAACACTATAGTCTAAATACTGATATACAGTAAGCTAGCAACACACACTGAGACGGTGAAGCACTGCAACTATTGCAAATGTGAGGCATACAATTTAAATAACACCATACCTCATTACACCATACCAACCTAAGGTGGGGTGTGTTCAGTCAGCGATGTGATAGAATACCTATTGCGACGGTACGGACAGGACAGGAGTTTCCGTGTGTCGTCGGGAACATGGAGACCGCAGCTCTTCAGCACCTTGTGACACCGTCCGGCGCCAGGAATGGATATCACGTTATCAACACCCCGCAGGCAGGCTCCAGCTGCAGTGTGGAACTAAAGTCCTCACCAGGGACACACAAAGTGATTAGAGCAGAAATATTTTATAAGCCAATAAGAATCAGTGGGGAGGGTAGTAGGAGCAGGGAGATGTGGGAATGCTTCGTCTTTGTGTTGCAGTCTGAGAGATGACACCCTGCTGGATTTGATTTGAATGGTTGTTGTTCATTGCTAGCTAGCGTGGAGTTGGAGAGGATCAGGGATATGCTGACGAAGATCTATATGTGACCGTAACGTTTCACTTTAATACGTTTACCGTATTTGCAAATACACTGTGTGCAGGATAATCCCTTCAATAATCTCTCTCTCTTTTTACCCCCTTCATATCTAGCCAGTGTAGGGAATGAGGCCATGAATGTGGAGGGTAGAGGTGACAAAATGGCATAGGACGGACCAACAAGGCCTAAGCCTGTGTGTGTGAAATATGATAGATGGCACCTGGCAGACAGACAGGTCACTTACAGGACTTTACTAGCATTGGGAAAAAGGAACCCCTCGCTGCACCAGTGCTGGCGTTTGGCAAAAAAGATCATTCCGACAAACAGAAATACAGATAGAGATAGATATAGTACCTTCAGAAGTATTCCTAGTATTAGAAGTATCACCAGTAAGCCTGTAGTATCCTCAGTACTAGTATACAGTAAGTAGTGCAAGAAGCAATGCTACTGTAGTATTAGTAGTGTTACTGTAATCTTGCCAGACACAGCGCTGTCTGTCTAGATTGTGAAAGCAATACCAAGCGCCTGATGGACCACGTGTGGACATTTTTTTCTCTCTCAGGGAAATTGGCCAAATTAATTGTAATCGTGTTGTTGTTGTTACATCAGAACACATCTGTACCGCCTGTTAACCTTCCAAACTGTAACTGCCCTGCCTGCTAGGGAGAGAGCTTTACAACGGTTCATTATGAATTAAGACATTGCCTGGCCATAGACGGGATCTAACAGGATATGGTAGCAGCTGCATATGGATATGCATTTTATTCCACTAAAGGACAAGGTACCAGGTCTTTTTTTGTAACCTTTTTAGCTGTAATATTCTGTAATATTGTGGATTAATGGCATGGAAACCCAGTGGTATTATAAGTAATACTAGGGAGATTACTGTGTGATGTAGAATTAATTAACGAGTATTAACTAAATGTTAAACTAAATAGAGGTAGCTAGTGCTACAGATTTAAGTTTGGGTTTGCTTTGGTTAATTAAGACTAAGTCGAGAGGAACAGTTTTTGAAAGACAAATCTCCTGTATTGATAGCATGTGGGCCTATTCACGAGGTAGTATTAATTGAGGGTTGATTGACAGTTTTTTGTTGTGTTGATTTTGTTCTGTCATATCAATTCAATACTTTATTTTCTATAAAAAATAGCATAAATACGTAAGAGTCGATGAAGAAATGCACTACATGGTGTGGATGGTGTCAAAAAAAACCTGAAATGACCCGACCATGACCATGTACATGTATTTCCACACAGCTAAGGTGGTTGAAAAAAAAGGGTGGAATGCTCATGCAGTACCTGCTGTGAAGTGATTACCGCTTACTTAGCCCTTACGGCTTTTGGCTCAGGGCAACAAAAAAACACAAACAAAATGGGGTTTATATAGCTACTTGAATCCATCCAACCTGTATACAGTAACCCACGGCATTGCAGGTCCATTTGAATTATAGAGCGGAGATTATTATAGAGGGCGGAACAAACGAGAGTGAGAATGTGACGCCAGAGGTGTTGAAAGAAATCACACTGCCTGTGACCATAGACTGTTACCCGCGCGGTGATGAAGATTGATTAGAAATAGTGGGTGGTGATGACATCACGCCTCGCATACAGGGTTGTTGGCGGGTTTTGTGTTTCTCTCTGTCCGTCTCTAAGGTGATGGAGAGGAATTTGTTTTCTGATGATGAGACTCCTGTGCACCATATTTGTAATCAATCATCCCTGTTTATATTGAATATTTGGGTTTATGAAATCAGTGAATGGGATAGTCTTGTCACAGAATGACTGCTGTGCTAAATTGCAGTGGTTCGTTGGTGTTGACTGTATGAGATTTGACTTTCTCATTCCGGTCTCTGAGTAGTTGGCCTAGACATGCAGAACACCCTCCATTCCATTTTATTACTGAGCTGGAAACAATCCAGACATTTCAATTAAGTCTGCGATCTTTAGTCACTAGTGTTCATCTACGAGAGTGATCCCCAGGGCTTATATCCCTGATCTGCTACACGTTGCATAATCTCCGTAATGGGGTGGAATCCACACAGCAACACACTGGCCAAACACCTCCTTGTCCCTGATGAGTAAGGACTGTTTAAAAATAACAGCGAGGGTGACACTTGAACCTGGCAGTTTTTACACATCCAATAACCGTGCATGGCCCTAGGTTTCGGTCCCCTTTGGTTTGCCCAACAAATTACAATCAGATACGTTTTGTGATTGAAACAAGGAGCATCTCCCTCGAAAACAAAATGGTCACATCAAACTTAACGAAGGCAGGTAATGCAAGTGGTTAGGGGTTAGTTACTGGGTTAAGGTGATGTGTTAGGGGTTAGTTACTGGGTTAAGGTGATGTGTTAGGGGTTAGTTACTGGGTTAAGGTGATGTGTTAGGGGTTAGTTACTGGGTTAAGGTGATGTGTTAGGGGTTAGGGGTTAGTTACTGGGTTAAGGTGATGTGTTAGGGGTTAGTTACTGGGTTAAGGTGATGTGTTAGGGGTTAGTTACTGGGTTAAGGTGATGTGTTAGGGGTTAGTTACTGGGTTAAGGTGATGTGTTAGGGGTTAGTTACTGGGTTAAGGTGATGTGTTAGGGGTTAGGGGTTAGTTACTGGGTTAAGGTGATGTGTTAGGGGTTAGTTACTGGGTTAAGGTGATGTGTTAGGGGTTAGTTACTGGGTTAAGGTGATGTGTTAGGGGTTAGTTACTGGGTTAAGGTGATGTGTTAGGGGTTAGTTACTGGGTTAAGGTGATGTGTTAGGGGTTAGTTACTGGGTTAAGGTGATGTGTTAGGAGTTAGTAAGTGAGTTAGGGTGTGGTGTTAGGAGTTAGTAAGTGAGTTAGGGTGTGGTGTTAGGAGTTAGTAAGTGAGTTAGGGTGTGGTGTTAGGAGTTAGTAAGTGAGTTAGGGTGTGGTGTTAGGAGTTAGTAAGTGAGTTAGGGTGCGGTGTTAGGAGTTAGTAAGTGGGTTAGGGTGCGGTGTTAGGAGTTAATAAGTGAGTTAGGGTGAGGTATTAGGAGTTAATAAGTGGGTTAGGGTGAGGTATTAGGAGTTAATAAGTGGGTTAGGGTGAGGTATTAAGAGTTAATAAGTGGGTTAGGGTGAGGTATTAGGAGTTAATAAGTGGGTTAGGGCGAGGTATTCTAGCCACTGAAGTTGAGGTTATGGTTGGGGTTAAGGGTAGCGTTGTATTAACAAAAATAGGACAAGATTAGAAAAACAAAAGCACACCAATAACAACAGTGCAACTTGCAGATTGCTAGCTCAGGGTATTCACATCCACTACCACTTCCACGTCACATTGTCTTTTCACTCAGTCTGCACTTTCATCCCACTGCATGACCGTACGACCACAGTGGTCAAATACCGCTACCAAACAAATGCTCTCTTATCAAGAGAACAGGCTGCTTATCATTATATCACAATGATCCTGAACAATTTCTCTCATTGGTGGAAATGCTTTCGGATTGCCTGAAGGCCTCACGCTGACCTCTGACCTCACTCGAACCCTAGGCGTCATTCAATTAGGTTTAAATACAATACAATGGATGCCAGTTGACACAAAGCTTTTCACATCTGAAGCAGGCAGGACCTACGACAGCCCTCCTATCCTCCTGGCCCAGCATTTCTCCTGTGTGTGAAGTCGCCACTGAGATAGGTGTCTTCTGAGCTATAGGATTACCTGACTGGAATAACTAGGGGCATAGGATTACACACATAGACTGGAATAACCAGAGGAGAATGCTACCTGACGTACACTTTGAAATCCTTCCGAGCCTAATGGATGAGCATATTATGGAACGTTTAGATAGAATTTCTAGATCATGTGTTCTGGATATTGTAACACACGCTCATCAATGACATATCATGTTCAACTTGGCTGTCTGCTGAACCCAAAAGAACTGTTTGTGGACACTGTGTTGCCTGAGCGGAGTTTCCTGCAACTCTGGACCTATGAACATTCATGAATGGAAAGCTGATTGATTTCACCTTCCCATTTCAACTATATTTCTTTAACATGTTTCCATGTCATGATACATGCATGATCTTTATAGGCAATTAGGCATGCAGTGTGCAGGCAGACACAAACAGTGCAAGCAGCCTCAGCATATATCATTACACGCATGGTTGGGTGAAAAAGTGCTACGTAAACAGTGTCCATGTTCACAGTTAAGGATCAGAGAGGGGGATCAGATGAGCAACACTGGGATAATGATACCAGAGAGAGTGACACTGCAGTAGATAGAGACCAAGGAGAATGACACTGCGAACAGGAAGAGAGTGGCACTTTTTAAAATATTTTACCCAGTAAGTTGAATAAGAACACATTCTCATTTACAGCAATAACCAGGGGAACAGTTGCAGGAAAGTCGAGGGGGATGAATGAGCCAATTGAAAGCTGAGGATGACTAGGTGGACTTTAACCAGGACTCCAGAGTTAACACTGCTACTCTTACAATAAGTGCTATGGGATCTTTAGTGACCACTTAGTCAGGACACCCATTTAACAGCAATGTCCCCAATCACTGGGATATTATTGTTTTTTTTGACCAGCGGAAAGAGTGCCTAATATTGGCACTCAAACATAACTTCTAGCAGCATCTGTCCCCATTCAGGGACAACCAGGACAAACCCTGCTTCGCTTCAGAGGGAAGCCAGCAGTTGTATGCAGGTTAGTATGCTGCTGCGGTATCTAAAGACCAGGGAAAGAGTGACACTGTAGTAGCTAGCTGCTGCCTCCCTGATCATATCCCTTCACCCATTCTATCTCCTCAGTTTATATATGCAGTGTTTAACTGGCAGCCGCTGCTTCTACAGCCTGCCTGCCTGCCTCAATGACAACTCTGTGGAAAATTGTGATGCCTCAGCACTGTGTCTGTCTGTGTGTGTGTGTGTGTGTGTGTGTGTGTGTGTGTGTGTGTGTGTGTGTGTGTGTGTGTGTGTGTGTGTGTGTGTGTGTGTGTGTGTGTGTGTGTGTGTGTGTGTGTGTGTGTGTGTGTGCACGTGCCTGTGTAAGTGTGTTTGTGTGTGGAGGGCATGGAGAAAGCCAAAGAGGGATTAGCGGGCCATGAGGGTTTGCTTGACCTTGGGAGACACACTCCACTCCTCTATTTTATTTGCCCACACCGCAATGTAATGGGTACCAGGAGACAGAAACCCCAGGCTGAACCAAGCAGACTAGATGGGGGAATCTATTCTGACTATATGGACAACCGTCTATCTGTGTAACGCAATAGCCTTGTGGTGTTGCCAAGTTGGCCGTCCTTCTCAGGGGTCACTTGATTAACTTTGACTGGAAGTTTGTTTCTGTCTTTCTAAGGAATCAGCAATTCAGCATGGAGATGGATGCAGCCATGCTATAGATTTAATGTCCTTTTTGCTTTGGCTCGCTGCAAAGCATTGTGACGGTTTAGCAGATGTTTTAGTTTATGCTACTAGCTCCTAACAATGCAGTATAGTGTCAAACAAGTACACAAATAATACAAAATAAAAATAAACGACAACAAATCAAGAAATGTCGGAACAAATTAAATTAACAACCCAAATAGCACTGTAACAGTAATCCAATTAACCACCCAAATAGCACTGTAACAGTAATCCAATTAACCACCCAAATAGCACTGTAACAGTAATCCAATTAACAACCCAAATAGCACTGTAACAGTAATCCAATTAACCACCCAAATAGCACTGTAACAGTAATCCAATTAACCACCCAAATAGCACTGTAACAGTAATCCAATTAACCACCCAAATAGCACTGTAACAGTAATCCAATTAACCACCCAAATAGCACTGTAACAGTAATCCAATTAACCACCCAAATAGCACTGTAACAGTAATCCAATTAACCACCCAAATAGCACTGTAACAGTAATCCAATTAACCACCCAAATAGCACTGTAACAGTAATCCAATTAACCACCCAAATAGCACTGTAACAGTAATCCAATTAACCACCCAAATAGCACTGTAACAGTAATCCAATTAACCACCCAAATAGCACTGTAACAGTAATCCAATTAACCACCCAAATAGCACTGTAACAGTAATCCAATTAACCACCCAAATAGCACTGTAACAGTAATCCAATTAACCACCCAAATAGCACTGTAACAGTAATCCAATTAACCACCCAAATAGCACTGTAACAGTAATCCAATTAACCACCCAAATAGCACTGTAACAGTAATCCAATTAACCACCCAAATAGCACCGTAACAGTAATCCAATTAACCACCCAAATAGCCTTGTAACAGTAATCTGTCACGAAAAGGTGCACACACAGACCAAGACGCAGCACAGGGATAGTAGTTCGTCATAATATTTATTTATACTATGTATAAAATAATACAAATTGAACGAACTAACAACACTAAACAAACACTAACGAACCAACGTCACGTTCACAAAAAACAAACAACTAGAACACTTACTTTCACCGTGACTGCGAAATACATCGACAACGACCCACACCCCAATGGCTGTATAGACGAGGGTTGGCAGCGGGAATGAAAAACAGTCAGGCACTGCATATCCTGAAGACTTTCTCTGAACAACACCAGAAAAGCATTTATGCAGAGACCTTTTAACGTCGGACAGAAATGACATAATTTGTCAATGGAATTAAGCTACATAACATGGAATTCTTTTGAAATGTTGGAAGACTAAAGGTACTTGGAGACTATTTTACAAGTTGAAGGTGATCTTGAATACAGTTGAAGGTGATTAGCCAACCAAAGAATAAACATACACAATGATTGCAAGACTAAAGTGGCTAGGCCTGCCAACAACTTTGTCCTCATCGTGAAACATAAAAGTATGAAAAATCTATTTGAACTGACACAAGTCAGTTAAGAACTAATTCTTATTTACAATGACGGCCTAGGAACAGTGGGTTAACTGCCTTGTTCAGGGGCAGAACTACAGGTTTTTGCCTTGTCAGCTCGGGAATTCAATCCAGCAACCTTTCGGTTACAGGCCCAACACTCTAACCACTCGGCTACCTGCCGCCCAAAAATCCATACTACGATCAATACTATAGCCAACTGGCAGATGTGATGTTAATAGAGCAAGTATGACAGAGATATGGTCAGCCTTATCTAATCCCCAGTGTGTGTGTGTGTGTGTGTGTGCGTTTGTGCATTTGTGCGTGTTCAGAGATGGCGGATAGAGTCATCAGGTACACAATAGAAGTGTATGGAGGGTGTATACCAGGAAGACCTAATCCTCAGAGTGAGGTTGGATTGGATGCCCGCCCCTAAGGTGTTATGGTGTTTGCTTACTCTGCAGGAGCTGTGGTAAGATCAGGATCCACCGTTCCCTGGTTGCGTCAGACCGACCGCTGTTGGCTCCATAACAGTTGGGATATACTAGGGCTCCCTAGCTACCTTCAATACTCCACTGACTGAGGAGGACACAGTGGAGGGTGACCCCCCCCCCCCACAACATTCACACCACTACAGTAAGTGTGTGTCTGTGTGTGTGTGTGTGAGTGTGTATGTGGGTGTGCGTAATGGAGTCTCTAGCTTCGTATTGGGTGTATGATTACCAATTGAGAGGCTTTATTAGAGCCCATGGCAGTCCAGTATCCTGATTGTGGTGCGGGAAGAGCAGAGGGAGGGATAAGGAACAAGGGAGAACCTGGAGAGGAGAGAGAGAGAGAGAGAGAGAGAGAGAGAGCAGGGACGCTGGTGAGTGCTCCGGACATCTGTACACAGTTAGCTTCAAACTTGTTGATGGTGTGTGTGTGTCTCTTTAGCCGTGGTGTTACTGGGGACGGAGTTAGTAGTGGGACAGGGTCCTGTGATCTGATACGGTAACACTTTTTATAGTGATTTTTAAACTGTGTCCGTTTTACACCTGATGCATACTTGTGACCAGCAAAGCTTGTTTTGAGAGCAAAAAAACATTTGAATTCTAATCAAGGATTGAATGGTGTTTGATTTAGTTTGGAAAACTCATTAAGATGCATCTGAGATTAACGTTGTCTGGACCCCCATAATCCACACACACACACACACACACACACACACACGTACATAGGGAATATCTGACATGTCTCTGAGCTCTTCAGCATTTCTCTAGCATGTTTTGTAGTACAAGCTATTCACCTGTCTATTATTATCTCTGATCCCTTTTCATCAAAGTGAAAATAGCTACTCTGAACAACAGGAAATTAATTTAGAAACACGGGTCTGTTGTAGGCCATCCATGGTACTATGTAAATTATTAGCTTTTTGGTTTGTTTTTAACAATAACATATTTAAAATGAGTAGATTCACACCAACTTCAGCAAACGCTCATAAAATTCAAGGTACATTTACCTGGTTCTGGCAAACTTTTTGACCCCTAAGAAATGGAAATGTGTAAATGATATGACCTAAAATGTCATCAAGATCAATGTGATATCAAGTGCAGTTTATAACCTGCTGCCAAAGACTGTAAGTGAGCCAGGAGTTTCTCTCTGCATATGCAAGGCCCTAGGTGTCAAGTAGAGACAGCGGTCGCAATTTAAAAGCTTGTGTCAGGATATGGTTACCTGTCTAAACCTGACAAGAGGAAAGATAAATGTCCACTTAGTACTAACACCACTAGTCCATCGCAAGTTGCTTTTCTGTAATGTTCGATGGATATGAAAAATAATCAAGACTATGTAAACATTACAAAAAGTACCATCCAGACATAACTTTGACGATCAAAATATATGTAGTTTATTTTACTGTGAGTCATTTATCACTGAAGTGCCAATGGAGCATGATCTCCTGTTTCAGGAGACTGTACTGAGAGATGATGATATAGATGTATAGATGTCTTGTTTACAGTCACACACAAACCGAGCCGGATGATGGAAACTAAGCAAACTTTATTTTTTATTTTTTAGATTACACGGAGATGGCATCTTAATGAGAACACCCTGTTGAGTACACCTGTCTGAATGTTCTTCAGGAATAAGGAGAAGACCGCAATATTCAGACTGGTTTTGGAGTCGCCCCAGTCCCATCTCACTGAGCCAGGCTGAAGAACAGAAGAGTGCCCTGGGAAACGCACGGTGATGGAGGTGCCACTGGTTAACTTTGAGAACATGGATGATATCGGCATCAACATGGGCGACCCTAGTGACTCGGGGTACCCCACTTCACCCACCTCAGATGCGGTGCCTGATCAAAACCTAGTCACCAATCGTGTGATGTCACCAAATTCGTCACAGCGCCATGGACACCAGACCAGGCCTGAGGGGTTTTATCCCGCTACATCACCTACACTGACTGCTAAAGAACAATCTAGCTGCAACAGTCTGCTGTCCAACTTCCAACTCCTGATGAACAGCGAGGGCTCGCCGATCGACAGCGTCTTCAGTAAGCTGGTTCAGGAGTGCTGTAACAACGAAGAAGACTTGTTTGGGGAGAAGCTGGGAGTGGAGGACGGGAATCAGAAAGTGGTCATCAATATTTCAGGCATGATGTTCGAGACACAACTCAAAACCTTATCACAGTTTCCAGACACCCTGCTGGGAGACCCCGCGAAAAGGATGTACTACTTCGACTCAATGAAGAATGAGTACTTTTTCGACCGGAATCGTCCAAGCTTCGATGGGATCTTGTACTTCTATCAGTCTGGGGGCAAAATTCGAAGACCGGCCAATGTGCCCTTAGAGATTTTTGCAAAAGAGATTGTTTTCTACAAGCTAGGAAGAGAAGCTATGGAACAGTTCCGTGAAATTGAGGGGTTCATAACAGAACCCGAGCCGCTGTTGCCCACCAACGAGGTCCATAAGCAGTTTTGGCTCCTGTTTGAGTATCCGGAGAGTTCCAGTGCAGCTAGGTCAGTGGCCCTGGTTTCTGTCTTTGTCATTGTCATCTCCATCTTCATTTTCTGCTTGGAGACTCTTCCAGAGTTCCGTGATGACGTAGACTTTATCACCACCTTTTCTCTGGGTGTCAATGGAACCCAGGAAGGACCTGCTTCAGTCCAGAAAGACTTATTTGCCTATTTCACAGACCCCTTTTTCATGGTGGAAACTATCTGCATAATTTGGTTCTGCTTTGAGTTTGGTGTACGCTTTGTGGTCTGCCCCAGCAAAAGTGACTTCTTCCACAACATTATGAACACCATTGACATTGTCTCTATAATCCCCTATTTCGTAACCATGGTGACAGAGCTGTGGACCACCCCAGATGAAGACATCAACTCCAGCCAGAACATGTCACTGGCCATCTTGCGCATCATCCGTCTAGTGCGAGTCTTCCGGATCTTCAAGCTCTCGCGACACTCCAAGGGGCTTCAGATCCTGGGCCAGACCCTGAAAGCTAGTATGAGGGAGCTTGGACTGCTGATCTTCTTTCTCTTTATTGGAGTCATACTTTTCTCCAGTGCCATCTACTTTGCTGAGGTGGACGAGCCCCAAACACAGTTTGTCAGTATCCCTGACGGGTTCTGGTGGGCTGTGGTGACAATGACCACTGTGGGATACGGGGACATGTGTCCTACTACTTTGGGAGGCAAAATGGTGGGGACTCTCTGCGCCATTGCCGGCGTGTTGACCATCGCCTTACCCGTCCCTGTTATCGTCTCCAACTTTAACTATTTCTACCACCGGGAGACAGAGCAAGCAGAGAAACAAGTGATTGATGATGTGGTAAACACTGCTCAGAAAGTATCTGATGCAAACAAATATGAGTAGCACACCCTCTCTTAACATGAGCAAAATCAATGGTAGCACACACAATGACTAGAATGACATGTAATGTGTTTATCATTGAAGGTATTATAAAAAAGGGCATTACAAACTAAGAAATCAAAATGCTGAAATGCACTGATATCATTTTTGTCTCTGTATTTGATATGCTATTCATAGCAGCTTTTGTGCACATGGTATAGCATACATCTCTCACAATATTCAAAATAAGAAGCTAAAAATCAGCCTGACTGATCTGTGGATGTGTCAAAATGCAATTAAGATTATATATACACACAGTTACAGCATAATACATGTACAGTTTTCTCTGGACAGATCTTGAGTATATGTGGCATTATAAGCTTTCAAATCTTGCAGTTGTATTTGGTGTGAAGTAATGACACTTTGGCATCAGGCAATTGTTGTCATGAAATTGTTTTCATGAAAAAATACAAGTTACACTGTGAACTACCTTTCATTTTCAAAGACTTGAGTAAGAAAAACACCCTTGTATCAGGGCTCATGTTACACCATGTTTTCATGGTATACTTCAGCCGTATCTAAATAGATCTTGGCATGCTCTCCAAGGATATGCTGCAAGAGCATTTCTGTAGTAGTTGTTTTATCACACAATCTATATGGACACTAACTAGACACTTTAGGGTAGCACTTTATAATAACACCTTGTAATTAAGCATTTATAATGGATTAGTAAATAGTTTATTCATGTATTATTGCAAATGTTAGAGAGCTAGTTATTTACAGATTAATAAACAACTTCTGAAGTATTTAAGAATGATTCATTAGGTCACTCATAACATGTTTAATATAGGCCTTATAAACCATTTACTAATCATTAGTTAAGTGTTTTTGTGTGACCTAATGTAAAGTGAGTGCTATAATGGTAGACAATGTTAAAGGGAGTACTGCTGGAATGGTAGCTCCTTAAAGGGCCAATCAGCAGTTGTCGCATTCATTTTCGGACTGTTAAATTAATGATATGTACCCATTGATTCTTGAAGAATATAATTTTTCACCCGAAATATAAGCTTGTTTTACTCCAGTGTTTGTAAACAAAATAAATGCAAAATAGCCTCAAAACATTTATTAAAACAGTCCTGGTATGCATAGCTCTGTCTATGAAATTGAGAGTGGTTACAATTCTCCATCCCCATCCCTCAGCTTTTTACTGAAACAGATGGGGGAGTTTGCTTCGTAATATTGTTCCTTAAACACCCCTCCCCTAATTGGAGTAAACTAATGAACAACAACACTTAGGCTTCTACTTCCAGTTTATACATACTATATACATTTTACAGACACAGTATATATTACATTAGTTATGTTTTTTGTTTTTGTTTTTTTGTCCCACCCTTCAGAACACATGCTAATGTTAGCATCTTCTAACGAAAAACGCTACTTTACTCAGCATAGAGTGTGTCTGAAGTTACACATCACACTATTACAATAGTGTGACTCTTTTAGATTCAAATGTTCAATATCAATCTTAAACATCCTCTGTATTATGCGCTTATTGTTTAAGCATTGATATGTCCTAGTGGCCATTTTGAGACCTTAAGGAGCATCAGGTACTGCTGGAATGTCTACCAATGGCATGTCCATCTTTTTATGAGAAATAACACTGGTCACTCATGTGTGAATAACTAGCTTAACCCACATTTGTAAATGATAGTAAGCTAGTTATTCACACATGAGTGACCAGTGTTATTTCTCTGAAAAATATGTATATAAAAAAAATATATATATAAAAATGATGAATAAACTATTTACTAATTCATTATAAATGCTTCATTACAAGGTGTTATTTATAAAGCACTACCAACTTTAGCAGGTTAGCTACATTGATTGTGACTTAAATCAGGAATAAAACCTAAGTAATGGCATCAAGTCAAAATATCTAAATATGTAGGCCTATATGCATCTTCATCTTTACATTGCTATGTATTTCAGGACAAAAAAATCCCACCCTGTTACTTGTATGCACAAAAACGGAACAGTAGTTGCATTTTAAGCTCAAATAATTTATACCATCATAGGGAAATATGTTGATTCTCATGAAGTTACTGATTGATAGAAAACTATCAAAAGAGGAGGAAAAATATTGAAGTGTTATTGTAATAATTGCTGTCAGTGGCCTTGAAGGGCATAGTGTACCGAAACAATGAAACACTGGTATCATGTATCAATTAATGTAAGTGTGATAATGCTAGTGACTTTTCGCTCATACTGTAGTTACCTTAATTCTTTACCATGAATTTAATATATATATGGAATACCTCAATTGGCTTTAGGAATGGGAATCTTTAAGAATAGTTTTTTAAGAAATTAACAAACTTTGGGTTTTGTTTATTACTATGATATGCATGGTACCAAATCATGGCAACCCATTTGAATGCTACACTAAAATTGGACTATTTTTTTGTGAGATATGATTACGTATTCCAGCATGGTATTGATGTATGAACCATAGTATGGAGTGTATTCACAAAGAACATACGAATTTGCAATGACAATAGACAGATTGAGGTGAAAACATATACAGTATATTTTCTCTCTTTGATTATCAAAACAGCAATACTTGCCATCCTGAAAAAAGTTGGCAATAAGATTGATGACTATAACATCAGTCAGTTAGTTACTCAAGCACTTTACAAAAGTATATAAAGACTGATTATGTATTAACAGTGTACAATATACAGTATATTTAATTACATACAGTATGTGCTATGCTTTATTTATTGAGTGCCTTTAATTAAACATGTACCCTACTTACCTAAGCTGAGTTTTTTCCTTTTGATTTCAAGTAATTCACAGAGACATCAAAGACATACAGTGCATTGGGAAAGTATTCAGACCCCTTGACTTTTCTCACATTTTGTTACGTTACAGCCTTATTCTAAAATTGATCAAATGTACACACAATACCCCATAATGACAAAGCAAAAACTTTTTTTTTTTTTTTATTGCACATTTATAACAAAATCGAATGAAATCAAATTTTATTGGTCACATACACGTGTTTAGCAGATGTTATGGCGGGTGTAGCGAAATGCTTGTGTTTCTAATTCCGACACTGCAGTAATATCTAATAGTAATATCTAACAACTTCACAACATATAATATCTAACAACAACACAACATATACAAATCTAAGTAAAGGATTAAGAATATATAAATATATGGACAAGCAATGTCAGTGCGGCATAGACTAAGATACAGTAGAATAGTATAGAATACAGTCTATACACATGAGGTGAGAATGCAAGATATGTAAACATTATTAAAGTGACTAGTGTTCCATTTCTTAAAGTGGCCAGTGATTTCTAGTCTATGTCTATAGGCAGCAGCCTCTAATGTGCTAGTGAGGCTATTTAACAGTCTGATGGCCTTGAGAAAGAAGCTGTTTTTCAGTCTCTCGGTCCCAGCTTTGATGCACCTGTACTGACCTCGCCTGCTGGATGATAGCGGGGTGAACAGGCAGTGGTTCAGGTAGTTGTTATCCTTAATGATCTTTTTGGCCTTCTTGTGACATAGGGTGCTGTAGGTGTCCTGTTGAAGCATCTTTGGCAGCGATTTCAGATTCAAGTCTTCTTGGGTATGACGCTACAAGCTTGGCACACCTGTATTTGGGGAGTTTCTCTCGTTCTTCTCTGCAGATACTCTCAAGCTCTGTCAGGAATGGAGGGGGAGCTTCAATGCATAGCTATTTTCAGGTCTCTCCAGAGCCGATTGGGCTCTGGCTTGGCCCCTCAAGGACATTCAGAGACTTGCACCAAGGCAACTCCTGCGTTATCTTGGCTGTGTGCTTAGGGCTTTGTCCTGTTGGAAGGTGAACCTTTGCCCCAGTCTGAGGTCCTGAATGCTCTGGAGCAGGTTTTCATCAAGGATCTCTCTGTACTTTGCTGTGTAAATCTTTCCCTCGATCCTGACTAGTCTCCCAGTCCCTGTCGCTGAAAACATTCCCACAGCATGATTCTACCACCACCATGCTTCACCGTAGGGATGGTGCCAGGTTTCCTCCAGACGTGACGCTTGACATTCAGGCCAAAGAGTTCAATCTTGGTTTCATCAGACAAGAGAATCCTGCTTCTCATGGTCCGAGAGTCCTTTAGGTGCCTTTTGGCAAACTCCAAGCTGGCTGTCATGTGCCTTTTACTGAGGAGTGGCTTCCGTCTGGCCACTCTACCATAAAGGCATGATTGGTGTAGTGCTGCAGAGATGGTTGTCCTTCTGGAAGTTTCTCCCATCTCCACAGAGGAACTCTGGAGCTCTGTCAGAGTAACCATCGGATTCTTGATCACCTCCCTGACTAAGACCCTTCTCCCCCGAATGCTCAGTTTGGCCGGGCGGCCAGCTCCAGGAAGAGTCTTGGTGGTTCCAAACTTCTTCCATTTAAGAATGATGGAGGCCACTGTGTTCTTGAGGACCTTCAATGCTGCAGAAATGTTTTTGTACCATTCCCCATATTTGTGCCTCGACACAATCCTGTCTCGGAGCTCTACGGACAATTCCTTCAACCTCATGGCTTGGTTTTTACTCTGACATGCACTGTCAACTGTGGGACCTTTATATAGACAGGTGTTTGCCTTTCCAAATCATGTCCAATCAATTTAAATTACCACAGGTGCAGTGGCAGAGCTCCACCTTATTTGAGCCCCACATTTTTAGCAATTTGTTTTTTACTAAAAACATTACTTTTTGCATGTTACTTTGGCATTAATACTTGCCACATATACATTTTCAAACAATGTAAAAAAATATATAATAACACCTTAATGATATATGTAATTAAGGCAGCTCCAAAATGCAGGTGTTTCAGCCTAGCTCAGTGCTTCTCGCATGGAATAGCCTTCATTTCTCAGAACAAGAATAGACTGACGAGTTTCAGAAGAAAGTTCTTTGTTTCTGGCCATTTTGAGCCTTTAATCAAACCCATAAATGCTGATGCTCCAGATTCTCAACTAGTCTAAAGAAGGCCAGTTTTATTGCTTCTTTAATCAGCACAACAGTTTTCAGCTGTGCTAACATAATTGCAAAAGGTTTTCTAATGATCAATTAGCCTTTTAAAATGATAAACTTGGATTAGCTAACACAACGTAACATTGGAACACAGTAGTGATGGTTGCTGATAATGGGTCTCTGTACGCCTATGTAGATATTCCATAAAATAATCAGCCGTTTCCAGTTACAATAGTAATTTACAATATTAACAATGTCTACACTGTATTTCTGATCAATTTGATGTTATTTTAATGGACAAAAATGTACTTTTCTTTAAAAAATAAGGACATTTCTTTCAGGCTCTGTCCATAGAGAAGCCTATTTGCTTCTCTATGTAACCATGGTCAGAGTCTGACAGGTCTATTATTTTTGTGTCTGGTGGTGGTTTGTGTGGGATCCCTAATTAGAGGCAGCTGTAGCGCATCGTCTCAAATTAGGGATCCTACAAAGTCTTGTAATTTTCACACTGGGTTGTGGGTCGTTGTCGTTATATGTCGCAGTCACGGTGAAAGTAAGTGTGTTTTTGTTACGTCCATTCATTCGTGTTTGTTTATAGTGTTGTTTTGTCTATAGTGTTTGTTTCGGTGTTGTATAGTTCGTTGTTTGTTGTGTTTGTTATACATACATAGTATAGTAAAATAAAGAAATAAAATGTCGAACTACTATACCTGTGCTGCGTCTTGGTCTCCCTATGCACCCTCACGTGACAGAACGACCCACCACTGCGAGGAATTGAGGGAGATAGAGGAAGAGGTCGAGAGGGAGATGGCGGAGTGGTCCAGTCCAGGTCCGGTCGTCTACTCCACTCCCGGGCCAGAGCAGTCCGCTCCACCGGTGCCCAGTCCGGGTCCGGCTGTCTACTCTACCTCCCTGCCAGAGCAGTCCGCTCCTCCGGTGCTCAGTCTGGGTCCGATCGTCTACTCCACCCCCATGCCAGAGCAGTCCACTCCACCGGTGCCCAGTCCGGGTCCGGTCGTTGTCTCCACTCCCATGCCAGAGCAATCCGCTTCATCGATGACTAGTCCGGGTCCGGACCACTGCTCTACTCCCCGCACCCGACCTCCAGTGCGTGCGTCCAGCCATGTGCTTCCAGTGCCGGCTCCACGCATCCGACCTCCGGTGCGCCTCCCCAGTCCGGTACTTCCCGTGCCGGCCCTCCGCAGCCCGGAACCTCCAGCAAAGGTCCGCAGCCTGGAACCTCCAGCAAAGGTCCGCAGCCCGGAACCTCCAGCAAAGGTCCGCAGCCCGGAACCTCCAGCGAAGGTCCGCAGCCCAGAACCTCCAGCGAAGGTCCGCACACCGGAACCTCCAGCGACGGTCCGCAGCCCGAAGCCTATAGCGAAGGTCCGCAGCCCGGAACCTCCAGCTCCGCTCCTGAGCCACAGCAGTCCGCTCCCACGGTGCCCAGTCCGGGCCCGGTTGCTTTCCCCGCTCCATGGCCGGAGCCTTTTGCCCCACCGGTGCCCAGTCCGGGCCCGGTTGCTTTCCCCGCTCCATGGCCGGAGCCTTTTGCCCCACCGGTGCCCAGTCCGGGCCCGGTTGTTTTCCCCGCTCCATGGCCGGAGCCGTTTACCCCACCGGTGCCCAGTCCGGGTCCGGTTATTTGACCAGCTCCATGGCCGGAGCCGTTTACTCCACCGGTACCCAGTCCGGGCCCGGTCATAACAAGGGGGCACGGGAGCAAACTGTCCACTTCGCCGGAGCCAGAGCCGCCCCCGACGGACTAGTCTTCCCTCCCTAAATACCCCCCCCATGTATTTGTGTGTTTTGTTTGGCGTCCGGGAGTCCGTGCCTTGGGGGGGGGGGGGTTCTGTCAGGCTCAAGCCTATTTGCTTCTCTATGTAACCATGGTCTGACAGTTCTATTCTTTTTTTGTCTGGTGGTGGTTTGTGTGGGATCCCTAATTAGAGGCAGCTGTCAGGCTCAAGCCTATTTGCTTCTCTATGTAACCATGGTCTGACAGTTCTATTCTTTTTGTGTCTGGTGGTGGGTTGTGTGGGATCCCTAATTAGAGGCAGCTGTAGCGCATCATCTTTAATTAGGGATCCTACAAAGGCTTGTAATTTTCACACTGGGTTGTGGGTCGTTGTCGTTATATGTCGCAGTCACGGTGAAAGTAAGTGTGCTTTTGTTACGTCAGTTCATTCGTGTTTGTTTTTGTGAATGCGACGTTTTGTCTATAGTGTTTGTTTCGGTGTTGTATAGTTCGTAGTTTGTTGTGTTTGTTATACATAGTATTTATAAGATACATAGTATAGTAAAATAAATAAATAAAATGTCGAACTACTATCCCTGTGCTGCGTCTTGGTCTCCCTATGCACCCTCACGTGACAATTTCTAAGTGACCCCAGACTTTTGAACGGTAGTGTATATTTTTTTAAATAAATACTATGCATGCCAGTCTCTCTTTGCTAAGAGTTGAGGACTGCATCGCTTCTTCTTTTTATAACCTTTTCACACGTACCAACACACGGGTGTGATCATTCTACAGCGGTCCCTGTAGCTTACGATCAAACCGGTGTGATTAGAATGCTTATTTAGAATGTCCAGTTTCGAATGACGCAACAATCAACATTTGAGCTGGCCACACTGTTTTTTCAGAAACATATTGTACAGTTCTTACAAAGTTATGTCCAGAATGTGAGCAGTTTATTTTTGGATGCAATGTTCAGACATTCACAGAAGTAGCTACAGCATAACACAATCATCCAAACCGGAAAAATGTAGGCTACATTTGTCCTAGTGCTAACTGAGGAAAGATTGACATAACACAAGTGGTCATATTTGTATAACTCTCAGCTGACAGAAACTACAATATGAATTAGCTAATAGCAAATACTATTTATAAACATCACGTGTGAGCTCACCATTGAGCTAAATAATTGAGTAAAACACTTTCTAGAAATCAAAAGTAATCCGACAATGGGTAGTTTGTGCGCGCTGCCATGTTTGTTTGTCGCCTCAACCGAAGATAATGAGAGGAGACAAGATGAGTTTGGTCTGTTTGCAGTATGCATGTTGAAGGGGGTGTGTTGTCTACGATCATTCACTTCCCTTCATTCACTTCCAGAAGTTTACCCGAAATTCCTTCACCTCATTATATAATCTTTGGTTTGACAGACGTTTACGTGACACCCATAATGCATTGTATAATGTCAACAAACATGGCGCCACACATACTGTAGCTAGCAAATAGCTTAGCTCATCATAAGTAATACAGCCTTCAAAAAAGTATTTTACACACATCATTACAATCTGCAATAATCAGAATGCATTATTTGTCAACAATACATGAAAACATCTGAATGAACTGTAAATACATCATGCTCCATACTCACAGACTCTATGCTTGTGAGGGCTTGGTTGTGATAAGGCCTCATACCCCCACCTAGGGGAGGATGAGAGGCACACAACCAAGTCCTCACACTCCTATTAGGGAGATTATCATCCCCAATCAGAGACAGCTGTATAGCGTTGTCCCTGATTGGGGATAGTATTTAGTCACCACACACAGCCACCTGTGTGTGGATCATTATTCACTTGTGTTTGTCTGCACTGCCTGCAACATCCCAAGTAAGTCACTGTGTTTTGTTTGAATCGTGTTTTTGTTTTTTCACTCTCCTTTATTTGTAAATGCTTCGTGAGTCCATCTCATTTTCAAATAAAAGGATGACACTTCACCAGCGCTCCGTCTATCGTCCCATATATCCGACGCACCGTGACAATGCTACAGTAGAAATGACAACACGACATACAGAATATAAGGCATTGACTTTGAAAGCAATGCACACATTTCCAAAGTTATTATTTTGAAGGAAACAACAAGGAAGGCAATGCGAGCGCCAACCAGAAAATGTCCAGTTCATGCAAGACTGCGCAAATGTCTGCACACTTGATCTGCGGGAAACACGGGGGAGGTGCGTGGGCTCTCAGTAGAACGGGCTACTTCTATCTGAATTAATGAGGAGGTGGACAAACACCTCAATTCAAACTACTGTTAGAAAATAACATTTGTTAGAAAATGATTTAAAATTGGCAAATTCAAACACAGCCTATAGATAATTAATAGGCAGCACGTGTTAACGGTCCTGTTGCGTAACAATCACAGTTTGGAACAGTGAGTGCATTCTGACATAAGGTGCATAAAACAACTCACGCTGTAGCGACTGTTTGAGATATTCGGAACTCACGTATGAAAAGGTGTCAGGCTCTTGCCATAGAGAAGCCTATTTGCTTCTCTATGTAGCCATGGTCAGAGTCTGACAGGTCTATTCTTTCTGTATCTGGTGGTGGTTTGTGTGGGATCCCTAATTAGAGGCAGCTGCTGCGCATTGTCTCTAATTAGGGATCCTACATAGGTTTGTAGGTTTCACACTGGGGTGTGGGTCGTTACATTTCGAAAGTCACGGTGACAGTAAGTGTGCTTCGATAATTACGTTTGTTGTATCGTGTATTGTTTGTTCAGTGGTTCATCATTTGTGTTTATTTATACATAGCATATATAATATATATAAGTACATAGTATAATAAATATGTCGAGCCACTATCCCTGCTCTGCGTTTTGGTCTCTCGCTGCACCCGCTCGTGACAAAAGGATAAGAAACATGAATGTGTTGAAAATCCCAAATTGTTTGCATAGTCAACTTACACACACACTTACCCCACCAGACATGCCACCAGGGGACTTTTCACAGTTCCCAAATCCAGAACAAATTCAAGAAAGTGTACAGAATTATAAAGAGCCATTATTGCATGGAACTCTGTTCCATCTCATATTGTTCAAATGAACAGCAAACCTGGTTTCAAAAACCAGATAAAGCAAGACGTCACGGCATCAATCCCCTCCCCTATTTGACCATTTGTGTTTGTGTGTATTGATATGTAGGCTACGTGTGCTTTAAAAAAAAAATGTTGTGAGCTGTTCTTGTCTATTAATGTTCTGTACTATGTCATGTTTCATGTTTTGTGTTGCTTTTGCAACAGCTAATGGGGATCCTAATAAAATACCCCCCAAAATACCAAATACCATGTCAAGTAAAGTCAAAGTTTATTTTTCACATGCACAGGATACAGAAGGTGTAAACGGTACAGTGAAATGGTACGTTGCATAGTGGAGTCTTTTGTTTAGACATAAAGCTAGCTAAACAATGAACCACAATCCCAACTCATAGCGTTACTACCCTGCATGAATCAGCAGGCAGCTAACCATCTAGATTCAATGTTAGCTAGCTAACATTAGGCTATAAATAGCAATGCAAATGGCTCTGAGATACGAATAATATTACTACACAGATTATACATCTACCGTTGGCTAGCGAGCCAACCAGCTAACATTAGCTAGCTAGCTAACAGTATGCTTTAACATGCAATGAAAATGACTTTGACAAAATTAGACATGTATAATATCTGAAAATGTAGTTAGCTAGACTCTCTTACCCGTTTACATTAATTAAACTTCTCCCTCTCTGTCACGGATGCCATGGTTGCCATCCGTGACAGTTTGAAGATGCAATCCGGAGACTGGTGTTTTATACAACAGTCTTCTGTGTGTTCTCTTTTCGACTCCATCCGCATATTTGTAATCAAACACCAGAATTATCTCCATCTCCTTAGTTTCATACTCTTCTTCCACTGGGCATTCCACTGATTTCAAAACTCCAGAAAGTGGAGTGCAACACTTTTGCTGTTATTCGTGATATCTTTAAAAAAAACACGTTAGAAACACAAACTGAGCAGCTCTTTGTTGTAGACAGAAGCGTGCTACATGGCAGACGAATCCGAACTCATCTCTCGGCATGTCCAGCCCCCCCATTACCTCAGCCAAACATGGCTAGCGGGAAGGTTCCTGTATTTTCAGTGGCTAAAACAACTAGGCTCATAATTTAACAATGTTATTCGTATTTATAGAGGCATTCAAGTTTTATATTAAGGCACATGAAAGTTCACATGTTCCAAAACTCATTTTGATAAAAAAAATAAAAAACGTTCAAATACCTCTGCTGTGAGGTAGCGACACGCGACATTTGTCTCCTGAAACAAATCACATTTCATATGATATGTTACGAATTACAATTCGAATTATATATATACTGAACAAAAATCTTACTGAGATTTTACTGAGTTACTGTTCATATAACAAAATCAGTCAATTTAAATATATTCATGATGTGAGGTTGGAACCAGGTGCAGAGAGGAGACCAGACGAGGAATCAGTGGTCAAATGTGCCAATAATTTTGGATGTGACTATAGAATAGTGCTTAAAAAAAACTTAACCTGAACCAGTGCTGTAGGTAGAGGTGTCATGCCTATTGTAATTGAGAGTGGTAACAATTAATGCAAATACATTGTAAATAGCTTCCCCTCAAAAACGTCTCACGCATGATGTCACTGGCTGCAGGTCTATACCTCTACAGACCAGTAGAGACAGGAGGTGGTAACAGCTTCTATCTCAAGGCCATCATACTGTTAAATAGCCATCACTAGGCGGCTCCCACCCGGTTACGCAACCCTACACCTTAGAGGCTGCTGCCCTATATACATAGACTTGAAATCACTGGCCACTTTAATAATGGAACACTGGCCACTTTAATAATGGAACACTAGCCACTATAATAATGTTTACATATTTTTGCTTTACTCATCTCATATGTATATCCTTTATTATATTATATTCTACTGTATTGCTCGTCCTAATATTTATATATTTCTTAATTCCATAATTTTACTTTTAGATTTGTGTAGAATGGTGCTAAAAATTGTGTATTGTTGTGAATTGTTAGATACTACTGCACTGTTGAAGCTAGAAACACAAGCATTTCGCTACACCCACAATAACATCTACTAAATATGTGTACAGTATGTGTCCAATTAAATTGTATTGTATTTGATTTGATTTGAGAGGAGTGGTAGTTAACATGTGACACCAGGCCTGGTTTCTTGTTAACACTTTGTGTTAACTGTTATTAACGCCTTCTCACTGTACTGTAGAGTCAGTGCTGCAGGCAGTCAGTGTGACGATGGCATTTCTCTCACTCTCTTACCCTCTCTCAGCAACACAAGGGACTCCCTCGTGTGTGACTGCCTGAGAATGTGTCATGTCACAGGAGGATGGGTTCTTTTTATATCTGATAAACGGCAGAGAAAGCGGATACCAGGTGCTTGTTTCCTCAAACACTGTGTTTTAAATCAAAAGAGTGAGTGGGATGGAGATTGTTTGAAGATAGGGGTTGTGTACTGTATATAACTGAAGGGCCTTATCAATTAATTGTAAAAACACAACATATCATTTAAAAAGATCAGAGATGGCTATTTTTAGAATCCCCGACGGCCGGTAAAGGATATAAAGCGTGAAATACTCTAGAGATGGAGGAGAGGTTGCTGGCTCAACTCAGAACTGAGAAACACATCAATGGTATTCACCCTATTACCATAATTCTACATGCTAGATGTTATGTGCTTGACAATGCCTTTTAAAGATGGCTTCAAAAGCAAACGCACCAAATAAAAAATACTAAACAAATGAATATTTTATAAGATTATCTGTCTAGGCTTCCTAGGCTAAGAGCAGATATGAGACTGTCTCACAGGGCACATAAAATATACTGTAGGTTAATATGCACATGTGATACACATCACAGATAACAGATTGATGCATATACATTTTTTCTCTGTTTTCTTTGCCTGTGAGTTTAGAATAGATTATATAGGTGGCTGTATCATTATTGCCAGTTCAGTTCATCTGATTTGCTACTTGACTTTGGTCATTTTCATGTCGGTTAGTGTCAGTGGGGTCTGTTTTGTTGTGATCAGATTTTTGCTCCTCATGCAAGTAGTTAGTGCCTAGCCATATGGCCTGCCCTTGCGCCCCACTGATCACTGATGGTGTATAGTGATATCTTCAACTGACTGACCAGCTTGATAGTGTTGTGCCATTAAACAGACAGGTGGCAGGCACAAGGTCGAACACAAAGTGAAGCAGCATTCATTATTCATCAGGTAGTCCGCAAAGAGATCACATCCATCCTGCCTTGGTACCACTCACACCACCTAAAAAATCCATTTAAACATCCAACAAATGGCTGACGCTATGACACTACACACTTTAATTTACCACTAATGGTTCTATAATTATCACAGTTTTACTCATTTCTGTCCTTCTACTCAATTCTTTAGTGACAAGCTTTTCTGATGCTTTACTAATACAGTGGATGATCCCGTGCCAAACCACAGACAGTGAATCTTATGTCGGTGTGGCTCGGGTTACTGTTTTGTCAGCAGACACTCAATAAGCCAATTTTTAGAGCTGCTCAGCTAGCAGCTTGTGTACCCAAGTGTCCTCTGGAAGACAGAGACCCTGGAGTTGAACTTAAAGGCTAAGCACAAGCTGGCTGCTCAAAACCTAAAACCTCAAAATCTCTCCCAACTACCTTGAATTTTCTCCTCCGGAGGGAAAACAATGGCATCAGCCTTGAACGTAGCCTTACCTTCACAACAGGTATTTGACTAGCAACGGTCATCAAAATGGATAAAAGGTCAATAATACAGTTCTGATAAATGTAACATATACATAACGGAGTAAGATACTAAACACTTTTTGTATTTCATATTCATCAAATATTGAATTAATTATAGCACATAAACTTGTGATGTTGAGGTAAACCCAGGTCCTGTAGCCACCAGCACTACACCTATTCCCCAGGCACTCTCATTTGTTGACTTCTGTAACCGTAAAAGCCTTGGTTTCATGCATGTTAACATCAGAAGCCTCCTCCCTAAGTTTGATTTATTCACTGCTTTAGCACACTCCGCCAACCCGGATGTCCTAGCTGTGTCTGAATCCTGGCTCAGGAAGGCCACCAAATATTCAGAAATGTCCATCCCTAACTACAATATTTCCTTTCAAGATAGAACTGCCAAAGGAGGCGGAGTTGCAATCTACTGCAGAGATAACCTGCAGAGTTCTGTCATACTGTCCAGGTCTGTGCCCAAACAGTTTGAGCTTCTACTCTTAAAAATCCACCTTTCCAGAAATAAGTCTCTCACTGTTGCCGTTTGTTACAGACCCCCCTCAGCCCCCAGCTGTGCCCTGGACTCCATATGTGAATTGATTGCCCCCCATCTATCTTCAGAATTTGTACTGTTAGGTGACTTAAACTGGGATATGCTTAACACCCTGGCTGTCCTTCAATCTAAGATAGATGCCCTCAATCTCATACAAATTATCAAGGAACCTACCAGGTACAACCCTAAATCCGTAAACATGGGTACCATCATAGATATCATCCTGACTAACTTGCCTTCCAAATACACCTCCTCTGTTTTCAACCAGGATCTCAGCGATCACTGCCTCATTGCCTGCGTTCGTAACGGGTCCGCGGTTAAACGACCACCCCTTATCACTGTCAAACGCTCCCTAAAACACTTCTGCGAGCAGGCCTTTCTAATCGATCTGGCCCGGGTATCCTGGAAGGATATTGACCTCATCCCGCTGCTAAATCTGGACCCCTACAAATCTGCTGGGCTAGACAATCTGGACACTTTCTTTCTAAAATGATCCGCCGAAATTGTTGCAACCCCTATTACTAGCCTGTTCAACCTCTCTTTTGTATCATCTGAGATCCCTAGAGATTGGAAAGCTGCCGCGGTCATCCCCCTCTTCAAAGGGGAGACACTCTAGACCCAAACTGTTATAGACCTATATACATCCTGCCCTGCCTTTCTAAAGTCTTTGAAAGCCAAGTTAATAAACAGATCACTGACCACTTCGAATCCCGCCGTACCTTCTCTGCTATGGAATTTGGTTTCCGAGCTGGTAATGGTTGCACCTCAGTTACGCTCAAGGTACTAAACGATATCATAACCGCCATCGATAGAAGACGGTACTGTGCAGCCGTCTTCATCGACTTGGCCAAAGCTTTCGACTCTGTCAATCACTGCATTCTTAATGGCAGACTCAACAGCCTTGGTTTCTCAAGTGACTGCCTTGCCTGATTCTCCAACTACTTCTCAGACAGAGTTCAGTGTGTCAAATCGGAGGGCCTGTTGTCCGGTCCTCTGGCAGTATCTATGGGGTGCCACAGGGTTCAATTCTTGGGCCAACTCTATTCTCTATATACATCAACGATGTCGCTCTCGCTGCTGGTGACTCTCTGATCCATCTCTACGCAGACGACACCATTCTGTATACATCTGGCCCCTCTTTGGACACTGTGTTAACTAACCTTCAAACAAGCTTCAATGCCATACAACACTCCTTCTGTGGCCTCCAACTGCTCTTAAATGCTAGTAAAACTAAATGCATGCTTTTCAATCGAACGCTGCCCGCACCCTCCCACCGGACTATCATCACTACTCTCGACGGGTCTGACTTAGAATACGTGGACACCCACAAATACCTAGGCGTCTGGTTAGACTGTAAACTCTCCTTCCAGACTCACAATAACTATCTCCAATCCAAAATTAAATCTAGAATCGGCTTCCTATTTCGCAACAAAGCATCCTTCACTCATGCTTCCAGACATGCCCTTGTAAAACTGACCATCCTACCGATCCTTGACTTCGACAATGTCATTTTCAAAATAGCCTCCAACACTCTACTCAGCAAATTGGATGTAGGCTATCACAGTGCCATCCGTTTTGTTACCAAAGCCGCATATACTACCCACCACTGCGACCTGTATTGGCTGGCCCTCACTACATATTCGTCACCAAACACACTGGCTCCAGGTCGTCTATAAGTCTTTAATAGGTAAATCCCCGCCTTATCTCAGCTCGCTGGTCACCATAGCAACACCCACCGTAGCATGCGCTCCAGCAGGTATATTGCACTGATCACCCCCAAAGCCAACACCTCCTTTGGCCGCCATTCCTTCCAGTTCTCTGCTGCCAATGACTGGAACGAATTGCTAATATCCTTGAAGCTAGAGGTTCCTATCTCCCTCACTAACTTTAAGCATCAGCTGTCAGAGCTGCTTATCGATCACTGCACCTGTATATAGCCCTTCTGTAAATAGCCCACCCTACAAGCTCATCCCCATATTTATTATTTTTGCTCATTTGCACTCCAGTATCTCTATTTGCACATCATTATTTGCACATCTATCACTCCAGTGTTAATGCTAATTTGTAATTTATTTCGCCACTATGGCCTATTTATTGTCCTACCTTCCTAACCTTACTGCATTTTGCACTACATTTGCACCCTCTGTATATAGATTGTCTATTGTGTTATTGACTGTACTTTCTTTATTCTCATGTGTAACTCTGTGTTGTTGTTTTTTGTCGCACTGCTTTGCTTTGTCTTGGCCAGGTCACAGTTGTAAATGGGAACTTGTTCTCAACTGGCCTACCTGGTTAAATAAAGGTGAAATAAAAAAATAAAAAATAAAACCAAATCTGAAGCTGACCAAAAATCGATGGAGTTTTGATAGGAATTCAGGTATTTAATTGAACGTCAACAATCAAAAAATGTCATATTTGAAATGACAAATGCAACGAAAAATGTCAAAAATTGCCAGTTTATGTTTTTTGGTATTATATTGAATAATAATGTATGAAAATAAAATCTAATTTACATAAATGTAAAATGTAATACATTTGCATGAAATTCTTCTCTGCATCTTTTTAAGGTACCACCCCCTCATATTCTCCCAATCTCTGGTAGTTTTAACCATGGATTTCACTAATATTCATGATTGTTTTTGTCAAATCCTCTTGCATACTCAACATTAGGTAGAGACTATGTTTAGGAAACATATGCTGCGTTCATAACAAGTGGAAAACTAAAAAAATACTACTTGTAAACTGGGAGCAACCAGCTTTGTGCGTTCACATGCTTTGAACTCGTTGACAACGGCGATTGGCAAACGAGCTTTATCAACCATAAAATTAAAAGTGAAGCTGTCATGCTCACAGACAAATTATAGTGTTCAAAAACAATATTCATTCGTTTTTCATAAATAATGTTTTGTTGTTGCATTTAATTCCTGAAAATTCTGTTATCGAGGTCATTTCCTTAGTATGTGACGTCCGAGTTCAGCGTGTGGGAGCTCATGCCGCGTTCACGTGCCAGTAGGAAACTCAGAAATTTCCAACTTGCTAACTTGTTTTAGAAAGATGATCCAGAGTTTCCCACTTGGGAAGTATCAGAAGGAGAATCAACAAATAGGAAGCTCTATGCAAATAATTTAAGGTCATTTTAACTCAGAGGTTCCGAGTTTCCCCACTAGTAATTACTAGTTGAAAGAGCGTTCAAGTGGATTTTTCCCAGTCATATGCTGGTATTCAGGCCAACAAAGTTACGAGATGTGATGAATTTACCAACACACAAATAGTTTGTGTTGCGTGCAAGATCGAAACCCCTATTTACGATATTTGATTGTTCCTTTTCGAGAGTGACTTTGTAAACATTTGTAGTATAAATATTACCTTGGTACGTTAATCCCCGTCTAAGGGCCGGCTTTGTAATAGATGCAAAACAGAAAACACATTCCTTTGTTGACATTTTAAAGGGGACTGGTGTTTCTTTGAGTGGTCATAACAGACGTTTGCGCGAACGTAAAATCAACGGAAAAATGTGCTTTGTACAACCAATAGTTGGAATGTGCATTGCTTTTCTTTTGAAATAAAATGATTCAGCAACAATTATGTGGCAAGTGAATTTACACCCCACAAAAACAGGGAAATAATGTCTTGAAACAAAGTAATCCTGAGGTGGGTGGGCCATGAGCATTGCAACAAAATTTGACTGGCTGCTAATACGAATTATAAAACAACACCAAATTACATATAGAGCATCTATGGACCAACTCTAGCTAAAACAACATGGCCACTATAAGCGATGACCTTGCATTAATGTTTTTTCCTATGCAACAGCACCACCATGCGGCCAACATACTCTAAAGGTTAGCTAGACCCACCCCCCTGAGCATGTCTGCCAATTTCCATGACTCTGAGTCAAACCTATCAAGAGATATAAATATGTGACTGTTATAGCACAAAATACAAAATGGTAGAAAATCCAATTTTTTATTTATTTAACCTTTATTTAACTTAAAGTAGCTAGATCAGAGCTAGTAAGCAGTAGGAAAAAAAAGTAAAGTGTGAGTGTTAATTCACAAACGTGTGTTTTATTTAAGATACCCTTTGAAGAAGTAGGATTTCAGATGTTTTCAGAAGATGGGCAGGGACTCTGCTGTCATAGCTTCTGAAGCTGATTCCACCATTGGGGTGCCAGGACAGAGAAGAACTTGGACTGGACTGAGCGGGAGCTTCCCTGCCCTCCCGTAAGGGTCGTGAGGCCCAAGAAACAAGAGGTGTGCTCGGGTTGAGAGTGAATGGTTTGAGCCTAGCATGAAGGTAGGGAGGGGCCAGTTCCTCTTGCTGCTCAGTTTATCAAGTTAACATATAATTGAGAAGGTTTTTGGGAAAGCCTTTCCATCTACCAGAAGACAGTTAGACTTATCATTAGCACCTGTTCCTTAATTGTTTGAAACCTGGATGTTTTACTTCATATTATGAGGCATGTCTTCCCTTGCTTCAAAGTAGCCTGTAGCCAAAATCCCACCTTAAAAATGTGGAAACTTCTTCATATGTATTTTCAAATCAACTTTCTTTCATTGTCAAAAGCATAATGCATAAGCATAAAGATGATCTATTCATATTAGCAACCCATGATGGTTGTTTCATCTTTAGATCTCCCCTCTTTCTACAATTCTAATTGATATTTCCTTACCTGTCCACGAAACCATTTGAATGTGCGGTGCGCATTTTAGAACAATGTTTTCCTGCAAATTGCATTTTGGAACATTTGCGTATAGGCCTATCGCTGTATAAACATTTTGATCTGTTCCATCAGCCTTATTAATTGATATGGTGTATACCTCCACTACACTACATCCTGAGGATTAAGAAGTGAGTATACGCAATGACCACAAAAAAGTGGGTATACGGCGAATGTCGGCATATACCCTACACTACACCACTGGTTATAGTGACTTGGAAGAACATTTCTAAAGGAGGCAAATCATTAGTAGGAAAATCTTTTGTCATTACTGTGATGTTGCCAGTTTGACTTTAGATGGAGAATATATTTAGCTAGCTAGCTAAGATTAAAGGGCAGGGCCAGATTAACTAAAGTTACGATTGCTAGCAATTTTTTACTTTTCTAGCTATGGTAATTGCCATCTCTCTTTAGTAAATTTGATGACATGATAATGATGGCAAAGTTGTTTTCAACTAACAACTTGCAAACTTTAGCAATGTCATTGTATTTCCAGGCTATGATATTGTCTGCTCAGATAATGTTAGCTAAATAGCTAGCTACCAAAGTCTGTAATCTAACTAATGGTAGCTAGCTAGCTTGCCTGTTGACTGTTGTTCAAGCTGCAGTCAAAACGGACCAAGGTAGCCAACATGATTTAGTTTGTGTCTTGTCTTTTTGATGTTAATGTTTTCATTGATGACTGTTCAAAATAATATGCTGAAATTGAAAACATTTTATCATTAGGTATTAGAGCTAAAACAAACTTTCCCCGGAGGTCTCGGGCTGCTGACCTTCCCCGAAGGTCTCGGGCTGCTGACCTTTGCCATTTTATCATTAGGTATTAGAGCTAAAACAAACCTTCCCCGGAGGTCTCGGGCTGCTGACCTTCCCCGAAGGTCTCGGGCTGCTGACCTTTGCCGGGGGTTTCGGGCTGCTGACCTTCGCCGGGGACCTCGGGCTGCTGACCTTCGCCGGGGACCTCGGGCTGCTGACCTTCACAGGAGGCCTCGGGCTGCTGACCCTCTCCGGAAGCCTCGGGCTGCTGACCTTCTCCGGAGGTCTCGGGCTGCTGACCTTCACCGGAGGCCTCGGCCTGCTGACCTTCACAGGAGGCCTCGGGTTGCTGACCTTCTCAGGAGGTCTCTGGCTGCTGACCTTCAACGAAGGCTTCGGGCTGCTGACCTTCTCCGGAGACCTCGGGCAGCTGACCTTCACCGGAGGCCTCGGGCTGCTGACCTTCACCGGAGGTCTCGGGCTGCTGACCTTCACCGGAGACCTCGGGCAGCTGACCCTCACCGGAGGCCTCGGGCTGCTGACCTTCACCGGAGACCTCGGGCTGCTGACCTTCACTGGAGAATTCGGGCTGGACGCCGTGCCCACCCTGGGCACCGACGTAGAGGTGGTTTTCAGCCCTGTCGTAGGTCTGGCTGTCTGCCCCAGGCTGGGCACCGACACGCTACGGAGCTCCTGCTCCATAGCGGGGCTGAACGTCGTGCCCTGCCTGGGCACCGACGCAGAGGTGGTTTTCAGCCCTCTGGTAGGGCTGTCTGTCGACCCCAGACTGGGTGCCGACACACTATGGAGCTCCTGCTCCACAGCGGGACTGAACGTCGTGCCCACCCTGGGCACCGACGCAGAGATGGTTTCCAGCCCTGTGGTTGGGCTGGCTGTCGGCCCCAGACTGGGCACCGACGCGCTATGGAGCTCCTGCTCCACAGCGGGACTGAACATCGTGCCCACCCTGGGCACCGACGCAGAGATGGTTTCCAGCCCTGTGGTTGGGCTGGCTGTCGGCCCCAGACTGGGCACCGACGCGCTATGGAGCTCCTGCTCCACAGCGGGGCTGAACGTCGTGCCCACCCTGGGCACCGATGCAGAGATGGTTTCCAGCCCTGTGGTTGGGCTGGCTGTCGGCCCCAGACTGGGCACCGACGCGCTATGGAGCTCCTGCTCCACAGCGGGACTGAACGTCGTGCCCACCCTGGGCACCGACGCAGAGATGGTCTCCAACCACAGAGCTGTGTTGGCGACCGTCGCTGTAGCCTCCGTGCGAGGAGTAGGCACGGGGCGTACTGGACTGGGGGAACGCACCACTGGTCTGATGCGAGGCGCTGGCACGGGTCGCACCGGGCTGGGGAAACGCACCGTTGGGTTGGTGCGTTGAGCTGGTACAGGTCGCACCGGGCTGGGGAAACGCACCGTTTGGCTGGTGCGTTTAGCTGGCACGGGTCGCACCGGTCTGGGGAAACGCACTGTTTGGCTGGTGCGTTTAGCTGGCACGGGTCGCACCGGGCTGGGGAAACGCACTGTTGGGCTGGTGCGCGGAGCAGGCGCGGGCCGTACCGGGCTGGGGAAACGCACCGTTGGGCTGGTGCGTCTAGCTGTTACGGGTCGCACCGGGCTGGAGACACGCACCATAGGGCTGGTGCGTGGAGCAGGCGCGGGCCGTACCGGGCTGGGGAAACGCACCGTTGGGATGGTGCGTTTAGCTGGTACGGGTCGCACCGGGCTAATGTTGCGCACCGATGGTTTGGTGCGCAGAGTCGGTCTCCTCTTCCTCCGACTCTGGACCGGCGCTGGAGGCACCGGACTGGGAACTGGCGCTGGAGCACGACTGTCCCTGTCGTCCCTACTCCACCGCCAATCCCCATCCTGTGAGGGTTCCTCCGGGAACCCCCACGAGTGAGGGAACAGAAGCACATCGTCGTCGTCTTCCTCCGACTCCTCTCTGTACTCCTGCTCCCACGGCTGTAGGGGCTCCTCCTGGAACCCCCACGAGTGCAGTGGTCGGGGCTCTTCTCCCCCGATCCCCGACCACCCCCATAGCCCCCCCCCCAAAATCATTTTGGGGGTTTTTCTGGGCTCCAGGCTGGTCCTCAGTTTTAGCCCGGTGACGTGTCCTCCGTCTTCGGCGCCTTGACTGCTCCGGACCCCAGCCTTCGTCCACCGCATGATAATGGTAGACATCCTCTTTAGATAATTTCCCCATATCGTAGAGGATGTCTACCAGTGTCTGCTCTCGTTGCGTCCCAGGGTGGTGGATCATTCTGTCACGGTTTGGATTAATGGGACGGTAAACGGAGCGCTGGTGAAGTGTCATCCTTTTTATTTTAAATGAGATGTACTCACGAAGCATTCAAAATAACAAAGGAGAGTGAAACAACTAACTACAAACAAAAAACACAGTGACTTACTTTGAATGCTGGCAGTGCAGTCAAACAAAACGAACAATGATCCACACACAGGTGGATTTGGGTAGATCTTAAATACTATCCCCAATCAGAGACAACGCTAGACAGCTGTCTCTGATTGGGGATCATAATCTCCCTAATAGGTGTGTGAGGACTTGGTTGTGTGCCTCTCTCCTCCCCTAGGTGGGAGTAAGAGGCCTTACCACAACCAAGCCCTCACATAATGCAGACAATTACATCGATAGAACCCACAATCTACCTGTAATATTAAAGCTGATCTGAGCTACACCCCCCAAAGAAAAAAACATTGCAAAAAGGTTGATAATTTGTAGCTACACAATTCCCTTCCAATCATGATCCCCTTTCTTATATATTAAAGCACGTGTCAAACTCATTCCACGGAGGGCAGAGTGTCTGCAGGTTTCCCTCCTCCCTTATTGTCACAATCGGATGCATAGCGAGACCAAGACGCAGCGCAGGGATTATAGTTCGACATCTTTTATTTATACTATGTAATGACTGAAATAAATACTATGTATAAACAAAACAACGAATGACGAACTAAAGAACCCAAACAAACACTAAGCACAAAACGCCACGTTCACCAAACAAACACGAAATGAACAGACGTAACTAATGCATACTTACTTCACCGTGACTTGCGACATATAACGACAACGACCCACACCAGAGTGAAGGACAGACTCAACATATATAGGATCCCTAATTAGAGACAATGCGGTGCAGCTGCCTCTAATTAGGGATCCAACCCAAAACCCACACAGAAACAGAAAAGAAAGACACTGTCAGACTCTGACCATAGCTACATTGAGAAGCACATAGGCTTCTCTATGGCCAGAGCCTGACACTTATACTTGATTGATGAATTAAGGTCACTAATTAGTAAGGAACTCCTCTCACCTACTTGTCTAGGTCTTAATTGAAAGGAAAAAACAAAAACCAGCAGACACTAGGCCCTCCATTGAATGAGTTTGACAGCTATGTGCTAAAGGGTCATCGCTAAGGAAGGCCTGCAGGATGAGGAGGACCATGAGGTCATGGACTTCTCGGAGGAAGAAGCTTTTTGATGAGGAACTACTTGGGGAAGACGAGGATGAAGAAAATGAGACACACACACACAGGACAGACAGATGAACATCGACTGGTAGAGAATCAGCTGAACTGGTTCCCTTTAACTCTCCTAGGTTAATGCTGGTGGAGGTGGCTGCTGTAAATACCAAGCTGATGGTGCAGATCGTAGAATTTCCCTAGCCTGGTCCCAGTTCTGTTTTTGCTTTATTGTTAACTCCTAATGTATGATAGTTGTCATGCCATGTTACCATAGCAGTTGGCTATACATAGGAGTTGGCTATAATAGCACAAATCGATCGAAGACCAAGCTAAGCTATTTGGCTGATAGTCAGAACAGAAAGAGTGAAACTTGATGACTACTCAAGAAATTGTTGGCTTTGTTACAGGAAAGATAGAAATGAGAATATGAAGTGATTCACTTATGTGGCACCTGACTGCGAGGGCAAGCGGTTGTGTCTGATTTTATGGTTATGATAGTGATGTAACTTGCACTTTGTTTTCAGGTTTGATTGAGACAATGTATTCCCCTAAACGTATGATTTAGATTTGGTTTATTAATATTATATTACTTGTGTATGTCTTTCCTTATCATATGTAAGACTCAATGCTTTCTGTCATTCTTTTCACTGTAATGTGGTTGCCTTGATTTCTTTGGGTCTCAGTGTCTCTGGATTCACAGACACCCAAATATCACCTAGGTATATTTTGACATGACCTATTGATTAACAATCCTTCTCATATTATTTTGTGCTATATTTTGCTATTCACCTTGAAACATATTATAATTATAATTGTTTTACATTGTTGTGTCTCTAGGCTATAAATAGGAGCAAAGTGCAATGGTCAGGTCACTCTCAGGATGACATCAGCTTGATGTCATCAGTGACCTGTTCGCATTCCTGTACTATGGATTAAAGTGAGTAAAAATGAATCAATCTCTGCCCTTTTTTTGTTGAGTGCTCCAACTCCTTTTTTACCTCAAAATAGTCATTTTGGAAGTTTTTTCTTGGTAAGCCATTCTCATGCTTTCTGTCATTTGTTTTGGTGCAGATATGTGTTTAATTTACTATTCGGATAAGAAAGTATCTGATCATTCCAAAGAATTTGAGAAAAGTACCATCAATCACTAAAACAGGTGTTCCTAACTTCGTAAGGATCTAAATAGAAATACCTTTTACTGTGAGTTATACCTTCCAGAGCTTAGTTGTAAAACAATAACTTGAAAAGATAATTACATGCCATGATTTTTACTTTCATTATAACCTGTTTATAATATTATGTAAATAACTGACAAGAGAATTTATGAAGAATGACAACAACCTTTCATTAAAGTCAGGCTTCTTTATTTACTTTCAACAACAGAAAACGTTCAAGAGTGTTTACTCATTAGAAAAGTTATAATCTCCTGTATCATCACAGTCTATTTTGCAAAATGATTCAATTGATTTTGTGATTATACTGAATATTATACCATGGGCCCCTGTACTAAGTATTACTTACTGTGTTTGGCCTCTGAGACACCGAGGCCTATAGTCTGCCCTGTAGATAATCATGGCATTCGGCAAGTAATAGATGGCAGACAGGGTATAGGTCAGGATGGTTCACCATGCAAACAGGCTGTTCTGGTCCTGCATCTTCTGGTGACCTATTGAAAACAGTACAACAATGATATAGCAAATTAAGACGTGTGTGAGGGCCTGACTGAGGCCCTCACACACGTCGGTGGGGGGCGGGGTTGTGGGGTCCTTGGGTCGCGAGGGACACGGAGGAGGAGAAGCGGCTGAGGAGGTATTTCGGGTGGGCCGAGGAGGACGACGAGAAGATGCGTTCGGTCTCCGGCCCCAGTACCAAATCTCCAGCACGCTCCCGGCCTGCCCGACCAACGCGCCTCCTCAGCCCGGTACGTACAGCGACAGCTTCTCGCACCAGAGGATCAGCGTGTGTTCCCAGCCCAGCGACCCCAGGACCAGCTCCACGAGTCCAACCGCCGGTCAACCATCCCAGGAGGGAGGATCAACTCCCACCACTTCCACCTCCGACGGCCGATAATCGGAAGACGCCAGAGGGTTTCTTCGATCGGTCGAAGGAGGAACAAGCAAAGTGGTGGAGAGCCTGGGTGGCCCTTCCTCCCGAGACCGAGCCCAACCCTCACGTTCGGGAGATCGAGGAGGTGGGGAGTTTGATCGGAGATCTGGCGGAAGCGTCTGGCTAACCTCTTTCCCGAGGAAAAGAGGGAGGAGGGGCCGGAGCTCCTCACCAGGCCCGGTGTCCAGTCCGGGACCAGTAGTGTGGTCAATCGAACAGCTGGTGCGTTTGTCTGCACTACTGCCCGGGCTGGGCAAGGCAGCCGATCGGGCTTCGGAACTCTCTTCGCCTCCCGGTCGAGGGTCCAGCTCTACATCTCCCGTGCCTGCTCCTCACCCCAGACCACTGGTGCGCCTCCACAGCCCGGAGCCTCCAGCTACGTCCCAATGCCTGGAGCCTCCAGCTACGGTCCAATGTCCGGAACCTCCAGCTACGGTCCAATGCTCGAAGCCTCTAGCTACGGTCCAATGTCCGGAACCTCCAGCGACGGCCCACAGCCCGGAGCCTCCAGCGACTGTCCACTGCCTGGAGCCTCCAGCGACGGTTCACTGCACGGAGCCTCCGGCAGCCGGCTGGAACTCACCTCTGCGTCGGTGCCCAGGCTTTGGAGCAGGAGCTCCTTAGCGTGCCGGTGCCCAGTCTGGGGCCGGTAGCCAGCCCTGCTCAAAGGAAGGGGTGGCACACGGGACCGGTCATCTGCTCCACTCCAGCGCCAAAGCAGTCCGATCCACCGGTGCCCAGTCCGGGTCCGGTCGTCTGCTCCACTCCCATGCCAGAGCAGTCCGCTCCACCGGTGCCCAATCCGGATCAGGTCATCTGCTCCAATCCAGTGCCGTAGCAGTCCGCTCCACCGGTGCCCAGTCCGGGTCCGGTCATCTGCTCCGCTCCAGTGCCGGAGCAATCCGCTCCACCGGGGACCAGTCCGGGTCCGGACGTCTGCTCCACTCCCATGCCGGAGCAGTCCGCTCCACCGGTGCCCAGTCCGGGTCCGGTTGTCTGCTCTACCCCCATGCCGGAGCAGTCCGATCCACCGGTGCCCAGTCCGGGTCCGGTTGTCTGCTCCGCTCCAGTGCCGGAGCAGTCCGCTCCACCGGGGATCAGTTCGGTTCCGGTCATCTGCTCCGCTCCAGTGCCAGAGCAGTCCGCTCCACCGGGGCCTAGTCCGGGACCGGTGGTCTGCCCCTCTCCAGAGGAAGAGGTCCCCACACCAGGGTCCGGACTGGACTTGGTACGTCAGGGGAGTACTGGGGAGGGATCCATCACGCCGGGGTCCGGACAGGAGAGAGAAAGGGAGCTGCCCTCACTGCCAGCGTCACGTCCAGCGCCGGATCCGGAGCCACCACCAACAACCTCCCCAGTGCTCCGCCTTTTCCCCCCTTTTTTTATTTTCTTTAGTTTGTGGACTTTGTGTATTTTGGTTGGGGGGGAAGTATCGCGGTCAGGAGCCCGCACCTTAGTAGCGGGGTACTGTGAGGGCCTGACTGAGGCCAGGCCTCTGACTCCCACTAGAGGGAGTGGGATGGCCACAGTCAGGTCCTAACAATCACAGGATAGGGTTTGATGATCCCCAATTAGAGACAGCTGTCTTGAGTTGTCTCTAATTGGGGATTCTATATATATGCACGGCACATCCACCTGCGTGTGATCATTGCTTGTGTTTGTGTTCATGTGTGTTCAACACAACACCACGGTAGTAAGTATGTTTATTGTTTTGTATGTTTAATTAGTTGAATAAAACATGTTTGCATCGTCCTCTCGCTCTGCGCCTCGTTCCCTTCAACCACACCGTGACAACGTGTGATGTGTGCCTTTTGTTTTGTTGACAAAACAAAGTAGCCTTCACACCTGTCGAAGTTTGTCGCTTTCAAGTTCCAACTCCAATCTCCAACTGACAGATAGAATACCATTTGTGGTTGTGTTTTTGAAGGAGTATATGTCAAAATATTCAAATTTGTATCCCCACTCCCACACAGTCGGACTGAGCAATTCAGTGGCCCAAAGAGGCTCAGGGAAATAAATGATAAAAAATATTTTGGGTTTGGTGATTTATTAGATATAAATCAAATCAAATTAAATTGTATTTGTCACATCCGAATACAACTGGTGTATACCTTACCGTGAAATGCTTACTTACAAGCCCTTAACAAACATTCAAGAAATAGAGTTAAGAACATTTTTACTAAATAACTAAAGTAAAAAAGAAAAAGTAACACAATAAATTGACATAACAATAACGAGGCTCTATACCGGTATTGAGTCAATGTATACAGGTTCATCAAGGTAGTTTGTACATGTAGGTTGGGGTAAAGTGACAATGCATAGATAATAAACAGCGAGTAGCAGCCGTGTTAAATCAAAGGGGCTCAATGTAAATAGTCTGGTAGCCATTTGATTAACTGTTAAGCAGTCTTATAGCTTGGGGGTAAAAGCGGTAAGGAGCTTTTTGGACTTAGACTTGGCGCTCCGGTAAAGCAGAGAGAACAGTCTATGACTTGGGTGGCAGGAAGCTTGGCCCCGTGATGTATTGGGCCTTACGCACTACCCTCTGTAGCGCCTTATGGTCGGATGCCGAGCAGTTGCCATACCAGGCGGTGATGCAACCGGTCAGGATGCTCTCGATGGTGCAGCTGTAGAACTATTTGAGGATCTGGGGACCTATGCCAAATCTTTTCAGTCTCCTGAGGGGGAAAAGGTGTTGTCTTGCCCTGTTCACGACTGTCTTGCTGTGTTTGGACCATGAAGGTTTGTTGGTGATGTGGACACCAAGGAACTTGAAACTCTCGAGCCGCTCTACTACAGCCCCGTCGATGTTAATGGGGGCCTGTTCGGCCCTCCTTTTCCTGTAGTCCACGATCATCTCCTTTGTTTTGCTCATATTGAGGGAGAGGTTGTCCTGGCACCACACTGCCAGGTCTCTGATCTCCTCCCTATAGGCTGTCTCATCGTTGTTTTGATCAGGCCTACCACTGTTGTGTCGTCAGCAAATTGAATGATGCTGTCGGAGTCGTGCTTGGCAGTGCAGTCATGGGTTAAAAGGGAGTACAGGAGGGGACTAAGCACGCACCCCTGAAGGGCCCCGGTGTTGAGGATCATTGTGGCAGATGTGTTGTTACCTACCCTTACCACCTGGGGGGCGGCCCGTCAGGAAGTCCAGGATCCAGTTGCAGAGGGAGGTGTTTAGTCCCAGGGTCCTTAGCTTAGTGATGAGCTTTGTGGGCACTATGGTGTTGAACGTTGATCTGTAGTCAATGACCAGCATTTTCACATAGGCGTTCCTTTTGTCCAGGTGGGAAAGGGCAGTGTGGCGTGCGACTGACATTGTATCATCTGTGGATCTGTTGGGGCGGTATGCGAATTGGAGTAGGTCTAGGGTTTCCGGGATTGTGTTGTTTTTTGTGAGCCATGACCAACCTTTCAATGCTACTGGGCAGTAGTCATTAAGGAAGGTTACCTTCACATTTTTGGGCACAGGGACTATGGTGGTCTGCTTGAAACATGTGAGTATTACAGACTCGGTCAGGGAGAGGTTGAAAATGTCAGTAAAGACATTTGCAAGTTGGTCCGCGCATGCTCTGAGTACATGCCCTGGTAATCCATCTGACCCCGCGGCCTTGTGAATGTTCACCTGTTTAAAGGTCTTGTTCACGCTACAGAGAGCGTGATCAAACCGTGGTCCGGAACAGCTGGTGCTCTCGTGCATGCTTCAGTGTTGCTTGCCTCGAAGCGAGCATAAAAGGCATTTAGCTCATCTGGTAGACTCGCGTCACTGGGCAGCTCGCGGCTGGGATTCCCTTTGTAATCCGTAATAATTTGCAAGCTCTGCCACATACGACGAGCGTCAGAGCCGTTGTAGTTGGATTAAATCTTGGTCCTGTTTTTACCCTTTGCCTGTTTGATGGTTCGTCTAAGGGCATAGAGGGATTAGTTTCCCGCCTTTAGCTCGGTGCTGATGTTGCCTGTAATCCTTCTGGTTGGGATATGTACGTACAGTCACTGTGGGGAAGACGTCGTCAATGCACTTACTGATGAAGCTGGTGCGTGAGGTGGTATACTCCTCAATGCCATTGGATGAATCACAGAACATATTCCTGTCTGTGCTAGCAAAATAGTCATGTAGCATAGCAGCCACATCATCTGACCACTTCAATATATAGAGCGAGTCACTGGTACGTCCTGCTTTAGTTTTTGTAAGCGGGAATCAGGAGGATAGAATTATGTTCAGATTTGCCAAATGGAGGGCGAGTGAGAGCTTTGTATGTCTCTTTGTGTGGAGTAAAGGTGGTCTAGAGTTTTTTTTCCTCTGGTTGCACATGGGAAATGCTGGTAGAAATGAGGTAAAACATATTTAAGTTTGGACTGATAAATAAAGTGCTGATTTAAACATTTCATTAAAAAGAGGGGCTTTAAGGAGAACATAGCCTGGCTAATTATGAGTGACAGGACTTTTATGATTGATTAGAGTTTGAAATACAGACGTCATGCTCCGCTATTGGTTGAAATTGATTGCATGTGTCTGACTTTGCTGACCAAGAACATTCTGACCAGGGTTGCATTTACTTTTATGGTTACTTTATTGACTTCCAGTTTATTATGAGGAAATCACTTTAACACTGATTTTGCAAAAGACACACTCTCCCCTTTAAATGGCACCCTGTTACCACAACACTACTCCCCTGTGGCCTGTATATCAGTTTTATCAAGGCAAACCTACTGTATTAAGGTTTAGACTAAGACCTCTATAAGATGTTTGACCTTGAGGTTAGCTAGCGTAAAGTACAGCATGAAGAACCTTGGACATAAACAAGCTGACATAATAACTAAAGACCTTGCCCTGTACCATATCTCATACAGTGGGGAGAACAAGTATTTGATACACTGCCGATTTTGCAGGTTTTCCCACTTACAAAGCATGTAGAGGTCTGTAATTTTTATCATAGGTACACTTCAACTGTGAGTGAAAAAAAAAGTGTAAAACAAAAATCCAGAAAATCACATTGTATGATTT
Organism: Thymallus thymallus; assembly: GCA_023634145.1. Classification (NCBI taxonomy): domain Eukaryota; kingdom Metazoa; phylum Chordata; class Actinopteri; order Salmoniformes; family Salmonidae; genus Thymallus; species Thymallus thymallus. The sequence continues at coordinate 41,022,977 of CM042410.1, forward strand.
TTAAGTAATTTATTTGCATTTTATTGCATGACATAAGTATTTGATACATCAGAAAAGCAGAACTTAATATTTGGTACAGAAACCTTTGTTTGCAATTACAGAGATCATACGTTTCCTGTAGTTCTTGACCAGGTTTGCACACACTGCAGCAGGGATTTTGGCCCACTCCTCCATCCAGATCCTTCAGGTTTTGGGGCTGTCGCTGGGCAATACGGACTTTCAGCTCCATCCAAAGATTTTCTATTGGGTTCAGGTCTGGAGACTGGCTAGGCCACTCCAGGACCTTGAGATGCTTCTTATGGAGCCACTCCTTAGTTGCCCTGGCTGTGTGTTTCGGGTCGTTGTCATGCTGGAAGACCCAGCCACGACCCATCTTCAATGCTCTTACTGAGGGAAGGAGGTTGTTGGCCAAGATCTCGCGATACATGGCCCCATCCATCCTCCCCTCAATACGGTGCAGTCGTCCTGTCCCCTTTGCAGAAAAGCATCCCCAAAGAATGATGTTTCCACCTCCATGCTTCACGGTTGGGATGTTGTTCTTGGGGTTGTACTCATCCTTCTTCTTCCTCCAAACACGGCGAGTGGAGTTTAGACCAAAAAGCTCTATTTTGTCTCATCAGACCACATGACCTTCTCCCATTCCTCCTCTGGATCATCCAGATGGTCATTGGCAAACTTCAGACGGGCCTGGACATGCGCTGGCTTGAGCAGGGGGACCTTGCGTGCGCTGCAGAATTTTAATCCATGACGGCGTAGTGTGTTACTAATGGTTTTCTTTGAGACTGTGGTCCCAGATCTCTTCAGGTCATTGACCAGGTCCTGCCGTGTAGTTCTGGGCTGATCCCTCACCTTCCTCATGATCATTGATGCCCGACGAGGTGAGATCTTGCATGGTGCCCCAGACCGAGGGAGATTGACCGTCATCTTGAACTTCTTCCATTTTCTAATAATTGCGCCAACAGTTGTTGCCTTCTCACCAAGCTGCTTGCCTATTGTCCTGTAGCCCATCCCAGCCTTGTGCAGGTCTACAATTTTATCCCTGATGTCCTTACACAGCTCTCTGGTCTTGGCCATTGTGGAGAGGTTGGAGTCTGTTTGATTGAGTGTGTGGACAGGTGTCTTTTAGACAGGTAACGAGTTCAAACAGGTGCAGTTAATACAGGTAATGAGTGGAGAACAGGATGGCTTCTTAAAGAAAAACTAACAGGTCTGTGAGAGCCGGAATTCTTCCTGGTTGGTAGGTGATCAAATACTTATGTCATGCAATAAAATGCAAATTAATTATTTAAAAATCATACAATGTGATTTTCTGGATTTTTGTTTTAGACTCCGTCTCTCACAGTTGAAGTGTACCTATGATAAAAATTACAGACTTCTACATGCTTTGTAAGTAGGAAAACGTTGTGGCACGTTGTGGCACGTTGTGGCATTTTGCACCTGCCCTGTGTTTTGTTGTAGCTGCTTGACAATGAAATTTCCCCCCCGGGGGATCAATAAAGTATCTATCTATCTATCTATCTATCTATCTATCTATCTATCTATCTATCTATCTATCTATCTATCTATCTATCTATCTATCTATCTATCTATCTATCTATCTATCTATCTATCTATCTATCTAAACCTGCAAAATCGGCATTGTATCAAATACTTGTTCTCCCCACTGTATAACTGTATTTAACTTAACTCCACTTTCAATTTGTTGACTCTTTACCCAGCCATCCCTTGGTAATGTATAGTGCCTTCAGAAAAGCATTCACACCCTTGACTTTTAGTACATTTTGTTGTGTTACAGCCAATTATGTATACAAACCCTGGATTGCTGATGCTGTGTATTGGCCATTGAGAGGCTTTGAAGCCACCTGTTGGCCATATTGGCACTCCCCAGAAGGAGCAATCCTCCATTGAAATGAATGCAATTCTACAGTATTTCAATTAAATATTTTCAAGCACACATTTTTTTTTTGTAGTGGGGACAGTAACATTAGTAATCTCTCACAATTATACCTTAAGGAAAATGTTTTTATATTTAATTTTTATGGTTAGTTCACACAATTCATATAATATAATACAAAATATCTGTAATACAATAAAAGTGGCAAAACGAATGTAGACAATAATAAATGCATTTCTATAGCTTTCCAAAATATTTTCTACAATGATGGGGGAGTGCCAAGATGGAGGCACCGTGGCTTCAACACAGCGCCCCCTATCAGCCAGTGTATGTATAAATAATTGGTTACAGCCTGAAATTAAAATGGATTCAATTGAGATTTTTGGTCACTGGCCTACACACAATACCCCATAATGTCAAAGTAGAATGATGTTTTTCGAAATCTTTACAAATTAATAAAAAATGAAAAGCTCTTATATCTTGAGTCAATAAGTATTCAATAATTGTATTATGGCAAGCCTAAATAAGTTTAGGAGTAAAAAAAAGTGCTTAACAAGTCACATAATTTGCATGGACTCACACTGTGCGCAATAATAGTGTTTAACATTATTTTTGAATGACTATCTCATCACTGCACCCCACACATACAATAATCAATCTACCAATAAGGTCCCTCAGTCAAACAGTGAATTTCAAACACAGGTTCAACCACAAACACCAGGGAGACACCTATTGGTAGATTGGTGAAAAAAAAAAAAAAAAAAAGCATGGTGAAATGAGTAATTACACCTTGGATGGTGTATCAATACACCCAGTCACTACAAAGGTACAGGGTTCCTTCCTAACTCAGTTGCCGGAGAGAAAGGAAACCGCTCAGGGATTTCACCATGAGGCCAACAGTTAATGGCTGTGATAGGAGAAAACTGAGGATGGATCAACAACATTGTAGTTACTCCACAATACTAACCTAAATGACAGAGTGAAAAGTAGGAAGCCTGTACAGAATAAAAATATTCCAAAACATGCATCCTGTTTGCAACAAGGCACTAAAGTAATACTGAAAAAAGTGTGACAAAGCAATGTACATTTTGTCCTGAATACAAAGTATTATGTTTGGGGCAAATCAAATACATTACTGAGCACCACTCTCCATATTTTCAAGCACAGTGGTGGTTGCATCATGTTATGGGTATACTTGTAATTGTGAAGGACTGGAGAGTTTTTCAGGAGAAAAAATATATGTAATGGAGCTAAATGCAGGCAAAATCCTAGAGGAAAAACTGGTACAGTCTGCTTTCCACCCGACACTTGGAGATGAATTCACCTTTCAGCAGGACAATAACCTAAAACACAAGGACACATCTACACTGGAGTTGCTTCCCAAGAAAACAGTGAATGTTCCTGAGTGGCCGGGTTACAGTCAACTTAAATCTGCTTGAAAATCTATGGCAAGACTTAAAAAAGGTTGTCTAGCAATGATCAACAACCCATTTGACAGAGCTTGAAGAATTTTGGAAAGAATAATGGGCAAATATTTTACAGTCCAGGTGTGCCAAAGGTTTTAGAGACTTACCCAGAAAGACTCATGACTGTAATCGCTGCCAAAGGTGATTCTAACATGTACTGACTTAGGGTTGTGAATACTTATGTAAATGAGATATTTCTGTATTTATGTTTTCACTTTGTCATTATGAGTTATTGTGTGTAGATGGGTGAGATTCATAAAAAACAAAAACAAAACAATGTGGAATAAATCAAGGGGTATGAATACTTTATTTATTTTTTATTTTTTATTGAACCTTTATATTCAACTATACTTTTCTGAAGGCACTGTATATGTTCAAATGTATTATATCTACAGCAGATACATAATTTGTTGTTGTTGTGTGTGTGTGTGCCAGCATGTGTACACGTGCCTTCTATCTGCTCATTAAGCATCAGTTGATATGGAGGACAAACTGATGCATCTTGGGTGGGGAAAGCAGAGACTTGGGCCTGGTGACACACAGTGAAACAACCTCCTTAGGAGGCCAGGCCTGTTCAGGAAGGAGGCTATGCTCCTGTTAGGGACAGCAAGCTTCTTATGCAACATTCATCCTTGGTTCTCTGGTAACCAAGCCCTGGTTTTTGTAATACATACAGAGTTCAGAAGGGAGCAGTCTGAACGATCATACCTGGGTAAGTTCATGGAAATTGTACTCTGCACCAGGGTCTCTCTGAGTCTCCCTGAATGTTTTTTTTTTAGTGTTCAGTTGTGAAAATACTTAAAACGTTCTGTGTTATTATATATTCATTTTTTATCTCTATAAAAATCTCAGTGAGGATAATGTGTGTGGAGGAAAATCTTTGAATGTGTTCATGTCTATTCAAATAGGAGTATTTGTTACATTATTTTTTAAAACCTCTGTGAAAGATAATACAAAGTCAAAGGTTTACCTTACCTTCATCTGTGATGCCATGGGGGAACACCCCCAGCCCTTCAAGACCTAGAATTCTCCACCACCAGACTTTGTTACTGCAAGCTTCTAAATAATGCAACTGACATTTTGGTCTTCTTCAATAATTCAGAGTGTTTTAAGAGATTAGTTTGTGATGACCTGTCTTCCATCAGTAATGAGTAAACCCTTTATGATGACTCTCAATTGGGTGACCTAATCTTCACAAATGTGAACCCTAACAAGGAAATTACTGGAATATATATACGATTTATAGACAAATTGGGGACTTGTGTGTCTGTCACTTTAATTGATTTCACATTGCTGCATTTTCAACTGATGTGTATTCATTTTGAATAGTACTGATTTCTTGACGTCAGACTGAGGTTACGGCAGTCTTTAACTTATAAATCTCTTCAGCAGACAAAATGGGTGGGAGTCCAGCAGAAGCAGGTAATGACCCAAGAGATAAAGACTGATGACTGATTACAGAGGGGTGACTCCTGCTGCGCTGCAGTACGCTGTCCCTCAAGGTCAATGACCAGACCATGTGAGAGGAAACCTAAGTTCGACATCTGTCCTGCTTAAGAACAGGCACCAGAGGCTAAAATGACATTTTTCAATCAATTTTCAGATTTGTTGTTATTTTGGTCAATAAATATTAGTATTTTCAAAAAGTAAACATAAAAATGACAAAGATATTTTCTTTAGTTTATCATACCACCGTAATCAACATTTTAATGAATTTTAACCACTAAAATTGACATAAATCAATAATTTCAAAGCTCACTACATTAAGTAAAAAAATATTTAAAAGCCCATTTCATAGTTAAAAACTGGACTATATTTAGTAACTTACTTGAAGAGATGGTGATTGGGTCTAAATAGGAATTTGGCATTTGGTAGTCTAAATTTAGTGTGCTTGTCTTTAACTGCCATTTCTGGATTGCTGATGCTGTGTATTGGCCATCGAGAGGATTTGAAGCCACCTGTCGGCCATATTGGCACTCCCCAGAAGGATCAATCCTCCATAGGAATGAATGCAATTCTACAGTATTTCAATTAAACGTTTACAAGCATACATTTTTTTTTGTAGTGCTGAGAGTAACATTAGTAATCTCTCAAAATTATACTTTAAGGGAAAAAAATATATATTTTATTTTTATGGTTAGTTCACATAATTCATATAATAAAATATCTGTAATAGAATAAAAGTGGCAAAACGAATGTAGACATTAATAAATGCATTTCTATAGCTTTCCAAAATATTTTCTACAATGATGGGGGAGTGCCAAGATGGAGGCACGGTGGCTTCAACACAGCGCTCCTTATCAGTCATCTAGTGTATGTATAAATAATTGGTTACAGCCTGAAATTAAAATGGATTCAATTGAGATATTTGGTCACTGGCCTACACACAATACCCCATAATGTCAAAGTGGAATTATGTTTTGCGAAATCTTTACAAATTAATTTAAAATGAAAAGCTGTTATGTCTTGAGTCAATAAGTATTCAATCCTTTTATTATGGAAAGCCTAAATAAGTTTAGGAGTAAAAACCATGGTTTCTGTAATACATAGGAGTTCAGAAGGGAGCAGTTTGAACGATCATACCTGGGTAAGTTCATGGAAATTGTATTCTGACAGCAGGGTCTCTCTGAATGTTTTTGTTTTAGTGTTTAGTGAAAATACTTAAAACGTTCTGAGCTATTATATATTCATTTTTAATCTCTATAAAAATCTCAGTGAGGATAATATGTGTGGAGGAAAATCTTTGAATGTGTTCATGTCTATTCAAATAGGAGTATTTGTTACATTATCTTAAAATCCTCTGTGAAAGATAATACAAAGTCAAAGGTTTACATTACCTTCAACTGTGATGCCATGGGGGAACACCCCAAGCCCTTCAAGACCTAGAATTCTCCACCACCAGACTTTGTTACTGCAAGCTTCTAAATAATGCAACTGACATTTTGGTCTTCTTCAATAATTCAGAGTGTTTTAAGAGATTAGTTTGTGATGACCTGTCTTCCATCAGTAATGAGTAAACCCTTTATTATAACTCTCAATCGGGTGACCTAATCTTCACAAATGTGAACCCTAACAAGGAAATTACTGGAATATATATACGATTTATAGACAAATTGGGGCCTTTTTTCTGTCACGTTAAGTGATTTCACATTGCTGCATTTTCAACTGATGTGTATTCATTTTGAATAGTACTGTTTTCTTGACGTCAGACTGAGGTTACTGCAGTCTCTAATTTATAAATCTCTTCAGCAGACAAAATGGGTTGGAGTCCAGCAGAAGCAGTTAATGACCCAAGAGATAAAGATTGATGACTGATTACAGAGGGGTGACTCCTGCTGCGCTGCAGTATGCTGTCCCTCAAGGTCAATGAAACCTCTCACATGGCTTTTCTGTAAAAAAAACTCAATTTGTGTCCCTAGCTATTTGAAACACTCAACCACCTCCACTGGTTGATCGTTCAGAGAGAGTGGTTGGGACAATGGTAAATTGTTGCCATTGATGATCAGCTCCTTTGTCTTTTCCAAATTGATGTGGAGGGCACTTGACCGGCAACATTCTAGAAGGTTGTTTAAAATAGCTGGCCCCATCTGACGTAGCATCTTCAAAAAAAAGAGTCCTACCAGAGCCATGTCATCCGCGTACTTAAAAAGGCTCACATTGTTTCCTTGGATCTTCATCTCGTTAGTTTAGATAGAGAACAACAACGGTGAAAGGACACACCCCTGGGGCTCCCCTGTGTTCAGGGTCAGTTCATGAGAAAGGGACCCATTCATAAGGACCCTCTGTGGGTGGTCAGTTAAAAAGTCCTTGATACAACCTGCGAGGCCTCCGTTGACATTCAGGTCCAGTAGTCGTTTCAGCAGTGTGTATTTGCATTGTATTGAAAGCTGAACTCAAATCAATAAATAAAATGTGTGCATATGATTTTGCATGTTGAAGGTGACTAGCCACCATGTTCACCAAGGTCAGGGTGGCATCCTCAGTCCCACTCTGTGCCTTATAGGCAAACTGTAACAGGTCCAGTTGATCTGCTATGGAAAGGGTAAGGTGCTTACTAACAACCCTTTCCATGCATTTGGCCAGGAGGGGCGTGAGGGGCTCCTCCCTACTCTCCTCTGTCCATACCTGAATGGATTTCTCTACAGGTTCTCTACGCGTTTCACCTGCTGCCTGTATCTCGGTAGAAGATTAATAACATTATGGTCTGATTTCCCGATGGGCGCTCCGGTACAATGGTTGACACCTTCCAGGATTTTGGCACTGTATAGGTGCTCAGCAGGAGTTGAAACAGTCGTGAGAGAACTCCCTTGTGCTGGTCGGCGCAGACCTTCAGTACTTTGCCCCTTAGTCCGTCTGGGCCCGGTGCTTTGTGTGGCTTGATATTTGACAAGCATGAGGCCACCTCGTTCTCTGTTATCTGGCCAGGAGAGAATTTGGGGATGCTCTTACATATTTGTTTACATTCGTCTTTAAAATCGACGGTGTCAAATCTTCCATAGAAACAGTTTAGGTCGTTGAACAGTCGGCCATGTTGTTGTTCTCTCTTTTCCTTTCTCTTCCCATCATGCCATTAAGCCCCTCCCGTTCTTGTCTTGGATTGCCTGTACAGAACCTCTGCTCCACTTTATCCTTGAAGTCCTTTTTTTGCTTTCCTGAATTATGACCTGAATTCATTTTCTTTCTCCTTTACAGCATCAGTATCTCCTTTCAGGAATGCAAACTTCCTTTCGTTGAGGCACATTTTCAATGGGGCTTATTGTTGGGAAATACTCTGACAGTATTCTCACAGAACTGGATGTATGATGTAATGTTGTCTGTCAACTCGCGGGGATCACTGCACGAGTCAAAGAACACCTCCCAGTCTGTGACGTCAAAGCAATCCTTGAGCTCCTCCCTACTCTCCTCTGTCCATACCTGAATGGATTTCTCTACAGGTTTTTTCGCGTTTCACCTGCTGCCTGTATCTCGGTAGGAGATTAATAACATTATGGTCTGATTTCCCGATGGGCGCTCTGCACACTGCCTTGTATGCGTCCTCTATGTTGCCATAACACTGATCCAGATTGCGAGTTAAGCGAGTTGGACAGGTGACGTACTGTTGCAGAGTGGGGAGGTGCACGGAGAGGGAGAGCATATTAAAATCCCCAAGTACAAATACTGTCTGGTCAGTTGACAGTGAAAGCGCAATATTAAAACAGTCTGTAATCCTGTCAGCAGCTTCCTTATTGTTAGGTTCAGGCACATAGAGCAGAATAATAGTAATTTGTCCAAACTCGTGTGGTAGATAGAATGGCCTCAATGATACAACGAGAATCTCATAGTCTCTGGTGCATATCACCTTATACTTCGTGACCCAAGTATTATCTCTGATTGTGAAACCAGCTATAAATTTAAACCCTACATTGAAATGTGCATAGGAGGAACTACCATGTGGGTACAACATTTAAAATAAGTAATTAAAAAATATTTTGATGGAGAAGAAATTACTATTGGTTAGAAGTATTTGGTTAGAAAGGAAGACTTTCCTAACCAAATACCGTTTGTTTTGTGTGTTTTAAAAAAATTTCCTGAGTGTGTATGTACTGACGAGAGATTGATATTATGGAAGGACGATGGACCCTAATTTTGGTAATATGTGTTGTCAACAACAGTGATATTTGAAGCGTGACACTGGTATAAGACATTAGGTCTCCCATATTCTCCAGTAGTAAATTTGCAGACGGTTCAGTATTGGTTCTAATACAAGGTATCAGGTGCCGTGACCAAATAAAAGGCACAAATACCATAACTACTCTTCAGGGAAGTGGGTATCACTACCTTGGAAAATATACAAAATGTACATATATTAGAGCCGTGAACTATAGAGGTGCTTAAAGAAGCGCAAGAGCCGTTTCATGACTTGCCCTCATGGGCTAAGGATCAAACTTGCCGGCTAGGCAAAGGTTTGAAATTTCCCCCACCGGGGGATCAATAAAGTACCTATCTATCTATCTATCGAACACCCCCTCTTGGCCAGTTTTATGACGGTCGTAAATACCGTGCAGACTTTCTCTTCCTTGTCATGCAGTATTTGGAGAAAGGACCTCTTTGGAACAAAGGGATTTTTCCCGCCAAAACATCAACATCCAAAAGTGGATAATGAAACAATATTTCTAACACAAAGAATGTGGCAAATGGTCGGTGGGGACTTAAAGAACCATCACGTCGAATTTGTTACTATTTTGTGATGTTATTAAAGATGGTAGAACAATATAACTATCTCTGGAAGTGTACACTTCCCAGTTATCAGGTTTGTATCTAATTGTTGTATAAAATGAGCGATTAAGTATAATAATACTTTTGTGAAGATAACAATGGGATTTTAGCATTCTAAATGAGATGATTGTTTTTCATATTAACTTATTCTCAGTCAGTGGCCACGCCCAGGTGAGCACAAACATGATGAAATGCCCCCTTTTCTATCCAAGTATAAAACCCACAGCGCGAGCTGAGTATGGAAAAATCTTTTAAAACTACAAGACCAAGCAGACCAGAGAATGTGAGGCACACGTTGAAATGGTTAATCTCTACAAGACCAGACAGCATGGAGTGGTGGCTAGACGGCTGGAAATGGTTAAACTCTGAAACTATCGATCGTTACAGAAGAAGAAGAAACCTACTAGGCCATAGCATTTATCAGTCTGCAGCTGAGATGTGCTGTCGCCTAGAACAAAGATCAAAGACATGAGAATGATCTACTCTACAGACAACCGCTGAAGTATCCATTCTAACTACCACTACGACCAACAACTTCATTACCAAACTGAGTTTAAATGTATTTGGTTAAGGTGTATGTAAAATGTACATTGAATTCCTTTTCTGAATGAGCGGTTATTTGGGTGCTAAGTATTTGTATTTCCGTGAGCGTAGTGTCATTTCCTCTCTCTGAATCCGCCATCGTGTTATAACCAAACTGTCCTGTTTTGTAAGTCCACTAGGGACATGTGTTATGTAGTGTGTGTTTTATGTATTCTGTTATTGTTATTTAGTTAGTAAATACACTGTAAATAATTAAGCCAATTTGTGTTAGGGTTCATGCAGATGTTCAGAATGAGACTGACTGAGGTAATAATACATTAATAAGTGACTGCTATCGATAGATATTAAAATATCTTATGAGAGTTTAATTTGGGAGATAGTAGCTCTTTTAACAAATTTTCTCATGGTGCCCCAACTTACCTAATAAATGAATGGTTACATTATGAATTTAATCACGTAATAATTAAACATAGATAATTGATTTGACAAAATAACAGTCATCACAATAATAATAGTCACGTCACGACACCATTCTACCAATTCGATTCGAATATGGAAAAAATCTAATCATGGATCAAATTGGGCAGCATTTCCTTGCTGACAGAAAATTGCAATTTAAAGAATTCCGAGATGCTATTGTGAGTTGGCACAATTACATACATTTTTTAAAAATCAAAAGTTCAATAAACCAGCGTTTTGATGTTAGCGTTACATCAACAGAAAAGCATATGCCGTCGGCAACATAGATCTGGAACTGTTGGGGTGCTAGGACCTAGTTTAACAATTATGCATCCATCCGTGAGTAACTCTGTTCCGTCAGCACTCATCCACTCAGGACCTACTTATTCATACAGGTCTGTATATACATACCCATGTACAGTTGTTATATTATATCACATGCAATATTGTAAGTAATTATTGGACCTAGGCATTCACTCAGGAATGCATATTAGTATCCTGCCAGTTGCACCTTTTCTCATTGCTTTTAGTATATCAAATGTGCAATAAGTGCAGTTGTCTGTAATTAAACCCTGCGCACTAAGGACTGTATTTTAAGGGAATTACTATTATTACCCCAATGATATCATACACACATTTAGCTATTAAAGTATCTCTTCCTGTCATTTACCTGTACAGTTTGTGTAAACATGCAAGTATTCACTTATCTGTAAATATAACTGTATACTTACCTGTACAGCTAATTTAACCATGAAAAATTTTCACTTACCTGTTCATTTACCCAGTCTGTCTATTAAGTAAACTATTATTACCCTCGCTCATATCATACGCATTAGCTACTGAAGTATTTCTCTGCCATCAACCTGTATAGTATAGTTAACCATCCAACATCCACCAATGTATAGTGTACATATTCAGCCAACCACTCATACTACGCAATGTCCTTTTATAGCTTTTTTTTGCACTCCAGATATCCTGTATTTCTATACTTTTTCATACTGCCGCTCTATGTATCATGTACCGTGTATCTGTCTTTTGTGTACTTTCGTTGTGGCATTTTGCACCTGCCCTGTGTTTTTGTTGTAGCTGCTTGATAATGAAATTTCCCCCCCGGGGGATCAATAAAGTACCTATCTATCTATCTATCTAACCGATAAAACCAAAACTAGTAGCTGGGTATGTGAGTATGTTGATAGAATGTGTACGTATGCTTTGATGGCAGGTTTGAAACCTGTTATCAGATCGGATATTGCGGGGGTAGTGGACCAACATTTTTCATTAGGATGAAGTAGTAAAGGAGGCTTGGAATGGAACCCAATTCCGCTCACTTTGCAGCCGTGCGTCTGGTTTTAATGGCCAAGGTAAGACAAAGAATCAGGGAGGAAAGAGCAGTGAATCTATCCCCAGGTAAAGGTTGGCTAAATTTAAGACAGGAAAATTATTATGTTTATTGGAGAAACGTGGAGAATTTAAAGCAATATGACTACTACCCATGTCTCTGACCATAGGACCAATAACAATACAAGGATAATATTATTATTATATATATATATATATTATATATGATATTACATTATTATAATATTACATGGCGACGGATGTGCATATAATTTTGAGGTTGGAAGAATCTATGCGAAATGCCAGGGGAATAGATTCTAAAAGGTAAAACATTTAAATTACCAGGCCAAACACCTTGGCAGGGTTTTAATCTCGTGAGAAACTTTATTCTGTTTTATAGAATTGACGAAAGGGAGGAGGGGTCACGAGAAATTAGAGTGGAGTTTATATTGTTTTGAAAAAGCAATTGTTTCAGGCGCCAGCATTAGGGTTGCCAAATCTAAAATGACCTTTTAAAATGTTTTGTTCATAAACATGAAGGGCATTGTGGTAGTTGTGGTAGTTACGTAAAATCATGGGGGAAAAGGGAGACCAGTCATATATCATTAGTAAATCATTAGACTGGGAGGCAAGATAAATTCTGACATGTCTAAGTGTAGGATAGGCCACATAAAGGGTACATAAACGTTGGGATGGATTAAAACAAACGATTAATGATTGGAGGGAGGACAGTGGACTTATCATTATCATGTTTTGTTTGTAATTAAAACTTTTGTGTTGCGATTAAGATGTAGCATAGTGAAAGGATGGGGTGTCCCCATCTCTCCCTTTGAAATGTTCCTTGAGGCTGTTGCCTTGGGAGAGTAGTTAGTGGGAGAGTAGCAGTTTAATAAAGTACTGTATAAAGGTATTCAGATCCAGCCGTAGAGGGAGCTCCCAAATAAGTAAGGCCTGGCCATTTGTTTGTTTTTGCCCTACGTTTTACCACACACACCAGCACATGCACACACTACCCACCGGTGATGAATATTTGTTATTGTTGTTAATACCGTGTTTGATTATTGAGTGGCGTTGTGTTGTTTAAATGGTTTGGGAAGTACAGGGAAAGAAAAGAGAGAGAAAATACTTAATGCTGTTGAATGACCTTTGTCCTGACTTTCTGGTGAGGCCTGATCAACATTGGGTGAGATTTAAGTATAATATGAAGAAGTGTGTTGCTGTTGTTTTGGTTGTTCTTGTTTTTGTCTTTTTTTTATAGAAATCTTACCAGATTGGGTCTGCTGTATGGTCGGGATTTCTCCTTAAGGGTTAGCGCTCTAACTCCCTGACCCAGTAACTCTGGGGTGAGGTCGCCAAGATGGTAGGGGAGTATAAGCCAATTTGAAAAAATTGTTTCAACAGTGTGTTGTTATTCTCTTTGACATTGGTTTTAGAAAATTGTATTAAGAAGATTGGGAATGTAAAAATGTGTCATACAGTGAATAGTTGGTCTGGATTTCCAGAATCAGAAATTTCTTAAACTGTTGTTTGGTTTGTCCTCTCTCTAAGTTATGGTGATAGTGACTACAGATGGTATCTTGATGCATGGAAGTAATAAATCGATGGAGAACAGTGTGAACTTCACCCCCTCTAACCGGCTGAAGTAATGGAAAAAATTCAATTCAATTTGGCCCTCTCCTTCACCACTTCTACCGTGAGACCTGAGCCCGAGCCAGCAACCTGTACACAGCACCCAGTCGAAGCTATCAACTGCCTTTTCTCTCATACCTTTTCTCTCAGGAGTGTGACATGAGTCCACGTGGAGTGAGCATGGAGAGAGATCCTGTCCAAATTTCTCTCATGCTGCTGGTGTACTGGTAGGAAAATGGACAAGATGAAATGGACTGTAAAGGACAGTGGCGGCTCAGGTGAGAGACATTATCAACAGCCATCCACTTTGAACAAGTGCCATTGGCAGGACGAATTGAAACACTATCTGAAGAATAAATGCCTGAAGAAGAGTGCCAGGAAGGAGGGGGGTGGTCAGCTGTGCCGTAAATTGATTTAGGGTTGCCCTAAACTGTCTATTTGGAGTATCAGATTGATTGTGAAGCTCTGCACACTGGGAAATGTATGATAATTTAGGTTTTAAAAAATGCATTGAGATACCAATCTGTCATTAACATGCCCCTCGCGACAGTGTCAGACAGGGATAAACCGGGGCCGTGATGAGAAAAGTTAATACTGGTAATATAAGTAGTACATACTGTTTGTGTTGTATAACCATGATAGGGACATTGATAGTAGGGGTTTTGTTTTACCATGTTATCAGAATTCTAATGTTAAAGCCTTCAATATATATGGCTTTCTGGATGATACAATACAATTGACCTGAGCATGTTTTAGTATGTTTATAACTATATAATAGGACTAGCAGTAGTGACTAACAAGTTATGGGTTAGATGGAATGATTCATGTGAAAATGTATTTGTAACTGGAGGCTAAGTACATACGGGGCATGTGTTTGAGACAGAATTTTTGCATGAGGGTGTTAGTTGCAGAGATAGTGTTGTAATTTCAGACACTATTGTCAACTTTCAGTGAGGGGTTTGTCAAAGAAGGTACAAGACTTGAAAGAATAGCCACAGATCCCTGTATACAGGAGGCCACCTCACCAGAAGGGAAGTTGGCTGTAGTAGTAGCATCACATCTCCTGCAGAGAGTGCCAAATGATAGGTGACCATTGCTATACATTCATAGCCATGGGTGGGGGTAACTTGACTATTGTAGTGGAACATTTGAAAGAGCTCAGCAGCACCTCCTTACTTCCAGGCTCTGATCAGACCCTACACCCAAACGAGGACACTATGTTCATCCACCTCTGGCCTGCTAGACCCCCCTACCTCTACACGGAAGCACAGATCAGGCTCATCACAGTCAAAGCTATTCGCTACTTTGGCACCCCAATGGTGGAACAAGCTACCCCACGACGCCAGGACAGCGGAGTCACTGAACACCTTCTGGAGACACTTGAAACCCTACCTCTTTAAGGAATACCTTGAATAGTATAACAGTAATCCTTCTACCCCCCCCCCCCCCATTTAAAAAAACAAACAAACTTTACTAACACTTGTCTTTTGTCTAAACTAACACCTGACTAATTTCCCTGCTAGCACTGACTTTCCTCACAGCTGCTTGTTTAAAGAAATGAACTTTTTGTGATCGAGATGTGGTTGTCCCTGATAGCACTGACTTTGCTCACAGCTGCTTGTTTAAAGAAATTAACTTACTGTGATCGAGATGTGGTTATCCCACTGGCTATCCTAAGTTGAATGCACCAATTTGTAAGTCGCTCTGGATAAGAGCATCTGCAAACGTACACCAAACGAAGCTATTGCCTTGTGTGTGATGATGAAGTGTGTACCGATGTTTAATGTACTAAGTGTAAGAAAGTCTTCCCTTTTCCCTCACATGTTAATGCTTGTTTTATGAAAATGTTCTATTAGGTTGAGACTTAGTCTCAAAGGGGAGGAAATGTGGGGGGAAATTACATTCAGATTTTACTTAGAGAATTGTCTATTGTTATATGCTCTGTGCTTGTGAAGGTGGCACCCAAATTGCGGCCGGAGAGGGCTCAGGGTTTGGCTTGGAGTTGGCACTCCGCTCCTGCCTAAAGGCATTGTGTCCAGGGCAACCAGGCCAAGGTGCAGGGAGTAGGAGCCGCAATGGCTCTCTGTCGCTGGTATTGCTCTGATTCTATTGAGAAAAGGGGCAGAGAAGATTTGCAAGCTGTTTCGCCACTTGCTACTGAATCCAGAATGTCATTGAAAATGGGTGACTTCATAGCAAACTGCAGTCTGTAGGGTAGTGTATAAACACTGTGATTTGAGGACTGTGCTTTGTGGCGACTGATAATTTGTCTTCCTGCCTCGGCTGCTTGAGAAAGAGCAGAAGACAGAGCTGTGGCACAAATGACACTTGGAGGTTAAGTGAGCCCCCTCGTCTTCCCTGTGAGCGGACGCATAGGAATGAGCCGCTGAACGGTGGGAGTGCAGATGTGCCTCTCTCCCATTACCTGTTGTGAATTAGCCTTGACAGGTGTGCTAGCTCATTATAGATGCCTCGCGACTAATGGCTAGCTGAAGTGAGCACTGTGTATAAACACTATATCTGTGGTGGGCTAGTGTAGGTTAGCTAGCTAGCAACCAGCTTGTCGGCTAAGGTTGTCGTAGCTAGTATAGTGCTAGCCGAAGAGAACCGCGTGGGTATTCGTCCTCAGGTAATACATCTCCCACAATCGTAATGCAGAGGCTAAACCAGTCAGTCTAGTCAACACAAACTAGTGAACGAAGGTTGTACTACAAGAGGGACAATGCTACTGTCTGGGAAGGTAGGGAACTCGCTCAGAGTTAGCTAGAAATTCTTATGCTACGGTATGTGCAGGTAAGAACCAAGTAAGAACACAAGAAGAGGTGAATGCGTGTACCGATAGGACGCATGGGGAGAGAATAGCTACGTTTTTTACCGACAAGACTGTGGTTATGAAGAAACAAGACAATATAGTTTAAATAAAATCAATATACCACCAAATAACCGGGAGCGACCCTGAGACTCGAGCCCGACATGGCATGGATTCCCTCAGAGGAAAAGACAAAGAATAACTTGGAGATGCAAATGAGAGCAGCAAACAGCAGAAGGATACCCATGGAAACAGAGCTAAAATGCTCTCAATGCTCACCAAATCAAACAAACTGTTACAATCTGTTGTTAAAAAAAGTAGATTTGCTCTAAAGGAAAGTAGAGTCTATCAAGTCACATGTGCATATACAGTGGCCTTCTAGAAACAAAGGTGCAAACTGTAGAAGATGAACTGGATCAGCTAGAAAGATTGAGACAAAAATAATTGTCCTTACTGGAGGACAATGAAAAATGGGTCCTTTTCAGCTACCTAACCAAGCTGATATCAGAGGAGCTTGGCGTGGATGTGTCGCAGGAAGATATAGAGTGATGCCACCGGATCGGGGTGAGGCAGAAGAATATTTTAAGCCGTGCAAATATTAGTCAACATTCTGAGAGCACAGAGGGGAAAAGTGATTAAGGTCCAGGTCCAGTCCATTCGATTCATCCAGGAGATCTGCTAGACTGAGGACAGTCACTGGAGGAAAAAGGGATAAAGTCTCAACTCCGATTCCTAGCAGTACTATGGGTATTAAAGGAAACACAGAGAATGGAGTTCAAAAGCATCGATGAAGCCATGAACAGGATGCAGGAAACCTTTCCAGTTGGAAGAGAGCCCAGTGCCCTGAGGAGTGTTAGAAGCAGAAAAAAAGACGAGCACACCAGGCTACATATTGTCCCCAAGTAGCTGTTCTTCTCTAGGAAGTAACAATAGAATTAGTCGACGCCAATGAGATACATGTGCACTGAAAGGACAATATAATCAAGGATATGTAGCATGTAAATCAATAATGGTTATACGGATGTGAGTGTGTTTGGGCGAGAAGGTGTGAGTGCACAGTAAAATCACCAGTGTTAAATTCACAGTGTCAAACGTGATCGACTCCCATATAGTTGTTTTAGCAACTGGCAGTTCCAAATGACCCCTAGTGTCAGTACTGATCACTGGTGTTAATTGCTAAGGTGTAACATTTTACTCTATTAGTGTAGACTTTTAATCAGTAAGTGCAAACATCATCATAACCCCGCCCATAAGTTCAGTTTCTGCGCTCAAATTTCCTCTTTTCTCGACGCCATTGTTGGATCAACAAAATCCTAATTTGTTCCATGCAAAGTTGAGTTTTAAACAATAATTTCACTGATATTATTTAGCTATTTTAATTTAAATACTTTATACTTGGTTTTCAGACTGCAGTGTAACATAACAATTCTAACAGTTTTGATTGTGTGTGTGCAGCTAATGTTAAAGTTACTTGTGTTTCACTTTTTTGCACATCTTTGCTAGATAGCTAGCGTGCTAGCTAACTAGCTCGCCCCTGTCCTGTGCAGTAAGTCTGCTCCGTGTGGTGGTTCCATTGGCGTGTGTCTCATTTCAGCGCCAAGCTTTTTTAGCCTCATGCTAGTTTGTTATTTTTGTTTCAGCTGCTTACTATACATTTATTACTAATCTGATTAAGGTGAATTGTTTATTTAGCCAAATTATAAATGAATTTTCGACTTGTGTGTGATACTTTACATAAATATTGTAGCCATTGCATCGGTAGTTAGCTAGTCTAGCTAACTGCGTTTCCCATTCACGTTATCACCAGTTCATTTTGGCGGTCTTAGACTGCTCCAAGAACATGACACCATAATATAGTGAATAGCTGAGTATTATGAGTGTATTTTACTGGACCAATTAGGCCGTGTCCATATTTCGGGACAGTGAATGTGAGTTGAAGATTCAGTTTACTGTAGTTTGGGACCTGCTTCAAGTAATATCAGACAAGTTGTGGTCATGATCCAAAATATACTTTGAAATTAGCATTGCTAAGTAAAGGAGTATTGGTGAAAAGGTTTGAAGTCATCCTTATATGATTGAAATACAAATGCAACGCTATTTCATCCATTTTGGCCTTATCTCGTACCATTAACTGCTTTCAGACCTAGTCATGCTGATCAGGGTGAAATTCAACAGTGAACAAAAATATGTCAAGATCATTGACCTGACACTTGAAAACCTTTTGATTGGAGGTAAACTTTACATTTGTGATTGGAAATAAATGTATTGTTATAAAGGTATTGTTTTCATACATTTACAAGTCAGTATGATTACTCTTACCACGATTGCAATTCTAATTGTAGGTTGTTGTTTTAATGTTTGTCACAGCTTTCCTGAAATTTGAGATCCTACTCACTAGTTTATCAGAGGCAAAGCTGTATGATGGGTCTGGAACTGAAGATGATGAGGATGTGTTTGAGGAAGGAGGTGAAACGGACATATCTTGGTGTTTTCAAGCTCACACTGATCAATGATGCTAAAGGTATGTGCTGGTTTTCAACTCTTGGTTACTTGTGGCATCCCTTTCGATAGAACCATACATTTGACATGCCTGTATTGTCATCTTTGTGTATTTCAGAATCTTCCCTGATGAGTCCAGTCTCTGCCAGTTCTGTGATGGGTCATTCAGACCATGAGTCGGATGACACAATAATTTTGAGTGAGCATGGAAGCCCCTCACGAAGCGTCAAAGATCGAAGCAAAAAATGTACGTTTGTAATTCATTCTTCAATTCACCTGCCATCAAATTGATTTTTCCACTTCTGTTTTTTTTCTTTTTCTTACAGCTAGTAGAGAGCATACTGAAGGAAAAAGCCTGGTGGAGAGGTTGTCATCAAGGAATACTCCAAAAATAAAAGCCTGACTGACTGACTGCACCAGACGAAAGATGATCGACATTCTTGTTTCCGCGATGACAGAGACTCCCGGGTTAGTTTTAAGGAAAGATTCATAATGAAAATTGTTGAGCATACTTGCTCCCATATCTGCTGAATGTTAAATGACTTCTGGATCAGTATCTCAGTCACATAATTGGTTAGGCTACTGCTGACCATCCACTGCTATTGGTAGAAGATTTCTCTTGTATCAAACTCGGTGGGCATGATACTGCTTCAAAAATAACTCCTGATATTTAGCTGACTGGGGACCAATGCTGCTTGTGGAGATTCTGATTGCCGCCTAAACATATCATTATATTCTTGTCAGGACATCACCACTGCGCAGTGTGAGAGAAACGTTTGCATAAGGCATCATCTCCTTGTTCCCATATCTAAAGGATCCTTACAACACAAATGGATATGTAAGTATACATTACAACTGATAAAGGACATTGTGTTTAATTCGTCTGGTATGGTATCTGAGCAAATGGGACTTGGTCATTTGTTTTTTCTTTCAAGATTAGTAACCATGTTCATTTTCTTAAGGAACATTATTACAACCCTAATAGTGGAGAAGCGTACCTCTCGTAGAGAATCAAAACCGTTCAGAGAAATTTGGCTTCATCTGAGAAACGGCCGACTCAACTATACTCGGGAGGGCCAACTGCTGAGAGGGAGTCCAGTCCATCCACTTTGGTTATCCTGAGTGAAGACCCGTGCAGAGAGGCCATTTCTCTTATGAAGCATTCTTCTGATGAAGAAACAGTCAAGCAGAAGATGAAATTGACCTTTGAGTACAGGAAGAAGATCACCCACGACCCGAGTAAATGCTCCACCATCCTAACCGAATTTCCACGCTTTTTGGATGTGAAGGGCTTGGTAAGACTTTTTTTAAAGAACAGTTTTAAGTAGTATAAATTGCGTTTAATCTCTAGATACCAATTCAGGTTGACTAGTCAATTTAAACAAAAACAACACTTCCGTAATAGTAATTTAATGAATGTGTATGCTGGTGATTTACTCAACATCTGTTTTGGAGGTTTTGTGAGAAATAAATTTACTTGCACGAAACTAATGTTTAGTTCTTTGTCTTATTAGTTTCAGATTGAAGAGAAGTTTGTGCTGCTGTTTGGAGAGGGAACATCAGCCAAGTTTTTGGAGAGGTGGCCCAACATCATTCAAGCAAAAGATCATCATGCTAAGTAAGGCCACTCAGGGAGCTGAACTTCAGGAGCTGATCCAGATGGCAGAATCTGCAGTTGATGAGGGAGCTGACACGAATGCTGACTTTAGAAGATAAATATTTATCATTTACATTTCAAATAACTCTGAAACTTTAATGTCACTGATGATGGAATTTACTCTTTTAATCAGGATCTCTTCTTTGTTTGCGACGGGACGGTGACCTTTCCTCCATCCTTCTCCTGCTCTATTTGATTCCTCCATTACAAGGCCACAAAAGACCAGGCAAGATGTCTGCATCCCAAGCTGAACAGCATCTTGTGATATTCCAAAAGGAATATTTAACTAGGCAAGTCAGTTAAGAACAAAATCTTATTTACAACCCCAGCCAAACACAGATGATGCTGGACCAATTGTGCACCGCCTCATGGGACTCCCAATCACGGCTGGATCTGATACAGCCTGGATTCGAACCAGGGACTGTAGTGACGCCTCTTGCACTGAGATGCAGTGCCTTAGACCTCTGTATTGGCGTTCTTATTCTTGGACAGTGCTGCAGCCGTTATGATGAACTAATGGCGGTGTTCATTTTTGTCGTCTTCAGGCAGGAACCAGTATCCAGGAGCACCTTGTTGCGATTGACCAGAGCAGCCAACCATATCTTCTTGCAGTCGGGACCAGGATGAGCAACATCAGTGCTTACTTCATCATCCTGGACAAGCGAGCCTTGCCGTGCAAGTCAATGAGCTTTTCAAGACTCACTTTGTTTTTGGTACTGCTTACAAATACAATGCTGTGCAACATGTACACCTTCATGCAGACAACTGTGTACAACATAGACATTGGGAAGGTTAAGGAGACTCCAGGGGTTGCTGAGCTCAGAGCTAGACTCCTGCAGTAATGCTGATTTAAGTGATGATGATATGTCTTGTTTGCAATGCTAGTCATGGAAGTACCAACTTGCTCGTGAGGCAACTTAAACTAAAATGTGGTCAAGCAGATTGTTGTCGTGTATTTGGTACATTTTCAGGCTTTAGGAAGTATTTGAACTGTCAAATTTTGTTAAACGCTAACTTGGATGCTAAAACAGCCGTTGATAATCAGCCAAGTAATGTTGAAATTCTTTGATATTCTAATTGTAACCATGTTGTACCAATATCTAACAAGAACACACAGGCTGCAGGTGTAGATCAGACGACTGTAAATAGTTTTGTATCTTCCATGGAAGAAGCAGTTCAAGAGATACAGGGTCAAGCTAAAGAGACCGCTCTTACATGTACATCTTCAAAAGA
This sequence comes from Thymallus thymallus, assembly GCA_023634145.1. Lineage (NCBI taxonomy): Eukaryota > Metazoa > Chordata > Actinopteri > Salmoniformes > Salmonidae > Thymallus > Thymallus thymallus. The sequence goes on from CM042410.1 coordinate 41,044,759, forward strand.
CACAGAAAGGGTCAGAAAAATCCAACATTCTTTTCAGGATATTGAAAATCCTTTTACATTGTTGAATTCGGTATCAAAACAAAGTGCTTATTTCATACAAAAATGGGGAACAGTTCAGCCAGTTGAGAAAGTCCTTGGTGTTAGATTTGGCAATAGAAGAAACAAAACTACAGGAATTTATGATCAAATAGTCTAAACTTTCTTACGTTCCAATTCTCGAGACATTGCAGTAAATTTGGAAGAACCCAAAACACAAGTGGCATGTTTTAACTCAGGGCACAATTTTAAAGATGGAGTTTACTTTGATTTGGAAGATGGACTATATATGAAAAGACATCCTCTCTTTGCATTGCAAATTCAACTATTTTATGACGACAGGGCCACATTGTACTGTCACTTGATAACAGTTTAAGCCAGGGCTGAGACTTATGGTTTGGTCATAATAAACCAATTGAATGCTGAAACAGCTTTTCTTGAGCTGGTTGTGAAATTCCAAGTGCTATTACAAAATATAATTTCCATTTACATGGGGGAAGAGTAAATAAATGAACACTGAATAGAATAAACCCATTCTAGATCAACACTAGTGATTGTCACTATAACACTCAAAGTGTTGATTAACTCTCAGTGTTACATTTAGTTAGAACACCTACTCATTCAAGGGTTTATCTTTATTTTTGCTATTTTCTACATTGTAGAATAATAGTGAAGACATCAAAACTATGAAATCACACATATGGAAACATGTAATAACCCAAAAAGTCTTAAACAAAGCTAAATATATTTTTCAAATAGCCACCCTTTGCACATCCTTTGCACACTCTTGACAGCTTTGCACAATCTTGGCATTCTCTCAATCCGCTTCACCTGGAATGCTTTTCCAACAGTCTTGAAGGAGTTCCCACATATGCTGAGCACTTGTTGGCTACTTTTCCTTCACTCTGCGGTCAGACACATCCCTAACCATCTCAAGACTGTTGGTAGCCATGCTGGTTAAGTGTGCCTTGAATTCTAAATAAATCACAGACAGTGTCACCATCAAAGCAACCCCACACTATAACACATACGGAGATAATCCGTTCACCCACACAGCGTCTCACAAAGACGGCGGTTGGAACCAGAAATCTCTAATTTGGACTTCAGACAAATTTCCACCGGTCTAATGTCCATTGTTTGTGTTTCTTGGCCCAAGCAAGTCTCTTCTAATTGGTGTCCTTAAGTAGTGGTTTCTTTGCAGCAATTCGATCATGAAGGCCTGATTCACACAGTCTCCTATGAACAGTTGATGTTGAGATGTGTCTGTTACTTGAACTCTGTGAAGCATTTATTTGGGCTGCAATTTCTGAGGCTGGTAACTCTAATGAACGTATCCTCTGCAGCAGAGTTAACTCTGGGTCTTTCATTCCTCATTAGAGCCAGTTTCATCACAGCGCTTGATGGTTTTTGCGACTGCACTTGAAGAAACTTTCAAAGTTCCTGAAACTTTCCATATTGGCTGACCTTCATGTCTTAAAGTAATGATGGACTGTCATTTCTCTTTGCTTTTTTTTAGCTGTTCTTGCCATAATATGGACTTGGACTTTTACCAAATAGGGCTATCTCCTGCATACCCCCCTTATATCCCCCCTACTGATTGGCTCAAGCGCTTTAAGAAGGAAAGAAATTCCAGAAATGTACTTTTAAGAAGGCACACCTGTTAATAGAAATGCATTCCAGGTGACTATCTCATGAATCTGGTTGAGAGAATGCCAAGAGTGTGCAAAGCTGTCATCAAGGCAAAGGGTGGCTATTTGATGAATCTCAAATATAAAACATATTTTAATTTGTTTAACACTTTTTTGGTTACTACATGATTCCATGTGTGTTATTTCATAGGTTTGATGTCTTCACTACTATTCTACAATGTAGAAAATAGTACAAATACAGAATAACCCTTGAATGAGTAGGTGTTCTAAAACTTTCGACCGGTAGTGTATTTGCAGGTGATCTCCTGATATACCTGACCAATATTGAAAAATAAAGAATGTCAGTAAAAAATAAATAAGAATAACTCACAATTTACAGCAATCCTTTAAGTAGACCAAAATAAATCTTAAATACTTAAGATGCTTAATAAATGACAACAAACAACAAATTAAATATTTATTCCATTACTCAACAATATGAAAGCAGATTTAAATAAATTGAATAATCTTCCCATAAATCATACAGGTAGAATAAACCTCTTTAGAATGGCATTGCTGACAAAGTTTTAGTATCTGTTTTTGCAATACCAATTACCCCACAAAATACATTCTTTAAAAAAGTATGCTCTGTCATAATAGGGCAAATAAAAAACAAAGGATAAAACAGAAAGTTGAGCATCTTCCTGAGTCTAGTCAAGGCTTTTACTTTGTGACATATAGTTGAACGCACAAGAGAGGATGAATGGGTAAATATTAAAGATGCCCATTTTCATCCCCAGAATATTTTGTTTGTGTCTATTTTCAAAGGATAAAGCTAACAACATTAAAAACATCATAGTTAAGAACACTATAAAGATATGCAAGAAAATGAAACGTAATTTCAAGAACCAATATCACTCCCTAGAAACACAACCTTATGGAATAATCCTTGGATAACTTTTTAGAATTCTTCAATAAATTGCCCCACATGGAAAACTAAAAGGCATAGAAACCGTAAATGACTTGGTAACAGGAAATACATTTATTTCCATGACAGAATTAAAAAGTAATGTTGGACTGACCAGTGTAGATAGTTACAAATACTGTACATGCAATTTAAAGGTTACATATTAAACATTTAAAATTTGAAATCTTTAATAAATCATAGCAACCTTGAGGGAATCTTATTTGAGTCAGAAAAGGATGTTCATATGATAGGAAAGATCTACCACCTTGAAGAGAGAATATCCAACTGACAATCTCTTAGAAAAAAATATAAACTATTGGAACCAAGATTTAAAAATAACTGATGTTGGCATAAAATGGAGGAAAAGTTGGAGCATAACTAACAAAATGACACTTAATGAAAATGTATGCTTAATCCGGTATAAATGAATGTATAGAATTTATTAAACAATTCCTAAATTCCACAGCACAACGGCAGAGTCATATCTAGAAAACTAATAATGACTCAATCCATGCTTTTTGGAAATGCTATTCAGTTTAGAAGTTGTGGTCAGAGCTAGAAAGTTGTCTGTCAGAAGTATTCAAGTTTCAAGTTTGTATTTATTTATATAGCACATTTAAAAACAGCAAACAGGGCTGACCAGAGTGCTGAACAATACACAAGATAAAGAACAAGGACAACCCCACATTCATGACAGAAGCTCACAATGAATTAAAAGCTAAAGAAAAAAATAGGTTTTAAGAGAGGATTTAAAAACAGTTAGAGATTGAGCCGCTCTGATGTAAACCGGAAGGCTGTTCCACAGCCTAGGGCCAGCAATCGCAAAGGCTCTGTCCCCTCTATTCTTTAACCGTGATCTGGGGACAGACAAAAGTCTCTGATCACCAGACCTCAGGTTTCGTGTGGGATTGTGTGGACGGAGTAGCTCAGACAAATTGCTCGGTGCCAGATTATTTACGGATTTAAAAACAAAAAGAAGAATTTTAAACTCAATTCTAAAATGCACAGGTAGCCAATGCAGTGATTTTAAGATAGGTGAAATATGATCAAATTTACATTTTCTTTTGAGGAACTTTGCAGCAGCATTCTGTACTAATTGGAGACAAGCAATAGAGTGTTTGGGTATGCCATAGTAAAGAGAGTTGCAATAATCCAACCGCGATGTAATGAGCGCATGGACAGCAATCTCTAAGGTTTTCTCAGAAAGGGAGGATTTGATTTTAGAGAAGACGTAGCTGGAAAAAGCAAGAACTAATCACTGCATTTATTTGTTTTTCAAATTTGAGGTTCTGATCCCAGAAAACACCTAAGTTCTTAATGCAAGATGAAGTTGGATAAAGATAATCCAGATCAATGTTACTGCTATTATAATTGTCATGGGGGCCAAAGACTATAACCTCGGTTTTGGATTCATTCAAAAATAAGACATTTTGAGAAAACCACATTTTTACTTCTTCTAGGCATGCAAAAAGATATTTCAGAGCAGTATCTTTATTGCATTTCAGAGGCAAATAAATGTGTGTATCATCTGCATAGCAGTGAAATGATACACCATGCTTTCTGAAAATGGAGCCCAAAGGAAGTAAATACAGGGAAAAAAGAATGGGTGCGAGAATAGACCCCTGCGGCACTCCACAGGAGAGTTGGGCTGGCGAGGAAGAAAAATTACCCAGTTTGACAGAGAAACTTCTATTTGTTAGATAAGATCTAAACCAACTGAGGACAGTTCCTTGGATGCCCACAAAATATTCTAGTCGGGATAAGAGAGTTTTATGATCAACTGTATCAAAGGCCGAGGTTAAGTCTACGTATTAGGATCACAGAGTCACCAGCGCCAGTCGCTAACAGTATATCATTAGAAACCCTTAATAAAGCAGACTCGGTGCTGTGCAGAGGCTTAAACCCAGACTGGAAAGTTTCAAGAATTTGATTTGAGCTAAGAAAAGACTGGAGTTGATTGAGAACCGTTTTCTCCAATATTTTTGTAATAAAAGGAAGGGTCGAAATAGGTCGAAAATTATTAAAATCCCTATCATCAAGTGAAGGTTTCTTGAGAAGAGGTGTAACAGTAGCTTGTTTTAGTATATCAGGGATAGTCCCTGTGCTCAAGCATTTATTCAGAAAAGACACCAAACATGTTCCAACCGAATCAAAAATTTGTTTCAAGATACGGGGAGAAAGAACATCAAGAGAACAGAAGGAAGGTTTCAAATGATCAACAATTTCTCTGAGAGACAGAAGAGAAACTGGGTCAAAGACACTCCATATGGATGAAGAACAACACAGTTCAGGTGAGACATTAGCAGATGGTTGCGACTGAGATCTTAGAGAGGTGATCTTCTCACAGAAAAACCTTGAGAAACCTTCACATAATGATAATAAGGGATTTGAAATCACATTTATAGGAGGATTTAGAGCAGAATTTAACACAGAAAATAAAGCTTTTGAACTATGATGGTCTTTTAAAATCAATTAAATTAGAAAAATACTTAGACTTAGCAGATCTCATAGCTTTCTGAAAAGCACTGAGGGAGTTTTTCAGCATTTCATAAGAGATTTGTAGCTTATCACTTTTCCATTTACGTTCTGCTCTTCTACATGCTCGCCTCAGAGAGCGGATGGTATCACTGAGCCATGGTCCAGTCTGAGGTTTTGACTTCTTAGCTTTTAAAGGAGCAGTGGTATTTAAAACCTCGGAGCATACAGTATTAAACAGACTGAGATGTTCTTCAGCATCCAAGTCGGGTAAGGGTGACTCCAGGGACAGAGACAGACACACCTCATTAAAGGTGTTAGTGAATTCATCAGGGAAACAGGATGAAAAGGAACGAGTCCATTGTGCAGTAGGTGAAATGTGCGATCTTGTAGGAGGAAAGGACATAGAAAACAGTACAGGCATATGATCAGAGATCAGAGTGTTAAAAACCTGAACATCAGTAATGGAAACTCCATGAGAGAGTACCAGATCCAAAGTATGTCCATGAGTATGTGTGGGATCTTTCACCCACAGAACCATGTTAAATGAGTCAATGAAAAAACTCCATTGTTAGAGGCTTTGACTGACAGCACACATGAATATTAACATCCCCTAGCAGAAGAATATTACTGTAATTAGTTACACATTCACCCATAAAAGCAGTAAATTCACTTATAAAATCTTTCACTAAGTGAGGGGGGCGATACACCAGTGCAAACAAAACAGGATCGTCAAATTCCAGTCGCAACAGCTGTACTTCAAAGCTACTGTAGAATGTAGATGGAACAGAATGACAGTAGCTACTAAAACTGTTTTTTAAAATTACCGCTAGACCACCCCCGTGGCCAGAAGAGCGATATAAACTTACTTTTAATCCATCTGTCTGCATATTTCAAAACATGACATTTGGGGGTGTAGTGAGATACCCAGTGGGCTCGCTCACTTTGAAAAAATGTGTACTAAAAATGTGGAATTCAATCAATCCGCCATCATTGACACAATGGAAAAAAAATCGAATTATTTATTATTTAAACAATGAAATGTCATGGGTGACTGAGAAAAACTAATTGGTACAATTTAAAATCAAGTGGAAAACAATAATGCAGGCACTAGGGATGGTGGTGTGACCAGGCTGGTCTGGGCAGATGAGATGTTGTCATTGTTTGTATGTGTCTGTAAGTTGTCATTCATATGTATAAGTTTGTTTTTGTTTTTGGAATGTAAAAAAAGAAAGAAAAGGAGCGAGATAGCCAAGTTAGCTTATGCCTTGCAGCTTGTGCTAACCCATGGTCTCTCAACGTGGTCTCTCAATGTATAAAGTGCTTCTCACCACCATCGAGCTGTAAAGCTAGGTCGGTCAGTCTGGTCAACACGGCACAAGGGAACGTGGGCTAAACTAAACGAGAGAGGAGAGCTAGCAATTCTACTTTTCCGGTTTGAAAGGCAGGTTTGGTGGTATAGCTGTCCTTGCGGCGAGCTAGCCAGGATAGCTAAGCCTTGCGGCAAAAGCTAGTCTCAGTAGCTAGCCGTGTGATGCTAGCTACCACACGGAACTTAGTGGGTAGAAAAATATCTATTTCTACACAAAGCAAAACACATTCTTTTTGGTCAGTTGTACAACACAAAGGATGAGAGCTGAGGTCCTAAGTTCAACAGCGTTAACCTTGCAGTTCGCCTGAGAACAGTTAAGTTGGAAGACAGGATTCAAGTCGTGCTGAGGAGAGCTTCAGGAGCCGTAGTGGTCTTCCACAAGGAAGAGAGGAGAGAATTACCAGAGGACGGGCGAGTGGCTCCTTATAAGGAGGGAGGGGCTCACCTCTCTCACCACTCAACACATCTGTCTCCGACAGGTAATGTGTGATTGGTTCTTTGTGCAGTGATCCACCTGGAGCTAATCCTCATAGTGAGATATTGAAACGAGTATTTGAAAGATAACAGATTAAACAAATAACCTTTCAACTGCGCCTCCCACCACAAATAGTGTTTGTGAATCATTACTCTGTAACACTTTTTCATTGGGAACCAAATGGTTTTTCGTTCACACCTCATTTACTTTAATTCTGGTGTGCATCATATGAAGGCCAACCTGTCACCTTAGAGACCATACAATAATAGACCACATTCAAGGTCTTTTCTGAAATGACTATTGATCTTAACGCACACCAACGTAAAGGCATTGTTCCATTGGACAGTTTGTGTGTTTTGCACAAATGTTGCGTTCACTATCAATCTATCTATCACTTAGCCATCACAATGATAAACTATGTTATTGTACTCAGTGTTTTGAGGTGACATCCAGTGGAATTTAAGGTTTACTTAAAGGCTAAATTTATGTATGTCACAGCTAAAGGTTTGTAGAAAGATATGAGCGTGCAGCTTCTGTCTTCAGGGGAATGGTGGTATGAGGAAGTTAGCAAGACAAGGGCTTATGGAGCCTGTGACAAGGAAGCTGGAGTCACTTCCTGGCAAGGTGACCTGGATCACATAATATAGAAATATACTGTGTAGAAACTATATGATACTTTGTCATGTAGAAAAGGGAATGTCAGCTCTACGAGTTGGTGTGTTTTGCATAAATTTTGGGTTGACTATCAATCTATGTGATCACATAACTTTCTTATTGTGTTTCAGTGTTTGGGGTGACATCCTGAGGCATTGAAGCGTTACTGCATGACTGGTTAATTTGAGTTTCAATAAATAGTAAATAATACATAGTCTAATGTGGAATATAAATATGAAATTGATTTGACACTGAGGATGTCCATTTAAAAAAAACATATTACAATAAATTAAATCCTCCCTAAATATAATCCATTTATGAGAGAGCCCTTCATAATCCTTTCATAATTTCATGATCTTACTGATGGTCAAACATCAGGGATCAGCCATATAATAGCCAGATTTAGAGGCTGGCTAAGGTCAATGCCACTCTGTCTGCCACTGTAACTGTATGAGTTTCCGGTTGGTATTTCAGGAGAGAAATAACTGAACATCCCTTACATGAGACAGCCAGCTGTTAACTACTAGCTCTGTAACCTTTCTATAAGGTCAGCCCGTGTGCAGAACAGCCCGTGTGCCCGTGAGCCTGAGTACAGAATAGAATATAATAAAATATCCAGTAATATATATTTATTAGTCCATCTCTACTGAGATGGAAATTCACAAAGATGTGTGAAAGTGTCTTCCACAAACATCAAGGTGTCTATAAAACTTAGCCTATTGGTTTTAGTGCTTAACAAAAAAAATGAAAGCAAAAATGAAACTTCTGCCAGTCAGGGATTTCGAGAGGCAACAAATGTTTGATTTACTTCTCTCTTTTTTCCAGTTACAGTATGTGCATTGAAAAAGCAGAAGAGAATGGGGCAACACGTACTCACTCAGATGAAGCTATTAAGAGGCTTTACACACCATCCCCAGTGTTCACAGAGAATGTGGATACGACACAGTGAGTCAGCAACAATACTCAATATGCAGGTCATGATCATGCCATTTAAATCCCCACTGATACGATGAGAAGAACCATAACAGTATGTGGACATTGTTCAGTTTGTGTGTAAGCACTTTGTTAAAACTGATGATGATGCTGCAGTTGTGAAGATAAAAAGGTGTTCATGAACCCATTTGATAGATTGTTTGATTGATTGACTGATTGATTGATTGAGGCCTGTATTTTTGGCTTGTACGTCATACAATATATGTGTAGCCTACTGATTTGTGTTACTATTATAGTGGTGTGCTAAGTGCTATGGTGTGTAATAAGTATAAATATTATTTAGCGGTTCTGTGCAAGAGCAATGACGTTAAAATCGATGGTTATGGTAAGGTTTTAGAACCTCTTCTACGAGATCTACGAACTCTGGAGGAACTTGGTGTTTATACCTCTCTAGTCAAAGGTACAGTACAGAGTGTAGTGGCTGACAGTCTGGGAGCTCACGGCACAGCTGGTTTCATTGAGAGTTTCTCAGGGGAGTACAGTTGCAGGTTTTACACAGCAGAGAGTTGTGATATTCAGTTACATGAAGTTGCATCTGGTGCTTTCAGCTTGAGAACAAAATAACTTCATGAGACTCATGTAAAACAAGCTCAACATTTTTTGGGGTGAAGAAAGACTATGTTTTCACAAGCAACTTCTCATTTTCACGTAATCTCTGGCTATCCTCCAGATTTTGCTCACAATATTTTTGAGGGTATTGTCCCAAACAAGCTGTCTCACTGCTTAGCATTTGTCACGGATGTGTGAAATGAAGGACCAAGGTGCAGCGCTAGTGAAGTTCGGCATACTTGATTTAGTACACGAACTGAGAAAACAATAACCAGAGTAAATCACAACCGCACCGTGTGTGTGAGCTCATGAGGAACTGACACAAAACAATGATCCACAACACAGGTGTTAAAAGGAAAACACTAAAGAGGGTCCCCAATTAGAGACAACGCAATGCAGATGCCTCTAATTGGGGACCAACACAAATAAACACCATAGAGTCTGTTATAAAACCTAACCAGACTCCAAAGCCTGTCAGTCCTAGAGATGCCTATGGGAATCTCTAAACCTAACCCTGGCAGCATAACTTGTATCAAGACGACTTTTTACATTAGATGACCTGAATGAAGCTATTCTGAATTTCTCCTACAAGTGGTCAGACAAGACAAACAGATGTCATGCGTTACCACACAGTTTGTCCAGTAGAAAAATAGTGGGTGGGGAACGCTCATGAAAACTGGTGCTTGCTAAGGTTGTTACCATTGATCGCCCCCCTTGTATGTGAAGATGAGCCAGCATGGCTTTGTACTTATGGACCAGAAACACATCATAGAGCTTGTTGTTGCCTTATTATAAGAGTTGCTCCCTAGAATTAGGCTTCTACCGAAGCATCATTATCTGGAACACTACCCCCAGATGCTTTTTGGTTCTCTTGTAAGGCTATGGACAATGCGGTTTGAGGCCTAACACAGCTTTTTTTTTAAGCACGTTATCAGACACACAAAAGGTGCTTCAAAAATGTGCCTCTTTCATTAGCCTCCAAGCATCAGATGATGATTGCTTACCAGTTGAGCTCTCCATATCTTAGCAAGTCTGAACTTGAGGTATCAACTGTCTCCACTCTCCCAGTGGATTTACTCAAAAATGAAATAGCTGAAGCCATTAGACAGAAGTACCCTGACACACCTGAGGTTCATCTTTCCCAGGGTGTGACAAGTAAGGGTATAACCTACAGGAAGGGAATGATAGTGTGTTTTTCATTGTCAAGGAACTGTGTGGTTGGTTCAGAGAACACTATGGAGCCTTTGAACTTAGTGCCACTAGGAGCAGGACTAAGTGAGCTGGCAGACAGTTATCCACTGGTTGACTAAATCACTGGATCAGTCCGCATGGTGACTTTGAAATGGCATATCCAATAAGAGGTTAAGTATGTTAAGCAAAATACTGGTTGAATATAAATTAATATGCATGTCTGCCTAATCAATAGAAAATAGTATATGAAAACTTTATTTATTACAACTTTCAAATATAATTGCCATTTTATCGACCATTTTGAATAATCCTTAACTGTCGTTCTTGTCGGTCTTCTTTGCAGACTAAGAAGAAAGATGATGTCAACTCCTGAAATCACGAAGATCCTCCTGATTGATGGCAGCTGCCAGAGACTGTGGACTACCTGAATCTGTGACTGACCTTCCCTTGTGGACTACCTGAATAGATAGATAGATAGATGATAGATAGGTACTTTATTGATCCCCCGGGGGGGAAATTTCATGAATCTGTGACTGACCTTCCCTTGTGGACTACCTGAATCTGTGACTGACCTTTTGAACGATGTAAAGAAGCAGTGTGGACTTCACGGCAACTTCAGACTTCAGTTCATGGACTCTATTTTTGGGAAATTAGTTCTGTAACCTGACCTCAATGGCAGAAGTAGAGGACAACTACCTCATTTTGTAACAGAATGCACATGAGAGAGAGCCCAGTCACTGTTAGGACAACTCTTCTTATTTTCTTTATACAGATATATAGCCTACAGCACGGATTTAGACCTGTGCAATTCAACGAACACTGAATGTCAGTGAAAGGACATATGTCATTCCAAAAAGCTGAACCATATAAAAAAATATACAGTATTTTTTAAACACATGCCTTTTATCTTACATGTTTCATTCATGTGGAACCGATGTACACATTTTGATTAAATAAATTCAAAGCACCATTTTTTTTTTCAGTGTGGTGGTGCACTGAGAATTCAACAGTATCCTTTTTGTATTAGTTAGTAGTCTGCCAGCTTAATCTCAATTCTGGCCATATGACTACAGTATGTCACGCTGACCTTGACTGGGGCAAATGAATTACCAGGCTTGAAACAAGAGTGGTCACAAAATTAACAGTCAAAAATACATTTCAGATCATATTAACTGAAGTCGGAAGTAATCATCGCCACTTCTCACATTCATCTCAGGTCACAATCATGCTGTAGTGAATTTCATGAATAATGTGATACCTTTGTGATGGAAAAGGATTACATTTCAAATCATGTGTCTTTCAAAATGAGGAGTGCAGCATATATTTTCAATGGACTCTATAAGGGTATATCACTACAGCCAAGTTTGTCGATACAGTGCATTCGAAAAGTATTCAGACCCCTTGACTTTTTCCACATTATGTTACATTACAGCCTTATTCTAAAATTGTATTGTTTGCAAATGTATTACAAATAAAAAACAGAAATACCTTAATTTACATAAGTATTCAGACCCTTTGCTAAGAGACCCAAAATTGAGCTCTGGTGCATCCTGTTTCCATTGATCATCGTCCGCCTGTGGTAAATTCAATTGATTGGACATGATTTGGAAAGGTACACACCTGTCTATATAAAAGGTCCCACAGTTGACAGTGCATGTCAGAGCAAAAACCAAGCCATGAGGTCTAAGGAATTGTCCGTAGAGCTCTGAGACAGGATTGTGTAGAGGCACAGATCTTGGTCAGGGAGGTGACCAAGAACCCGATGGCCACTCTGACAGAGCTCCAGAGTTCCTCTGTGGAGATGTGAAAACCTTCCAGAAGGACAACCATTTCTGCAGCACTCCACCAATCAGGCCTTTATGGTAGAGTGGCCACACGGAAGCCACTCCTAAGGAAAAGGCACATGACAGCCCGCTTGGAGTTTGCCAAACGGCACCTAAAGACTTTCAGACCATGAGAAATAAGATTCTCTGGTCTGATGAAACCAAGATTAAACTCTTTGGCCTGAATGCCAAGCGTCATGTCTGGAGGAAACCTGGCACCAATGACGGACTGGCCATCTGGAGCACCGAGAGTTTTCCCGGTCGGCCGCTTGACAATTGGGAACGATGCAACGCAAAATATAAATAACCCCAGCCCCCTCTTAAATAAAAATAACCAAGTTCTGTGTGCCTGACTGGCCCAGGCGAGTGGGCTGCCGGCTCATGGTCTTCAGAATATTTCAGGTCACCTCACCAGTCTCAAAATATCTTCAAACAAGTGGAACGGACATTCTGTCTGCACATTGTACACTCTTAGAAGTAAAGGTGCTATCTATAACCTAAAAGGGTTCTTTGGCTGTCTACAGTATTGACTTTTACTGGGGCAGAGAGTGCATACAGGATTGGGGTCCATAATCAAATTCTGGATACAGTTATAGATCGCATCCATCAGCGATTTCTGAGTACTGGCACTTTGTGGAAGCCAACATGGCTCTTCTGGACCCTAAAACCTTTAGTCAGCTAACATCCAGTGCCAGTGGCCTTCCACAGATAGCCCTTCAAGAACTAATCAAATGTTTGATCAAATTTGACAGCAGAGAAACGGTGGCCAATTTATAGAGTGAGCTCATGAGTCTGGCAGAACAGTGGACTAGGTTAAAACAATTGGGATTTGAAGAATACACAACCAGGACTATGGAGGATCATGGACCTGAAGGAAATGAAAATAAGGTGGAGTTAGTGAACAAGAGCTGTTCATCTTGCAAGGACTGTCCAGTGTGTTGCTACCGTATTCTTAGTCAGTACAACTTATTGACCGACGCATACCACATCCTGGGCCTTGCTTACAAGTTCCTGCTTACCCTGTCAGTAACCCAGGTAGCTTGAGAGCGGAGCTTCTCTACTCTGAAATTCATCAAGAGCAGTCTCAGGAGCACTCTATCTTGGTGCGGCAGGTAGCCTAGTAGTTAAGAGTGTTGGGCCAGTAACCGAAAGGTTGCTGAATCGAATGCCCAAGCCGACAAGGTGAAAAACCTGTCGATGTGTCCTTGAGCAAGGCACTTAAACCTAATTTGCTCCAGGGGTGCCGTACTACTATGGCTGAACCTGTAGGTAGGCTGTCATTGTAAATAGGAATTTGTTCTTAACTGACTTGTCTAGTTAAATAAAGGTTAAATACAACAACAAAAAATAACAGCACCTGGAGGCTTTTATGCTCATGGCTACTGAGCGAGATGTTTTAATGGCCCTGGACAGTGACCTGGTTATAGATGGCATTGCTGAGAGAAGTGAGCTGCTGCAGAAATTGCTAATTTAAGGAGGTAGGATTTTTTTTTATTCACCAGTCTTTTCACCAACAAATTTCTTCCTGTATGATTTATTTTACTGGTCAGATGGTTCCAGAGATTCTTGCCACCTTGCTGCCAGTGCCATTGTGCCAATATGTGCTCCTTCTAGCACATTCCCCTTGTTCTATTTTACTAAAGTTATTGTTATAAATATTGTTCAGTAATCTGGTTTACATAAAGTGTGGCGTGGGTTGTGTGGGTTTTGGTGGGCCGGTCTGAGTCAAAATGTCCAGGGCCATTTTTCATTCCCAGTACGTCCCTGCCTGGCACCATCCCTACGGTGAAGCATGGTGGTGGCAGCTTCATGCTGTGAGGATGTTGTTCAGCGGCAGTGACTAGGAGATTAGTCAGGATTGAGGGAAAGATGAACGAAGCAAAGTGCAGGGAGATCACTTGATGAAAACCTTCTCCAGAGCGCTCAGGACCTCAGACTGGGGCAAAGGTTCACCTTCCAACAGGACAAAAACCCTAAGCACACAGCCAAGAAAATGCAGGAGTGGCTTTGGGACAAGTCTCTGAATGTCCTTGAGTGCCCCAGCCATAGCCCAGATTTGAACCCGATCGAACAATCTCTGGAGAGACCTGAAAATAGCTGTGCAGCGACGGTCCCCATCAAACTAGATTGAGCTTGAGAGGATCTGCAGAGAAGAATGGGAGAAACTCCCCAAATACAGGTGTGCCAAGCTTGTAGCATCATACCCAAGAAGACTTGTCTGTAATCGCTGCCAAAGGTGCTTCAACAAAGTACTGATTAAAGGATCTTAATACTTATATGTAAATGTGATATTTCATTTTTTCATTTTTAATAAATGTGCAAAAATTGTTGCTTCTTAGATTGATGAGGGAAAAGATTCCAGTGTTGATAACCGCTTGTTGATGTAGAAGTTTAAAACCAATTTTTTTTTACTTTTGCCCCTTTTTCTGCCGCAGAGGTACGTCAAAAAAAGCTGCTGGATCCAAATCTGCTGAAACTTGCAGCTGAAATTATAGCTGAACCCTTAACCTATCTTTTTAATCTTACCCTTGAAAATCAGCATCTGTTTTGCTTCTATTAAAAGGGAGGAGAATCATCCAACCTGAATAACTATAGGCCTATTTCCAAACTACCAGTTTTAGCCAAGATTTTAGAGACCCTTGTGTCAAAATCAGATGAAGGAATTTTTACTCACCTATGAAATGTTAACTGTCAGTCAGGTTTTAGAAAGCAGCATGGGACTATTACTGCAGCAACAAACGTTCTAAATGATATAACTGTTGCCATGGATAAGAAACTGCCTTGTGTCTCACTTTTATTGATCTGTCAAAGGCTTTTGACACTGTTGATCATGACATCATGTTGCAAAGACTTGTCAACATAGGATTATCAGATCGGGCAGTGTCATGGTTCAAACAATTACCTGTCTGATCGTACTCAGTGTATCCAGTTTGATGGAATGTCATCAAACATGGTACCAGTCCAGAATGGGGTGCCACAGGGCTCTGAACTTGGACCACTTTTATTTACTATTTATATTAATAAATCTTGGTAAAAAAATGTCCCCAATGCCATTTTTTATTTTTACGCTGATGACACAGTAATTTACTCTTGTGCATCATCTATTAAAAAGGCTTTTGCAGACTTGCAGTCTTTTTTTATTGGTGTCCAGTTTATGTTGTTACTAAATGCTGAAAAAACGAAGGTTATGGTTTTTAACCAATTAAACCAAGTCACATTGCAGGACAGGCAAATAGAGCGAGTAGAAACATAGAAGTACCTGGGTATCTTGATTGATCAACCTTTAAACCTCACATTGATAGTCTTTTGAGAAAGCTCAGGCTAAAGTTATGTTTTTATTTTCGAAATAAGTCTTGTTTTTCTTTTTTGAAGCAAGGAAGAGGCTTGTTTCTGCCACTTTCCTCCCCATAATTGATTATGGGGATATTTTGTATATGCATGCCACTGAGACATCACTGTGTAAGATAAATATTGTTTATCATAGTGCATTGAGATTTGTAACAAACAGTAAATCTCTCATTCACCACTGCACCCTATATTTGAGAATCGATTGGCCTTCTTTAGGTCAGCGGAGACTGAATCACTGGTACATTTTTATTTATAGAGCGATCTTGGGACAGCTCCCTTTTTACTTATGTAAATACATAAATGCAGCAAACAAGTGTTCAGTACAGCCTGCGCTCGCAGAAATGTGTAGAGATTAAAAATAGATTATTAATCTCAATGAGACTAACCTGGTTAAATAAAGGTTCAATTGAAAAAACTTAATAATAAATGTAAAAAAAAAAACTTTTTAAATCCATTTTATAATAAGGCTGTAACGTAACAAAATGTGGAAAAAGTGAAGTCTGCATACTTTCCTAAATGCACTGTATTACCATCCAATACTGCCACATACTGTATGTAGACTAGTTGATCAAAATAAGTTTTGATCACTTTCTTTGGAAATCTACAGTAGTCACAATAATTATCAGTGAATAGCTCTTGGCTTTCAGAGAATATAGGTCACTCTAGGGTAGTGTAAATACTTGACTAAAGCCCTTGGCTCATAGAAGAAGCATTGGCCGTTGACAAATATTCTCCATCTCTCTCAGTTATGGGCAAGTTTTTCCAGGTCACAGTTGAGGCCGCTGTCAGTCATTTCTGCCTGGAAGTCTCTCTTCCTCTTGGTGTGGCATTTCTTAAGCTGCACTCATAGACCTGGTTGCACAGCACTGCGTGGGAACGTGCAAAATTCTAATTCTAATTCATTATGTCATGAACTGATGCCAAATGCCACACGAAAGTAGTCACTCACATTTTCCCTGCAGTCATTAAACTCTTATCAGTTGTTATGGTTCCACCTGAATTGTTTACCTTGTGCGTTTGTCTCCTGAGTCAGTTTTCGAGCCTTAGCGTTTGTTGTTTTTCCAGTGTTGCTGTGATCCTTCAGTTACCGCTTCTCAGTAAAGTATTTATGTTTATAATTAATCACTCATTCCTCGTCTGGTCTCTTTTTCTTTTATTCCACCTTTATTAAACCAGGTAGGTCAGTTGAGAACAAGTTCTCATTTGCAACTGCGACCTGGCCAAGACAAAGCAAGGCAGTGCAACAAAAAACAACAGAGTTACACATGGGAAATAAACAAACGTACAGTCAATAACACAATAGAAAATCTATATACAGAGTGCAAATGTAGTGCAAAATGCAGTAAGGTTAGGAAGACAATAAATAGGCTATAGTGGCGAAATAAATTACAGATTAGCATTATCACTGGAATGATGGAATGTGCAAATGATGATGTGCAAATAGAGATACTGGAGTGCAAAATGAGCGGAAGTTAAAAAATAAATATGGGGATGAGGTAGTAGGATGGGCTATTTACAGAAGGGCTATATACAGGTGCAGTGATCAATAAGCAGCTTTGACAGCTGATGCTTAAAGTTAGTGAGGGAGATAGGAACCTCTAGCTTCAAGGATTTTTGCAGTTCGTTCCAGTCATTGGCAGCAGAGAACTGGAAGGAATTGCGGCCAAAGGAGGTGTTGGCTTTGGGGTGGCCAGTGAGATATACCTGCTGGAGCGCATGCTACGGGTAGGTGTTGCTATGGTGACCAGCGAGCTGAGATAAGGCAGGGATTTACCTAATAAAGACTTAACTTAGGTCAGTCTACGCTGACTTAACTCTTCTCTGCTCCTGGGTCCAAACTCACCACGTCACATCAGTAGGCTAAAGTTTAACCACTTACCAGTTTGATTACAGGAGGTCCAAAGGTTCAGGTGGAATCCTTTATTGCTTTGACAGTAAAACAACTCTAATCAGGGTTTACATGCATTTCCCCATATTGAAATTGCAGTAAAAATTATGGCCAATCATAAAACATCGGAAAATACACTAAGGGTGAGGTTTCTGTTTTGGTTTCTGGTTGCAAACCATCATTATGATACAGACCATATCAATGTTATTTCCCTTATGGGGCAGCCAATTTATAGCTGTATTTTCATTCAGGTGAACTAAAACAAACTCAGGTTAACTCAAACAAACTCAGGTTACAGTGGGGCAAAAAAGTATTTAGTCAGCCACCAAATGTGCAAGTTCTCCAACTTAAAAAGATGAGAGAGGCCTGTAATTTTCATCATAGGTACACTTCAACTATGATAGCCAAAATGAGAAAGAAATATCCAGAAAATCACATTGTAGGATTTTTAATGAATTTGTTTGCAAATTATGGTGGAAAATAAGTATTTGGTCAATAACAAAAGTTTATCTCAATACTTTGTTATATACCCTTTGTTGGCAATGACAGAGGTCAAACGTTTTCTGTAAGTCTTCACAAGGTTTTCACACACTGTTGCTGGTATTTTGGCCCATTCCTCCATGCAGATCTCCTCTAGAGCAGTGATGTTTCGGGGCTGTCGCTGGGCAACACGGACTTTCAACTACCTCCAAAGATTTTCTATGGGGTTGAGATCTGGGACCTTGAAATGCTTCTTACGAAGCCACTCCTTCGTTGCCTGGGCGGTGTGTTTGGGATCATTGTCATGCTGAAAGACCCAGCCACGTTTCATCTTCAATGCCCTTGCTGATGGAAGGAGGTTTTCACTCAAAATCTCACGATACATGGCCACATTCATTCTTTCCTTTACACGGATCAGTAGTCCTGGTCCCTTTGCAGAAAAACAGCCCCAAAGCATGATGTTTCCACCCCCATGCTTCACAGTAGGTATGGTGTTCTTTGGATGCAACTCAGCATTCTTTCTCCTCCAAACACGACGAGTTGAGTTTTTACCAAAAAGTTCAATTTTGGTTTCATCTGACCATATGACATTCTCCCAATCCTCTTCTGGATCATCCAAATGCTCTCTAGCAAACTTCAGACGGGCCTGGACATGTACTGGCTTAAGCAGGGGGACACGTCTGGCACTGCAGGATTTGAGTCCCTGGCGGCGTAGTGGGTTACTGATGGTAGCCTTTGTTACTTTGGTCCCAGCTCTCTGCAGGTCATTCACTAGGTCCCCCCGTGTGGTTCTGGGATATTTGCTCACCGTTCTTGTGATCATTTTGACCCCAAGGGGTGAGATCTTGCGTGGAGCCCCAGATCGAGGGAGATTATCAGTGGTCTTGTATGTCTTCCATTTCCTAATAATTGCTCCCACAGTTGATTTCTTCACACCAAGCTGCTTATCTATTGCAGATTCAGTCTTCCCAGCCTGGTGCAGGTCTACAAGTTTGTTTCTGGTGTCCTTTGACAGCTCTTTGGTCTTGGCCATAGTGGAGTTTGGAGTGTGACTGTTTGAGGTTGTGGACAGGTGTCTTTTATACTGATAACAAGTTCAAACAGGTGCCATTAATACAGGTAACGAGTGGAGGACAGAGGAGCCTCTTAAAGAAGAAGTTACAGGTCTGTGAGAGCCTGAAATCTTCCTTGTTTGTAGGTGACCAAATACTTATTTTCCACCATAATTTGCAAATAAATTCATTAAAAATCCTACAATGTGATTTTATGGATTTTTTTTTCTCATTTTGTCTATCATAGTTGAAGTGTACCTATGATGAAAATTACAGGCCTCTCTCATCTTTTTAAGTGGGAGAACTTGCATAATTGGTGGCTGACTAAATACTTTTTTGCCCCACTGTAACTCAAACTCCGTAATTAGAACAGTAGGACAACATCAAAACCGTTAACAAGCCCAAGGATGGGCCTACTGTTGATGAACCTGTAACATATAGGCTCTAAATTAAACAAATTCAGAGTTAGCTTACAATTACAGTGCATTTGTATTTGATTTTGAATAGCCTAGTTATAGGGAATTGTTTTGATTTTCATAATTGATAGGCTGACACGTTAGCCTACCTTTAGCTACAGAATATCTCACCACCATGCATTTTCTTTTTTGCAACTTTCTCAAATCATCAGTAGCCTATAGTCACATCATGCAGACCATATATTTATTTATTTCTAAGGCATTGTACAGTTTGTATCATTCACAACTAAAGTTGCCAAATAACTAAATCTAGCATGTAGAACCTGTTTCAAATACCCCCAAAGCAGAACCATGTTTTTCCATATCTTTAAGGTCTCACATATATGAAATGGATGGTTGTGTAGAAATAATTTAATAAAAGTGGTTAAATTTATAGATAATGCAGAACCCACAAAACTCAGAGTGCAGAATAATGAATGTCTGGCTAGAGGGCGCATAAGCTCATGTAACCCAATATTGCAAGCTTTGATGTTGCTAAAATGTAGAATACAAGTAGTCAATTGTCTGCCCTACATACAGAAATAAACAACATTAGGATATCTTAAATCAGTTGGGAAATATAGACCTGTAAACACACAGATACAATAGATGGAAGAATCAGCTATTAATATTTATGATGAACTTAACTTTTTGGTAGCTGTTCAATAAACAACTTACTAATGAATTAATTAATCCTGCCTGACAGAAATGCATACAGTTACATTTTTTTTAATGTTATGACTATTGTAATTGGTTCTGAGGAAAACAAGTGGACTCCGACATCGAAATGGCATTTTTGGGGGTCCAAGGGTCCTTAAAGGATTTTTTATCTTTAACCCCTAGTCTTGCAATTACTGTAAATCAAAGGGGCCATCACAGATTATCTTTATATTCTGTCTCGAATCCAATATGGCGTCCAAAATTAAATATGGCTGCCATAACACCATTTAATGGAGGTTAAATCACCTGTAATTATTAATTTTGTAAATTAGGCATTTTTCCTACTTACATGCTTTGTAAGTAGGAAAACCTGCAAAATCGGCAGTGTATCAAATACTTGTTCTCCCCACTGTATATACACAGGCCTCTTTACCACACTAAAACTAAGTGTTGATCCAAAGTCTTTGGGGTGACCAGGACATGAGTGTGTCAAAGGATGCAGAGCACATTAGGTTGGTGGCACCTTAATTTGGGGAGGACGGGCTTGTGGTAATAGCTGGAGCGGAATCTGTGGAATGGTACCACTTCATTAGCTCCATTCCAGCCATTATTATTGTCCTCCCCTCAGCAGCCTGTGAAGCAGAGGTGTAGTAGCCAGTGGTGGTTGTAGTTCTGGGGCCTAACCAGTTGCACAGCTAACTGGTAATTCTGGGAAAGCTGCAGTGACAAAGGGTAGTATCCTTCCTGTTTGCCTGGGGCGTGATCAGTTTCCATTTCTACACTTCTCTATAAGCGGTCAGCAGATACACTTTGAATAACAAAAGAGGCCCATTGACTAAATGGAATGTTATCCCAAGCCATAATTAATGCTGGGGACACTCCAGTAATGGAATGGTTGGTTGTCTGGTTGTGAAGGAAAGTCTGTGAAAGGCCTGTCACAAACAGACTTGCCTTTAGATCTTTCCAACGCCTACAGTGCCTTCAGAAAAGTATTCATAACCCTTGAGTTATTCCACATTTTGTTGTGTTACAGCCTGAATTCAAAATTAATTAAATATTTGTTTTCTCACCCACCTACCCCATAATTACAAATTGAAAACATGTTTTTCAAAATGTATAGGAAATTAAATACAGAAATATCTAATTTGCATAAGTATTCACATTCCTGAATCAATACTTTGTAGAAGCACCTTTGGCAGAGATTACAGCTTTGAGTCGTCTTGGGTATGTCTATCAGCTTTGCATAACTGGATTTGGGGATTCTTTTTTTCCCATTCTTCCTTGCAGATCTTTTCAAGCTCTGTTAAATTAGATGGGGAGCAGCGGTGAACAGCAATCTTCAAGTCTTTTCAATGGGATTAAAGTCTGGGCTTTGGCTGGGCCCCTCAAGGACTTTCACATTCTTGTTCTGAAGCCATTCCAGCAGTGCTTTGGCTGTATGCTTGGAGTCATTGTCCTGTTGGAATGTAAATCTTATCATCAAGGATTTGCCTGTATTTGGCTCCATTCATTGTTCCCTCTATCCAGTCTCCCAGTCCCTGCCACTGAAAAGCATCCCCATAGCATGATGCTGCCACCACCATGCTTTACAGTAAGGATGGTGTTCGATGGGTGATGAGCTGTGCCTGGTTTTCTCCGTACATCCAACAGAGAGAACCGACGGCCCCCACTTAGGTACCGGGCTCCGTTGGCTAGTTCAGTATAGTCGGGACGACTGTAGAGAAAGGGGGGTAGAGTGTCATGAGATGGATTGGTAGATAAGTGGATAAGTGGGTGGTGGGGCTGGTGTGATCAGACGCAGCGAGTTAGCTAATCAGACAGGTAGCTGGAAATTGGCTGTAATTTCCTTTAAAAGCTTTTGTGGTGTTCGGGGCTGGGAGTTGAGCGGAGAATGTCTCTCCTTGCAAGTGCCCATGTCTTGTCTTTGCTGTGATCGCACTGGACCAGTGTCTGCAGGACGAGAAGTCTTACTGGTGAATTTGAGTGAGGAAGTCGACGGCTGTGCTGAGTGATGATACGAGAGCAGAGGAACGAGAGAGGCATTGGTACAACGCACATCTGGGACCTTTAGGTCCGCCTGGTAAGGGACGTAATTCTTCCAGTGTTCCCTTTACACTACTCTTTCTGGGAAATGTTGCCACAACACTGAAAGCCACTATTGTCGGCAGGTTTCCCTGCCGTCTGTCTTCCTCTCGTTTAGCACTGGAGGCGGGGCCATTTTTTTTATTTTGTGGTGATATGGTTCTCGTTGGGCCCTACAAATTGAGAACCTATCTCGACCCTTTCTATATGTTGTCTTGTCTGGCTTTCCTCCTCCCTATTTTGTCCCATAGCAGTTAGTTAGCCAGTTAGAGGGGTTGGCCGAGTAGAGTAGAGTAGAGCAGGGCCAAGGGTGGTTCCATACTGTGTGCAGCACCAGAGCGAAATTGTAGTACCTTTAACCATATTGTTTGCAGTGCCTTCCCTTAGAATAACCATATTGTTGCAGTGCCATATCAGAATAATTCAGTATGCAGTGTGTTGCAATGTGTCACTTTTGCAAGCCTGATATTTACCTGAGGGAATCAGTGAGAGGGTAACCTATCTGAAGGGAGGCTCTATTGTGTCGACACAGTCCGGGAAATCATGTAGTCTGCTGTGTGGAAACGGGGTCCGATCCATGTTAACCCATGAATTTAAAATAAAACGTACCTTGAGCATACTTACCTGTCCTGGTCTTCTGTGTTGGGGTTGTGTGCTGGATAACATTAAATCCTGTGTTGGGTGGAGTTCAAAGGGGTTCACACTAACCTGTGACATAGACAGTTGTGTTTATTTCTAAATCATGTCCAAACAATTTAATTGGCCGCAGGGAGACTCCAAGTTGTAGTGACTCAAGGATGATCAAAGGCTTGTCATTCTGTTTGAGAAATAAATATTCCAAAGAGACTCTGGGAGAGTTATTTTATAACTAGGCAAGTCAGTTAGGAACAAATTCTTATTTACAATGACAGCCTAAATTGTTCTACCATATCAGGCCACACCCAGCCATGATTACAGACAAATGCGTGTGTCCTTTGACACTATATAAACTAGTGACTCGCAGTGTTTGTCATTATATCCTGATGAAGACAACTTGTCTGTCGAAACGTTGGTATTCGGTTATTAAATAACTGCATCCGAGCTCCTAGAGTGTGCGGCTCTCCTTTTCTTTTTCAAGTGTTCTACTCCGCTGGCCAACACCTCGCCTAAACAGGTGTGCGTTTCTTTCGCCTCAAACTCTGTAATATCACTCAAAACACAGGGATGACGATTCGAACAGGATAAGTATTATCGTGGGAGTTCGCTGTCGATTTTTTTAGGGCTAGGATAATAACCTTCCAACCAGTTAAAAATTACTGACATGGAAGATTCTGACGGGACTAAATTTATAGATGTGGTCATTTCTGCTCGTGAACATCATTACATTCCCTGAGCTCCGAGTTAAGGGGGTGCGTTACAACGATTTAACCACTTTTGCGTCTTCGTTGGGTGACGTCAGAGTTGGAAGTCCCAAGGATCCCGTATTGCAAGGATCTCTATCTCACTAAGGCAACATCGGTATCAACACATTTATCTGGGAGGAAACGCTAGACAGACAGTTTGTGAAAAGGTCAGTAGCCTGCTAGCCTACCTACGATATTCTATTATTTCATGTTGTCGACTGACATATTAACATAGGAAATGGTAAATTGAAAGGGGTAATGGCACTGGTAAATAGCCTACTGTTGAGGAAGAAGTCAGATCAGTATTGCGTAAAATACTATGACCAGAGAACTGTTATGAATGTTATCGGATTAACTGTTTTCAGACCCAATGTTTTGCTAATCGTGACTGTAACCGGATTTCTGTTGGCTACAAAGTTAAATAGTTTATGAAACTTTAAATGAATAATGTAAATCATGTAGACTTTACTTTGGGCTGAAGATTAAAAGTGAAACCACACCAACCAGAACAATATCCAAGACAATTCTGCAATTGTGACATGTCATAATGTTGAATGAAGAACATTCATAAATCTAGACAGTACTGAAAAAAAACAAATAATTTGCATTATCTATCTATTGTAGGTATCTGTCATGGAGGTTACAGAAAAGGTGCTGCCCAAAAACGCTCAGCTGCTATCTCTTGGCCACAAGGACACTTGCCGCCTCTTGGAGGTATATGTGAAGCGCAGCATCAGTTTAAAAGACGGGACATGTGAGGACCAGAGGTCACCAACAAAGCCTCAAAAGTGGGTGACACTGTCAGAGAAACGCAGAAGTGTCCGCCGGCATTCTAAAGACTCCTTGATCACCATAGAGGCCAACACACCTGATGAGGGCATTGCCAGTAGCACACCACCTGATGAGGAAGTTATACCAAATGTGTCTCGAGTAGAAATCCCTGGTCCAGATGACATTCCTGAGATTGAGGCGTCTACTGAACTGGAGAATAAGTCTAAAAGGGGCAAGAAGAAGCGAAAAAAAACCTCTCTCTGGAATGTTTTTCTGGGTTTCTTCTCGACGAAGGGGAGTGACAAGAAAGAAGAGCAGGAGTCTGGCACAGAGAAAGATGGACCGTCACAAGGAACCTTCCAGAAAAATAAATCCATAAGGCGAAGGAGCTCCATGAGGAGACGATCCCAGAGAAAAAGCCAGATTGACAGCTACCGAGGGTCTGTGAAGAAACCATTGGCTTGGGACAGGGTCAACACTACTGACATAACTGGAGTTGAATGTAGGTTTGAGAGGACATGGCACCCAAAGCAATAATTATCACACGCTGTACTGTGTTCTTATTATTGTCTTTTTGTTCAAACATTTGATTTTATTGATTTGCAGGTTGGCCAAGTGGTCAATCCTCAAAAAGGGCTTTAGTTTTTGAGATCCCACTACCCGAGGTATAACAATG
Source organism: Thymallus thymallus (assembly GCA_023634145.1). Classification (NCBI taxonomy): domain Eukaryota; kingdom Metazoa; phylum Chordata; class Actinopteri; order Salmoniformes; family Salmonidae; genus Thymallus; species Thymallus thymallus. The sequence continues at coordinate 41,069,716 of CM042410.1, forward strand.
CACAACCATGTTTTTCCATATCTCTAAGGTTTCCCATATATGAAGTTGATGGTTATATACAAATATTATATTCCGAAAGTGGTTAAACTGATAGATATTGTGACACACCCCCTTAACTGAAACGGTGCAGAATAATGCCTGGCTGGAGGGGCGGTGGGCCACTTAAGCTCATGTAACCGATTTGCAAGCTCTGATATTGCAAAAAGAAGTAGTCAAGTGTCTGCCCTACATACACAAACAAACAGTAATAGGATATCTTAAAGCTTTTTGGAAATATAGACCTGTAAACACATACAATAGGCGGAAGAATCAACTATGAATATTTATGATGAATATTAACTTACCTTATTTGATGGCTATTCAATAGACTGGGGGGGTGTAAAAGATAGTCATACCATGGATCATTTTGCTATTGGTATAAAAACATGTATTTGCATATTAGTGTGTAGCCCAAACTGTTTGGACACTTCAGCCAAAAGTTGGTAGATCAGACAGGTCCCATGATGCTTCTGGGTGTCGTAGAGTCATCTTTCCATAGAGGTGTCATAATAGGTCAAACGGTTCGGACGCTACAGACGTTTTTGTGAGAAGACCGATTTTTCAGGTTGTCTCCTGGTCTGACAAACACCGCTGTAGCTCTGCCACCTTCCACCGCAAATGCGGAAGGCCGACATCGGCGGATGTGGTGGATTGAGACAGATATCTCTAATTTAAACAGACGGATGGGGATTTTTTTTATTATGCTAAATAGATTTCCGGTGCGGACTTGGACTCTATTTAATAATGTTTTGGGAAATTGGACCCTAGTTGACTCGGGCCTTAGTTGGTAGTCCAGTTACTAGACAGTTATTGCATGAAAAAAGACTGCAAAGACAATGATCATTCTTGTTACTTGTTACAGCGGTTTTGAGTGTGGGGCCTACTGACTCGTACTTTGAGAAAGTTTCAGAAGAGCTGGAGAAGATTGTGCATGAGGTGAAAGAGACAGACACAGCTCTTACAGATGGTAAGTATCAGTGTTCTCACATGTATTGATGTCTTATCTGTTCATAATAAAAATTACACATTCTATAGCAACATACACATTTTAAATATTAAATTGTAAAGGTAATGTAATATAGCACATCACTCAAATATGTTACAACTGTCTACTGTAGACTTACTACTGATAACTGCCAAAATAATGGAAATACTTGAGTAAATGAGGGATACAAAGTATATTGGAAGCAGATGCTTCCACACAGATAATTAAGCAATTAACATCCCATCATGCTTAGGGTCATGTATAAAAATGCTGGGCAGGTCATTATTTTGGCTAGCATGGCTAGGATGACAATGAACCCCATCCACAGGGCACGAGTGGTCACGGAATGGTTTGATGAGCATGAAAACGATGTAAGCCATCTGCCATGGCCGTCTTAGTCACCAGATCTTCACCCAATTGAACACTTATGGGAGATTCTGGAGAGACAGCGTTTTCCACCACATGGAATTTCTCATGGAAGAATGTTGTCGCATCCCTTCAATAGAATTCCAGACACTTGTAGAATCTATGCCATGCTGTTTTGGCTCGTGGTGGCCCAACGCCCTATTAATACACTTCTGTTTGTGTGTTCTTTACTTTGGCAGTTACCTGTTTACCTACTGTATGTTTTCTATCCATTTCTTCCAGAGGAAGTCATCAAAAGGATCATTGTTCTGTTGAAGCAGCAAGGAGACATCATTGATAACAAGGTGTATGTTTGTAACCTACAAAAAAGATTTTGAGCAATAAGAGACTTAAGTGTTTCTTTGACACTCAATGCATCCTTTCACATTTAGGATAGCTTGCTATAGGCTGGGTGAAACATTCCACTTGTAATCTGTCATATGCCAAACATGTTTGGTAAATTACAGACAACAAGGAGTGGTATGTTAGCACAAAACGGGTCTGGATTTTAGTCTAAACTTGCTATTTCCTAATGGATAATAATATATTATATTCTATGGTCATGAAAGTATGTTCTCTCTCCATAGCTGAAGGAGAACCCCAGCTTGAACTCATTCTTCCAGAAGATAACCTACAGCACCTTCCAGCAGTTAGCTGATACGTATGTGGAGACAGAGACACCTACAGGCCAGAGCTGCCAGACATCACACACTGCTGGGCCTGAGCCCAACAAAGCCCCAGAGCTGGTCAAGCTTGCCTTTACTCTGGACTTCACAGCCAGGGTGGCCTGTCTCTCCAGGCATTCCAAAGGCCACATCATGGGCCTGGGCCACCGCTACTTAGAAGACCGCTTCACCCAGACACAGGTAACACCACCAGAGGCGAGAGTCAGACCTTTTTTCTCTTCTATTCAGATGTATGTAATTATTAATTAATTTATGTAATTATGTGCAAATTAACTAAACTAGAGTTAAGGGATTGTGGGGGTACTGCTGTGACACACAGGTAACAACACCAGAGGCAGCCTTCTGTTTTCTTAAAAGTTAAAAACATGTTTTGCAGCCAACTAGACTCTACTTTACATGACCTGTAACCACAGTGCTGTCACCAGGTGAATCAAGGAAGACCAAATATGTTTCTTGTTGCTTTTCAGGTTAATCCAAATCAGACGTTGCATAATTATGACGATCATAACCATTGATGCACGGAACATTCTGGTGTAAAAGCACATGGACACAAATGGAATGGATTACTAGGAAACATCACACACAACTCTTGTAGTACCATTACATCTAGACTAGGGTAATCTGTGTAATTACCATGTTTACAGGTTAGTCGTTAATGGATATGCAATATAGAGTTCTTACCATTTTCGGTGCACTCTGTACTTATATACCTGAATTATAATATATAATATATGCTAAAGTGACTATTCATGCGTGCAGCCTTGTTTCTGAAAATTATACTCATGTCCCCTGTACCGTTCACCTTAAAGAATAAGAAAAGCAAGCTTTTGTAAAGAACTTTTATGTATTTATGTAGCAATATTTCTAGGGAGTATAATTATACTGAACAGAAATATAAATGCAACATGGGACAATTTCACTGAGTTACAGTTCATTGGAAATCAGTCAATAAAAAAAAAAAAAAGATAAATTAGGCCCTAATCTATGGATTTCACATGACTGGGCAGGGGCCCACCCACTGTGGAGCCAAGCCCAGCCAATCAGAATGAGTTTCCCCCACAAAACTGACTTATTACAGACAGAAATAGTCCTGTTTCATCAGCTGTCCAACATTTGAGAGAAATTAGCTTTTTGTGCATATGGAAAAATTCTAGGCTCTTATTTCAGTTCATGAAATATGAGACCAACACTTTACATGTTGCGTTTTATATTTTATCCTGTATCTAATACTGATACAGTATTTTTACAATATTAATGTTTTACAGCATTTTTATGCGCTTTACAAAAACCTTGTCTGTCTATGTAGAGCACTTTACACAGTGTATTAGTAATTGTACAATTACATGAACTTTGCAGCATACTTGTATTTACACTTTGTTTTGACATCTCGGTACGATCTTTAGTTTCACTGTTGTTTTTTTTTCAGTCAAAGGATGAACTACTAATGAAAAATGTGCAATTTATATACTGTATGTGTCAACTCAAAAACAATACTTGAGTGTCCCGAATGATATTGGTATGCAGTCAATGTGATGCACCGAGGTCCCAAAACTCCATTTTAGATGAGGCTGATTTTATGACCAACATTATCCTATTTGCACTTTGTAGTCAATTTTGACACTAGAATAAATGTTTCTGACTCCTTTCAATGCCACATAGGCAGTTTTCAAAGGGATTCGTTTTTATTTTATTTTAAAGGGCATTCGCTCTTTAATAGACATTCCATGACAAGTGTGAATGGGGAGGGACTTCTATTGGAGAAGCAGTTTTAGCCTATTTTTCATACTGTACTGTCTTTGATTTGGACACACCTATTTAAAATGGCAGGTGACCTAATTACCATGGTTAAAATCAGCTGTGTCAAATTAGCCACATCCATTAGCTGGACCAATAGAAACAAGGAAACACATGAACACAATTTGCTGTAGAACTGTTGAAGGTTTTTAAGTGAATGAGTGGATAAAAACACAACTTGCTCTTAAATAAAGTGAATAAATACTTTCAGTAAATATGATAAAACCAAGAGTGTCTTTAGGTGAGGCTTAGGTCTGCTATTAATCTACATCAGCAGATGTCACAATGTGCTATACAGAAACCCAGCCTAAAACCCTAAACAACAAGCAATGCAGATGTAGAAGCACAGTGGCTAGGAAAAACTCTCTAGAAAGGCAGAAACCTAGAGAGGAACCAAGCTCTGAGGGGTGGCCAGTCCTCTTCTGGCTGTGCTGGGTGGAGATAAGAGTACATGGCCATTAAGGCCAGATCGTTCTTCAGGATGCTCAAAGGTTCATAGATGACCAGCAGGGTCAAATAACAATCACAGTGATTGTAGAGGGTGCAACAGGTCAGCACCTCGGGAGTAAATGTCAGTTGGCGTTTCATAGCCGAGCATTACACTACAAGGTACTGTAGCACATCTAGTGAACGGGTCAGGGTTACATAGCTGCAGGCAAAACATCAGAGACTGGATCAACAGCGCAACCAGGTATACGGGATGGGGACATCCAGGAGTCATCAGGCCAAATAGTAAATTAGAGGGACCATACTTAAGTTCACATAGGACACCAGATTAGACAGGAGAATTACACATAGACTATTGCAGCATAGATATTGGCTGAGGGGGGGGGACACCGTGGCCCTGTAAGGTGTATTGATGGGTGTTGGGGGTCTCGGTTGTGTAAGGTGTATTGATGGGTGTTGGGGGTCTCGGCTGTGTAAGGTGTATTGATGGGTGTTGGAGGTCTTTGTTGTGTAAGGTGTGTTGATGGGTGTTGGTGGTCTCTGTTGTGTAAGGTGTGTTGATGGGTGTTGGAGGTCTCGGCTGTGTAAGGTGTGTTGATGCTAGAGAGCTGGAACCGCAGTACAAAGCGATGGCGCGGCTGTGGAGGGTCAAAACCTGACAGGGCCCCAACCTGACAGGGCCACAACCTGGCAGGACCAGAGGGCCTGAGCTGGAACCGCAGTACAAAGCGATGGCGCGGCTGTGGAGGGTCAAAACCTGACAGGGCCCCAACCTGACAGGGCCACAACCTGGCAGGACCAGAGGGCCTGAGCTGGAACCGCAGTACAAAGCGATGGCGCGGCTGTGGAGGGTCAAAACCTGACAGGGCCCCAACCTGACAGGGCCACAACCTGGCAGGACCAAAGGGCCACAACCTGGCAGGACCAGAGGGCCACAACCTGGCAGGACCAGAGGGCCACAACCTGGCAGGACCAGAGGACCATAATCTGACAGGACCACAGGACCATAATCTGACAGGATCAGAGGGCTATAATCTGACAGGACCACAAGGCCATAATCTGACAGGACCACAAGGCCATAATCTGACAGGACCAGAGGGCCACAACCTAATAGTGTCACAAAACAGTGTGTAAGAGAGAGCACCGACTGCACTCGTCTGACAGAGAGTGTTATGGAAAAGTAGAAGAGAGATTAAAACTAACACGCCTTGACATAGACAGAAGTTACCCACCCGGCAAAGACAGATCAACAATACATTTTGATTGATACTTCATAATTGCCCACAGTTTAAAATGAAACACACCTAGAAACCCAGTAGTCAATAGTTGGTTGACATCAGGGTTAACCTGAAAAAAAAAAAACAAGATTGAAGTTAGATTAATTAGCCAATAATGCTCTTGCCAATAATAGCATGGTGTTTGTGTGGCACATGATTTTACAGTCAGTCACATCTATGAGTGAAGCATGAATTGATGTGTCTTACCTGTGCAAAAGGTTCCTCCTGGGGCGAGAGAGCTTTAGAAAGAGAGGCACAACCAGTCGCTTTGTAATCCTGCCACAGGGCCTTCTCTGGGACCTGGCGTACCCAACGAAGCACCCTGTGATCAAAGGTTTAAACAGACAAGTGCACAAATGGCAATATGGTATGAACACAAGCGTGACAGAAAAATACTTACCGGTAGTTATGTACAGACTGTACAGAACATCTAATAATAGTTTTGCCCTAGACTAGTGATAGGATAACAATGCTTTCTGAAGCATTTGGGGCTTTCACCAAATTGTGCCGAAAAACAGTTAATTACGCAGAGCTTTTAACACAATTTGTTGTTCAGTAATAAATAGCAGCTTCTGGTTTTCGTATACACTACATTGAAGAAACATATCGGCGCGACATGCAACAATTTCAAAGATTTTACTCAGTTACAGTTCAGTAAAGTAAATCTGTCAATTGAATTCATTAGGCCCTAATCTATGGATTTCACATGACTGGGAATACAGATATGCATATGTTGGTCACGGATATCTTGGTAGGGGCGTGGATCAGAAAACCAGTCAGTATCTTTGTGTGACCACCATTTACCTCATGCGGCACGACACATCGCCTTTGCATAGAGTTGATCAGGCTGTTGATTGTGGCCTGTGGAATGTTGTCCCACTCCTCTTCAACGGCTGTGCGACGTTGCTGGATATTGGGGAGAACTGGAACACGCTGTCGTACACGTCGATCCAGAGCATCCCAAACACGCTCAACGGTGACATGTCTGGTGAGACTGCTGGCAATGAAAGAACTGGGACATTTTCAGGTTCCAGGAATTATGTACAGATCCTTGCGACATGGGACCGTGCATCATCAAGCTGAAACATGGTGATGAATGGCACGACAATGGGCTTCAGGATCTCGTCACGGTATCTCTGTGCATTCAAATTGCCATCAATAAAACGCAATTGTGTTCATTGTCTGTAGATTACGCCTGCCCATACCATAACCCAACCGCCACCATGGGGCGCTCTGTTCACAATGTTGACATCAGCAAACCACTCGTCCACACAACCTGTCTGCCATCTGCCAGGTACAGTTAAAACCGGGATTCATCACAGAAGAGCACTCTTCTCCAGCTTGCCAGTAGCCATCAAAGGTGAGCATTTGCCCACGGAAGTCGGTTATGACGCCGAACAGCAGTCGGGTCAAGACTCTAGCGAGGACGAAGAACACAAGATGAGCTTCCCTGAGACGGTTTCTGACAATTTATGCAGAAATTCTTCAGTTGTGCAAACCCACAGTTTCATCAGCTGTCTGGGTGGCTGGACTAGGCTGGCGTGATTACACGTGGTCTGCGGTTGTGAGGCCATTTGGACATGCTGCGAAATTCTCTAAAAAAACGTTAGAGGCGGCTTATGGTAGAGAAATTAACATTAAATTCTCTGGCAACAGCTATGGTGGACATTCCTGCAGTCAGCATTCCAATCCCTCCAAACTTGAGACATCTGTGTTGTGTGATATGCCACACCTTTCAGGTGAATTGATTATATTGGCAAAGGATAAATGCTCACTAACAGGGATGTAAACACATTTGTGCACCAAAGTTTTGAGAAATAAGTTTTTGTGCTTATAGAACATTTCTGGGATCTTTTATTTCAGCTCATGAAACATGGTACCAACATTTTACATGTTGCCTTTATATTATTGTTCATTATAGAACAGGGATGGGCAACTAATAATGGAATATCACAGTACATGGCACATGTACTGGTCAGTAATAAATAGCAGCTTTTGGTTTTCATATTAGCACAGGGATAATGGAATATGTACTATAAGCGCTGCATTACATTTTCTGACTCATCAGTAAACCTGAGGAAATCCCCTGACGTCTATGAATTCTCTATGGAAGTTTTGAGAATTCAGCTATATATATATATATATATGTGTTATTCATAACTATGATGTTTTACACATCAGCTTTGATAGATGGACTTTTTATATTCAGTCACTTGTTTTATTTTTTCAAATGTGGTTGTTTGTATAGACACTAATGTAGTATTGAACATCACCTGAAGTTGACATGGACGAAGATGGAGGTGGGCAGTATGTAGGGTAGCAGCTGGTAGGACAGCAGACAGGCTGGGAAGAACAAGTTGTTTACACCACATTTGGCCATGAGGTTACACAGCAATGCTGAAATAGCAGACAAAACCAGCACAACCACGATATTGTTGTGCTGCCAAAAGTGAAACCACAAAACAAAACCTGAATGAGATTAAATCGGATTTGTTTTATTAAATCGAGCAACGTTAATAATTGTCTCACCAAACCAACACCCATTTCTTTGCATAGCCTCAGGGTAAAGGGACAGTTGAATTCTTGGCAAAAGTGGTGGGCCACTAACAATGCAGCAGTGGCACGACACGGTGATGTGGCATGGGTGAGCATAACCCCCTGGACCCAGAGGGGCAGGCTGAGATATACAGCCTTCTCTAGAGAGCTCAGGTTCTACCTCAGGTCCTCCAGGCCATGGTAATACTCCTCAGGTAACTGGATCCAGCGCCGAGCCTGTTAATACGTTCCCTTTCTGCTCCTCATGCAGCTAGTCTTCACCGTTACATTCATTCCCACTTCTTCTTCCAGGACAGGCTGTAAATCAGTGTCACGCCCCAAAGAGGACAGTCTGTAAATCAGTGTCACGCCCCAAAGAGGACAGGCTGTAAATCAGTGTCACGCCCCAAAGAGGACAGGCTGTAAATCAGTGTCACGCCCCAAAGAGGACAGGCTGTAAATCAGTGTCACGCCCCAAAGAGGACAGGCTGTAAATCAGTGTCACGCCCCAAAGAGGACAGGCTGTAAATCAGTGTCACGCCCCAAAGAGGACAGGGAATGAATGTTTCTCATCCTTAGAAGGTGCAACACATTTAAATTTCATTAAACTTTTTACTCTGGCCTATTTATAAATTACTACGGTTATCATTAGTCTACAATGAATCCCTGTGATGGGTTCATTTGTCTTCAGAACAAACATCACATCCAAAGTATTGGTAGTGAACCTAGAAATGTCAAAACAAACCACTGAGAATGAAAAGCATGTCACTTGTGTCACGCAGTTAGAGCAGGGATGGGCAACATTGGTGGGTGCACCCCCCCCCCAAAAAAAATCATGGGGGGGTGCAGTGGCTTGTGTACCCACATCCATACCCACACGCAGTCAGCAGGACCTAGCCTTTTGGGGTCTAAGTGTAATTTAAGTCTAAATAATTGCAGTAGATAGACATTGCTTAAAACAAAACATTCTCCCAGCTAGGTAAAACAAAAAGCACACAAATTAGTCTTGCTTATTCTAAACAATAGTGTCAACAGTAAAACCAAAGCTAGTCAGTGAATCATGGTTGCAAAACGGAGACAAATCCTATACCAGCTGTGAAATGCAGGTCTCAGTTCTTCATTTTCTTATAATGCAACGCGGTTTCCCCTTTTCTTGCAGGTTTGGCAAATTCTAACTGCCACTACAAAAAAAATATGGAGTTAGGTAGTTAAAAGAAACCGCATTGTTCTGCCAGTCTTTTCAAAGGTCAATATTTTAGTAGGCTGCTGGCTACACCGTGTTTGTGTCATTGTAGCATTCACTTGAACATTCCTACAATACTGAACAGTTATAATGATAAAGTGATGAACACAAAAAACATTTAACGACAATGGCTTTCTGCTAACAATTTATTTATTGGTTTTTCCACTTCTCACGGAAGAGAAATCAATCAAAGAGGCCGAATCCCATGTCGTCATCAGATCCCTCTTCAGATTCCTCTTTCTTATCCTCCTTTTTCTCTTCCGCTGCAGACACACAAACATCGGTTAGCTTCATGTTTGGGAGTCTATCGGCAAAACACACAGTTCATTTCCAGAAATGCAATAACTGTCTAATGTCAAGCACAAGCGTTTCCTCTAAATAGTTTGTTTAATGCAATTTGTTTCAAATAAATGCTTTTCAGTCCATTGAAATGATTGACTCCCTATTATAATTGTGGAACCTGATGGGAGACAAAAGGAGCGACATGAGAGATTGAGCTTACCAGCAACAGGAGCAGCGCCAGCTGAAGCAGCAGCAGCAGGAGCTGCTACAGCACCACCTGCTGGCACGGAGGCCAACTTAGAGAGGCCTGTGAAGCGTAAAGGACCAATTCATTGACAGGTAATAAATTAACGTGAACAGTGAATGAATGATAGACATTTGAGCCTATATGCAATCTATAGACCGAAGTAGGACTGTCCGACTATAAAGTTGTCTGTTCTTTCTACGTGTATTTTTCCATATATTGACACATCCTATGTGTTTTAATACCAAATAATAAAAAAAGTATATTGCAAGTTCACGAAAGTGGCGGGTGGGGGGGGGATTATTTAAAATACTCTGAAGAGTTAGGGTTTTAAGATGTTTTCGGAAGATGGGCAGGGATTCTGCTGTCCTAGCTTCAGAAGCTGATTCCACCATTGGGGTGCAAGAACTTGGACTGGACAGGAGCTGCCCTCCCGTAAGGGTCAGGAGGCCCAAGAAACAAGCAGTGGCAGAATGGCATGCTTGGGTTGAGGATTTAAGCTTTCTGTCCATATAAGACATGTCTATGTCCCGGAAAATTGGCTGTTTACAACATTCTAGTTACATATCACATATTGAGCACGTATCGATGTTAATCAAATCAACTACATTCACTGAGCTTTTCTGACTGAAAAGTTCTGCTACCGAAATGCATTTCATTTGTTTAGGAAAAACATTCCCTATTCCCTCAACGTGACAGCGAATTGAAAAGTAGCTCAGTTAATTTAAGTGGAAATGAGTCCATAATCGCTAGAGGGAAATGCAATGAAATTTTTTTACATTTAAAATAAAGCGAGCCTTGGATATTTTATAAAGCCAGGAACATTTAACAGTTAGGCTATTGATTATAGACCTAAGTTAGTTGGAGTTTCCTCCCCTCACTTTTCTAAGAACATAAAAGGGCAGTTCTCTAATCTCATTCTGCTGCTGCCTCCACACATTGTTCTCAACACCAATATGCTGGTTAACTTTGCTATTATGCATAGTAGCATGGTCTAGGAAAAGGCACAAATTTAACAGCACACTGATGTTTTAGAACTGTGGACAGCGATCGCTATCCAATGAGGGAGAAAGCGCATTTGTTATAAAATAATGTTTTTATTAGTGTTGCACCATTGTTCTGTAATATAACAATATTACAGTAGTGCATCTAATAAATGTCTGTGCCCAGTTGCAGGTGGTTCTCCCAAAACCAAAGAATATTCAGAAAGATATTAAATCCACATCCACACAGACTGATGAGTTCCCTCACCAGACATCAGCATTTCCCAACATCTTTGCAGGAACTAATCGTTTCTATGCAACACTGCCACGTGTAGAAGTGTGAACAAAACAAAAAACCTACACACATGCAAGAGGCATCGAACTCTATACAAAACTTTGATTTAATATCTTCTTGCAGGGATTTCCATTAGCCAATCTGCAACGTTACAATCCTGTAGCTATGACAGTGTATGTACTCATGAGTCAAATCAAAGACATAAGGGAAAATGCCTCACCAGAGTTCATGACTTCATTGATGTCTTTTCCATTCAATTCAGCGACAACCTGTGAAGACAAATTTAGGTTCTAATTATCACCAGTTACGGTGTAAACTGAGGCCTCCATCATGTAACAGTGTCCAAGTAAACAGAAGTAATTCAGTTTCTTATCAAAACACAATACAGCAACTACCTAAATTGTGCCATACCTTGTCTAGGCGCTCAGCTTCAGCCTCGATTCCAACACTTCCCAGGATGTTCTTGATGTCCTTGGCGGAGGGGCTGGTGTTGCCACCAAGCACAGCCAGGAGGTAAGCGGCCACGTAACGCATTCTGCAAGAGATAAGAGAAGAAAAAAACGATTAGTTGGATAATAAGATATTGGTTTACGTGACATGCATTCTGTGGATATTCATACGGGCCTTACCCAGATCCATGTGACGATACGAGTAGCCTAATTAGCAAGGACTACAGCGCTAGCCACAAGCACATGGCGTAGACAGCCAAATAGAAAAAGTATTAAGCCAGGCTAAGAAATGTTTGCAGAACAAGCTTTATTTTGGTGGACTCTGGTTCATTCTTATACTAGATTGTATTTTTAACCAGCAACTAGTACTGGTCAAATGTTTACACACTTTTATAGTGTTATACAATGATAACCTTCAATAGTGAACATGTATTGTGTTTAACTTTTGGAAATCACTTTAAAATAAATAAGCTCAGTGAGTAGATTGATGGGTACATTTTCTTGCTCTGGAAAGCTTGCGTTTGCTGGGTGAAGGCATCAACCTGCTCGAGACGTTGTGACTCGCTCAAATAGAACTAGCATGACTTTTACACGTGTGGTCTTCAATGGTTTTGAATGGTAGACAGTGACAGAGCAGGTCAATCTTGAACTGGAATGCAAAAATGCGCTGATAGGTTGCTGGCCCTATCGGGTCAGTGACTGACGAGATCCACTGGCCAGACTGACATGTTTTTGCAGGCCCGGGCCAGCAGGCCATCGTTAAAGTCAGACCCTTCACGCGGAATAAAAAAAAAATAGACCAATGCAATTGTGTTAGTTGTCAGTAGCTTATGCCTGCCCACAGTTAGCCCCACCGTCATAGGATGCCACCTTTCCAACAAGTCAGTTCATAAAATGTATGCCCTAATAGAGCTTCCCCCGTCAACTGTAAGTGCTGTCATTATGAAGTGGCAACGTCTAGGAGCAACGGCTCAGCTGTGAAGTGATAGACCACACAAGCTCACAGAACGGGACCGCCGAGTGGTAAAGCACATAAAAATCATCCGTCCTAAGTTGCAACACTCACTACAGAGTTCCAAACTGCCTCTGGAAGCAACGTCAGCACAAGAACTGTATGTCGGGAGTTTCATGAAATTGGTTTCCATGGCCGGGTAGCTTGCCGCCATTGAGATCACCATGCACAATGCCAAGCCTCGGCTGGAGTGGTGTGAAGCTCACCGCCATTAGAATCTGATGCTCTTGGCTCAATGGAAGAAGGTCCCTGCAGCAATGTTCCAACATCTAGTGGAAACCATTCCCAGAAGAGTGGAGGCTGTTATATCAGCAAAGGGGGACCAACTCCATGTTAATGAACATGATTTTGGAATGAGATGTTCGACGAGCAGGTTTCCACATACTTTTGGTCGTGTGTGATTTAGATTATATATATATATATATATATATATATATATACACACACACACACACACACATATACACATACATATACACACACAGTGCATTCAGACCACAGCCTTATTCTAAAATGTATACAATTATTTTTGTCAATCTACACACAATACCCCATAATGACAAAGCGAAAACAGGTGTTTATAAATGTTAGCAAAAATAAATTCTACAGAAATACCTTATTTACATAAGTATTTAGACCCTTTGCTATGAGAATGGAAATAGAGCTCAGGTGCATCCTGTTTCACCCACTAAACTTTAGTTGGCACTATGCATTCGGGCCATAAAATGTGCATCTGTCCAGTCTGCACTCAACTTGTGAGGGGCATTTCCTTACCAACATCCAATCGCCTTGATCCCCAACCTTACTAAACCAATCACAAGCTTCAATCTGTCGCAATTCAGTGGCAAGAAAATTGTGGATCTCCTTGGTGAAGGTGCCGCGGTTACAATGCTTGTGATGTAGAATTGCAGGCACATATCATATGTTCCTATTTCAAAAACAATTTGAAGGCACAGTTGAAAAGGTTTACACACTGAATATAGCAGATTAACCAGAAAATAAAGGTAGTACTTTTCTTAATGCGTGAGAAATAAGGTGCGCCATGTGAGCGTGTAAAGAGGGTCAAATGCGTGAGTTGGCAGCACTGCGCGCTCTCCTTCTGTGTAAAGAAATTTGACTGCACCCACACACCACTACCGAGAAGCAGGACAGAGAGCAGACTGTCAAACCAGCAGTTCCCTGTCAGCGCTTACTTTGTGACTGACAGGCGCATGTCCTATAAATTAGGGATGTACTGATCGATCGGCAAGAGATCGGACGATTTCCACTCAAAATACGAGATCGGTGGTAGTCCGATTTTCCTTTCTAATGGCCGATACAGAAAAACAATCTTTGACGTAAAATACGTGAGCCAAGAGTTGATTTGCGCCAGTAAAGCTCTCAACGTGTCGGCCGTGCGGCAATTTCACTTTTTCAATTTTAAATCCAGTGTATCTCGAGGTGGAAGCAAGTCAAAACATTTTAATACAACAAACTTAATAAGGCAATGTACGACGAAATATTGAGTGAAACTCCAGAGGCACAGGAAAGCAGAAGCGGAGCTTGTATCGCAGATGCAGCTTTACCTCAGAGGCACCCATTCCACAGAGCGCACAACCTCTGGCTTATTGGCAGAACAAGGGCCGTTTTCCTGCTCTCCCAACCGTGGCACGAGCTTACCTCTCTGCGCCCTCCACAAGTGTGGACAGCGAACGCTTGTTTAGCTGTTTCACATATCATGGATGAAAAGAGGAACAGACTGTCTTCTGAAGAAGTGGAGATGCTCGTCTTTGTTAAAAGAAATCTACCCATGATGCTTAAAAGTGAGAAATAGGAGATGTAGCCATATGGCATTGACAAATTAATTTATTTTAAGTTTCTCACTGCCTCACTTATTTTCAAAGGTCCATGTTCATAGGCTAAATAATTTGTTTCGTAAAATGTTATTTTCTTTTTTACAAAAACCTTACTAATTTTGTTTCCTTTTATTGCCTATTTGTTAGCTTTTTAGTTATCTATTTACATAGGTTTTTGGCATCATTTAAGTATTTAAAATATTCAGATTTGGAAATAGGCCATAGGCAGGTGACTTATGCTGAAAAATATTTTGATTCGCCTATTATATAAACTCTTTTGTTGCTAAAATAATAGTTAGTGTGTACATCAGGTTATAGCCTGCATTACTGCATTTGCTAGTTGTCAATAAAATGGCTTTCAAATCACCACTAATTTTGAGTTTATCTAAAAATGTATCTTTAATTAATAATATACATATATAAAGTATAAAATCGGTATCGTATCGGCCGATTTTGAAGACTGAAAAATCGGCATCGGCCTAAAAAAAGTGATCATGCATCCCGACTATAAATAGATTGCGAGAAGATGCATATTGTTCATTCTAGCAGGAGGGCTCAGCAGGCTTTTTCTGATTAGCGATTTGAAAAGTAGCCTAGTTAATTTAAGTGGAAATGAGTCCATAATCGCTGAATAGCGGCGCTAGAGGGAAACTGACTATGATCTAGCATCAGTTAATGAATAAAATACTGGACATCTTTTGATTGTCTATTAGCTAT
This sequence comes from Thymallus thymallus, assembly GCA_023634145.1. Lineage (NCBI taxonomy): Eukaryota > Metazoa > Chordata > Actinopteri > Salmoniformes > Salmonidae > Thymallus > Thymallus thymallus. The sequence goes on from CM042410.1 coordinate 41,084,944, forward strand.
CCCAGGGTTTCCAAAACTAGCTCTACAAATTTAATGTGCAGCCCTTGGGGTCCCTAAAACTGAGTTTGGGAAATATTGAGCTAGACAACTGGGCTCATCAGTTACCACAGACAGTCATAACTGGCTCTATATAACTTTTGGTCTTCGTTTAGGGTTACGCATAAGGTTAGCAGTGTGGTTAAACTTAAGGTTACGTTTAAAATTCGATTTTAAGAAGATATATTTTATAATCAAGGGGGGTTTAGTCATAATTATGACTGTGGTAACTAACTAATGGAGACCATGTTACTGTCATAAGTGCATAGATAGCATGCCGCGCATTCACTGGAGCGAGAGCATGCGCGGCTAAAAACTAGTTAGCTAGTGAGTTTATTTATTTAACCTTTAACTAGGCACGTCAATGCCGGTTTACCCACAGGGTCAGTCCCTGGACCAAGTGCATTTTTGTCACCTTGTCGACTCGGGTTTTCGAACCAGTGACCTTTCAGTTACTGGCCCAACGCTATAAGCGCTAGGCTACCTGCCGTTAGCCAGTTTACTTTTCTCTACGACACGTCAAAACTCAGGCTGCAAAAAAAAAAAAAGGGTAATTGTAAAAACGTTGTGAAAGGAGTAAGTCTTCAACATACAGATAAAGACAGTAAAATGGGTTCATGGAACTCATACAATTTCATGTAATGGTGTCCTGTTAGCAGCCAGTGTAGCTCGCTAACGTTAGCCTCTTGGCCTTAGCTTTGAACACTAGCATGTGCTTTAGTTTTGCTAACGTGGTACATTTTCTTGATGTACCGAGTGGCTTCTGGTAATATGGTTGAACACTAGAACAAGTTAACTATAATATTGCAAACACCGAATAAAATGTTAATGGTCGAAAACGTATTACATAGATGAACTTACTTTAAGTCTATAGAGACACGAAACGCCAGTCACGCTGAATTTTCCGGAAGAGAGAGAGGAAGAATCTCTATTGCATATTTCTCGCGTCAACTTCTTCTTCGGTGGCTTTCATCGGCGGTTGGCATCCAACGTTATGTTTCATTACCGCCACCTACTGTACTGTAGTGTGGGCCAGAGACTGAGATACTAAATCCTCCCTGCCAGCCCCTTAAAAAAAGATAACAACATATTTGAGACTATATCTAATGACGTTCTACTCAATATACTCTTTAAACTATTTCCCTGTATCCTCTTCTCTCTCATACTAGATCTCTTTCCCTCTGCCCAGGTATCTGTTTCCTGGCAATAATCACATTTACCTGTTGGATGCTTTCCTATCACATTTAAGGTCTTATTCAACCAGCTGTGTCCCACCCGTAATCTTCCTGCCATCCTCCCCTCTGTACTTGAAATAAATGCCTGCCCCTATTCCACTGCTCCTGCCATCTCTGCAACATCACTGTCCATATAAGGCTTTTTGCCTCTGCCTTACTCATTGAGACTACAACATCAACATCCCCACCACTAAGTGCTTGTTTAGCCAGTACATTAACTGCCTTGTTCCCCTCCACCCCCATATATGTATACCCATCTATCTAATCCTGCCATGGGTTTGTAGCACCTTATATAGCAGATCTTTGCAACGTGAGCTAAAGGACTGGAGACTCATCAACACTGCACATGAATCAGAGACCTCACAACATCTCTCCTGCCTTCTTCTCAAAACCCATTGGAAGGTCAGAGGGGCCGGACCTCTGGCTTTGTCATCCAATGGGTTTTGAGAATAAGCAAGGAGCGAGGGTCTTCTTCTATGGTATTATGGCGGTCAGCAAACATACGTTAGAGGTGCATGCCTCCAACTATTGTTATGGAGTGTGAAGGATGGGAAATAGGGAAGAACAATTGCCCTCCCAACTATCCCAACACCCAATAAAACCTCACCACTATTCCACTACGCTGGCCCGCTCATTAGGCAGGATTAGGCGGCCGCCTATAGCGGCAGATTAAAGAGTGCCAAGATGCATCTCCAACAACACATAAAACCTCACATAATTATGCCCCAAAACAATGACAATTTCTCTCAACCAGTGGCATATGGGCTTTTTAGGCGAGCGCTGACGTCGCCCTGTGATAAGCAGTGCCCACTTCCAAGGCAGGGTCGCAAAATATTTTTCTTGTCCATTCCCAGAGGGTGCTGTTGGAGAGACACATCGCTGCCACACTCCACCAACGTTCCATCCAACTAACATGAATCATGTAGCAGTAGATATAGTATATGGTATAAAGAGTATGTGGCCTTTTCTGTAGCCTAAAGGCTGGAGATAAAATATATGACAATGTAATGAGACAACACTTTTTATATCATGCAGGTTTCTCTGATCAAATAGCCAAACCTAAATTGGCGCCCAATAAAATACATTTTTTGCTGACATGTTGACAAACAACTTATCCTAAAAACAAGACAGGTCGAAGTAAAATGGACAATATGGAGTTGATAATCAGGCTTCTCACAACTGCTGTCCAGGAATTTCACCCTGTGGGCTAAATTGTCATGATCAGTGGTTTCAAGTTTGTATCCGTACATTTTTGATGAGCTGATCACAGCGAAAGTATAGTAGGCCTAGCCTTTAGAAAAATGATGGGATCCTACTGTTTTGATGAGCCATCAAAACAGTTCTCACGCAATTACATAGCCTATAGAAATTATGCGCAACATGAACTCATGGGCTCTCATGATGTGTTTGATTTGATTTTTGAAAACATTTGCATTGATGTCAGAGTGATTAGAGGGACAATAGAGTGCTGAGTACCAGGCAGTTAGCAAGTTTGGTAGGCTACTAATGACCATCAGCAGCATCAGAGCTTGGAGAAGCCTAGTTACAATGACTAAACGGTCACTTGGAATTTGACTGCGGTCATGACTCATGACAGCCAGTGTGGCGGTAATACGCAACAGCCCTAGCTCCAACTATCATCTTATTATCCATTTATTTTAGCCAATCATAAGCCATCTGAGTCAGTGCAGTACAAGTTGAGTGCCCTTCCCTATATGCATGCTGAACGTCAGTAGTTAACTTAAAAATAGCATTCTATCAGTTTTCCGAGAACAGGCAGCAAACTGATTGGTCGGCTGTTAGAGCCAGCAAAGGGTGCTTTACTATGTTTAGGTAGTAGAATGACTTTAGCTTCCTTCCATGACTGTGGACACACACAACCCTTTCAACTTTGGTTAAAGACATGGCAAATAGGGGTGGCAATACAGTCTGCTACCATTCTCAATAGTGTCCTATCTAGATTGTCTATACCTGGTGGCTTATAATTATTGATGGATAACAATCTTTTTTTTTTACCTCTTCCACACAAACTTGATCTTCAATACACAAATATGATGGTTCACTGTTGAATGTTGTCAATTCACTTCTCAATTTGTCCACTTTACCAGTGAAAGAGTCATTGAAACTAGATGGCAACTTTACAAGTAAAGTTGTGGGGCTTGCTAAAGTTCTTTCAAAGTATTTTTGTGGTAGTGAAAGAAGTTAAAAAAGTTCCCACCAATAGTCAGTAGTGGTCAGTAGATTTGGTCAGTAGTTGTGGTCAGTAGTAGTGGTCAGTAGTTGTGTGGTTTAGTAGTTGTGGTCAGTAGTTGTGTGGTTGTTGTCAAAAGTTTTGTGGATATGGTCAGTAGTTATATATGTGGCCAGTAGTTGTGTGGTCAGATCTTGTGTGGTTGTGGTCAGTTATGTGGTTGTGTTCACTAAATGTGGTCAGTAGTTGTGTCGTTCTGATCAGCAGTTCTGTGGTTGTGGTCAGTTGTTGTGGTCAGTAGGAGAGTAGTCACCAGTTGTGTGGTCAGAAGTTGTGTGGTTGTGGTCAGTAGTTGTGTGGTTTGTGGTCAGATGTTGTGTGGTTGTGGTCAGTAGTTGTATGGTTGTGGTCAATAGATGTGGTCAGAAGTTGTGTGGTTGTGGTCAGTAGTTGTGTGGCTGTGGTCAGAAGTTGTGTAGTTGTGTTCAGTTGTTGTGGTCAGTAGATGGGAGGTCAGTAGTTGTGTAGTCAGTAGTTGTTGTTTTTTGGTCAGTAGTTGTGTTTGTGGTCACTAGATGTGGTAAGCAGTTGTGTGGTTGTGGTCAGAAGTTGTGTGGTTGTTGTCAGTAGTTGTATGGTTGTGGTCACTAGGTGTGGTCAGATGTGTTGTGGTTGTGGTCAGTAGTTGTGTGGTTGTGGTCAGATGTTTTGTGGTTGAGGTCAGTCATTGTGTGGTTGAGGTCAGTCATTGTGTGGTTGTGGTCAGAAGTTGTGTGGTTGTGTTCAGTTGTTGAGTGGTTGTGATCAGTTGTTTTGGTCAGTAGTTGTGGTCAGAAGTTGTGTTGTTGTGGTCAGTAGTTGTGTTTGTGGTCACTAGATGTGGTCAGAGGTTTTGTGGTTGTGGTCAGTAGTTGTGTGGTTGTGGTCATAAGTTGTTTGGTTATGGTCAGTAGTTGTGGTCAGTAGATGAGAGGTAAGTATTTGTGTGGCCAGAAGTTGTGTTGTTGTGGTCAGTAGTTGTGTTTGTGGTCACTAGATATGGTAAGCAGTTGTGTGGTTGTGGTCAGTAGTTGTGTGGTTCTGGTAAGTAGTTGTGTGGTTGTGGACACTAGATGTGGCGACAAGTTGTGTGGTTGTGGTCAGAAGCTGTGTGTGTCTGGTAAGTAATTGTGGTCAGTAGATAAGAGGTCAGTAGTTGTGTGGTCAGAAGTGGTGTTGTTGTGGTCAGTCATTGTGTGGTTGTGGTCAGAAGTTGTGTTGTTGTGATCAGTAGTTGTGTTTGTGGTGAATAGATGTGATAAGCAGTTGTGTGGTTGTGGTGAGTAGTTGTGTGGTTCTGGTCAGAAGTTGTGTGGATCTGGTCAGTAATTGTGGTCAGTAGATAAGAGGTCAGTAGTTGTGTGGTCAGAAGTTATGGGGTTGTTGTCAGACGTTGTGTGGTTGTGGTCAGTTGCTGTATGATTGTGGTCAGTTGTTTTGATCAGTAGTTGTGTGGTTGTGGTCTGTAGTTGTGTGGTTTAGTTGTTGTGTGGTCAATATTTGTGTGGTTGTGATCAGTAATTGTGGTCACTCTCTTCACCTCAAATAAATGTTGCCCTCTATGTCTGTGAGTACCCATAGCAACGGCTCCGTTTGTGCTGCTCCATGATGATACAGAGAGCTGTTTGTAGACATCAGTATGCCACTTTTTGTCACTCTAAACTCCAAAAACAGCTGTAACTTGTTATTGGTAGAAGCTATTCCTAATTGGCTCTTTCCAGTCAGAGGGGTACAGCCCACCCTTCTCTTTAGAGACAGGCAAACTAGTGTTGCATGGAAACAGTAGCCTTGGCAACACTGCTGCCTTTTGGCTAAACCAAGAGAGAAACATGCAGTGGTTACATGCATTAAGTTTGTGCTTTAATATTAACTAAATACTGCACTCTGACCCACAAAACATCTTTGCTAGGTTCATGATGGTGTTAGACAAATAAAGAGATTGTATTCTTCTCTCCAATTAGGGTATAATCAAAAAACAATGTCTCTGGGGTTTTCATTCAGCAGCAGCTGGCAAAATGGCAGGACGGGACACTATCTTTCAATACACCTTGTAATTCTTCTGCGGTAAAATCTCGTACACCCAAATACTTCTCTGCAGCTGCCACCACTACATCTATTTTCTGTGATTTACATTCCATTTCTGCAGTACAGTTGATAACCATGGCTAGGAACGCTACAAAGCCAACCTTACTGAAGCACATGTTGGGAGAAAGGGTCTTCACTGGAAGATACAGGAATGTGCAGTGCCCTGATATTATTGGTCCATCATCACATCTGGTTTATTTGAACTATAAACACAAACGTTACGAACTATACAAGCAGAAACCATGATACAGGTAACAAAAACGGAAAACACACTTATGTACTGTGACTGTTGAAAATAATGACCCACACACAGGTGGATGTGTGGGGTGCCTAAATGCAATCCCCAATCAGAGACAACCTTGTACAGCTGTCTCTGATTGAGGATCATACCTCCCCTAGTTAGGGTATGAGGGCTCGACAGTGGTTCTACCACTCCCCTTATTGGGAGTAAGGTCTAACCACAGCCAAACCCTCACAGTACCCCCCCCCCCCCGACCGCAAAATAATCCCCCCTCTCAAAAAAATTATATACTAGGGGAGAAAGGGCGGAGTACTGGGGCGGTTGCTGGTGGAGGCTCCGGACCCGGCCTCGGACGTGCCGTGGGCAGTGAAGGCTGCTCCCTTCCTACCTCAGCGTTGCACACCCGGTCCGGTCCGGACCCCAGCGCGGTGATTTCCCCCTCAGTACCCACGAAGCACCAAGTCCTGTCTGGACCCTGGTGTGGAAGCCCCCGACCCTGGAGCGGTACAAACGACCGGACCCGGACTGGGTAACGGTGTGGCAGGTGGTTCCGGCTCTGGAGCTGTATGTTCCGGTCTGCGGTCCTTCGCTGGAGGCTCCGGGGCTGCGGGACATCACTGGAGGCTCCGGGCTGTGGGCCTTCGCTGGGGGTTCCGGGCTACGGACCCTCACTGTAGGCTCTGGGCTGCGGCACCGGTGTGGCAGGTGGCTCTGGCTCTGGAGCTGGGCAGACATCCGGACCCCGACTGGGCACCGGTGGAGCGGACTGCTCTGGCATGGGAGTGGAGCAGACTACCGGCCCCGGACTGGGCACCGGTGGAGCGGACTGCTCTGGCATGGGAGTGGAGCAGACTACCAGCCCCGGACTGGACACCGATGGAGCGGACTGCTCTGGCACTGGAGTGGAGCAGACTACCGGCCCCGGACTGGGCACCGGTGGAGCGGACTGCTCTGGCACTGGAGTGAAGCAGACTACCGGCCCCGGACTGGGCACCGGTGGAGCGGACTGCTCTGGCACTGGAGTGAAGCAGACGACCGGCCCCGGACTGCGGACCTTCGCTGTATGTTCCGGTCTGCGGTCCTTCGCTGGAGGCTCTGGGGCTGCGGGCCTTCGCTGGAGGCTCCGGGCTGCGGGCCTTCGCTGGGGGTTCCGGGCTACGGACCCTCACTGTAGGCTCTGGGCTGCGGACCTTCACTGTAGGATCAGGGCTGTGGACCTTCGCTGAAGGTTCCGGGTTGCTGACCTTCGTTGGAGGTTCCGGGCTGCGGACCTTCACTGTAGGCTCCGAGCTGCGGACCTTCGCTGTAGGCTCAGGGCTGCGGACCTTCGCTGGAGGTTCCGGGCTGCGGACCTTCGCTGTAGGCTCCGAGCTGCGAAACTTCGATGGAGGATCCGGGTTGCTGACCTTCGCTGGAGGCTCCGAGCTGCGAGCCTTCATGATATTATAAGCCCGCTCCCGTCTATCCATCAGCTTATTCACGAGTGCCAGCCGGCGTTCGAAGTCCTCCTCCTCTATCTCATGTAGAAACGGGTCCCGAGTTTCCGGGTTGGGTTGGGAACTGGCGTTGGAGGGTTACGACTGCCCCGATCTGCCCCGATCTTCCTCTCTCCATCGCCAATCCCCTTCCTGTGAGGACTCCATCGGGAGCCCCCACGAGTGAGGGAACAAAGGCACATAGTCGTCGTCTTCCTCCGACTCCTCTCCGTACCTTTGTTCCCATGGCTGTAGGGGCTCCTCCTGGATCCCCCACGAGTGCAGTGGCCGGGGCTCTTCCCCGTCTACCCCCGACCACCCTCATAGCCCCCCCAAAAAAAACTGTTTGGGGTTTCTGGGCTCCAGGCTGTTCCTTCGTTTCTTTTGCCCATCAATTTTTTTGGTCTCGTTTTGGTGGGTCATTCTGTCACGAGTGGGTGTAGAGAGAAACCAAGGAGCAGCGCAGCGATAGTTCGACATTGTTTAATTAAAACTATAAACACAAATGTCACGAACTAATACAACCAAAAACAACGAAGCATTAACAAGGAACGGAAACACACTTACTGTCACAGTGACTGTTGAATAATAATGACCCACACACAGGTGGATGTGTGTGGTGCCTAAATACAATCCCCAATCAGAGACAACCCTGTACAGCTGTCTCTGATTGAGGATCATTGCTTCCCCTAGTTAGGGTGTGAGGGCTCGGCTGTGGTCCTACCACTCTCCTATTTGGGAGTAAGGTCTAACCACAGCCAAACCCTCACAATCGGTAGAGAGCCTAGGGAGAGGGGTACTGTAACGAATGCCCCTCGCAGAGCGACACCCACAACATCCACATTGGTCATCAGGGTCACTATTTAACCTCATGTATTTCGTTTCAACCCTTGCGGGTTATTGTCTTTGTGTGTTGCCGTGTCCAATTAAATGTTAATCGTAAAAACTATTCCTCTCTGTTCATCTTTCGCCTCTTCACTCACTTTCACCCCTCGCAATATCACAAGAAGCACTGTTGTTGTAATATAAAAATGTGCAAATATTACACATATCTTTCATATTTTATTGTCATTCACAGACGATACAAATACTGTACTTATCAACATTTTGTCTGGTGGTGCTGGGGCTACCTTGCCAAACATGTCAGTCTTCATACCTTCCTGTATGGTGTCCCATATCACCCCCCAACCCTATATCTATTTTACAGAGTCACATTCCTATACATGCAAATGTATTTGTCTAATAAAAGTGATTCTGATTCTGATATTACTGAACAGATAGGTAGGTATGTAGGTAGGTAGGTAGGTAGGTAGGTAGGTAGGTAGGTAGGTAGGTAGGTAGGTAGGTAGGTAGGTAGGTAGGTAGGTAGGTAGGTAGGTAGGTAGGTAGGTAGGTAGGTAGGTAGGTAGGTAGGTAGGTAGGTAGGTAGGTAGGTAGGTAGGTAGGTAGGTAGGTAGGTACTGATGTACTGTCTTATTAGTAATCACCTTCAAATCAACATTTTCATCACATGCTTTATAAACAACAGGCGTAGACTAGCAATGCAGAGAGAAAGAAAATAGAGAACGATAATGTGGCTATATACATGGGGTACCAGTCCTGAGTCAATGTGCTGGAGTAGCCACACAGATAAATCAAGAAGATTGAAATACTGCTTGTTTTACCGTAAAACTGCCCTGTTCATCCTCATGCTAGCTAGCACACTTTAATTACACTGTTTAGTTTATTGGGTAATTGACAATCTTGGAGTTTAGATGATTATTCAGAGTACATCTAGTTGATTTCCATGCACACATTCAGTAACAAACAGACAAAGCAAAGTGGCCTACTGACAAATCATAACGTCTGGTGTGGTAATCCCCAGGTAATCATGAGGATGTCACACTGTCCAATAGGCCCACAGTTCAATCATATCCTCCTCTTCATCCTGGGTGATTAGGTATTTGGCAAAGTCTATAAAAAAATGCCTTAATCTTAATGCCCGTTTGACACCCACCATGTTTTGTATATAACCTCCCCAAACAGCACGAAGAGGAAGAGGAAGACAAGGCCTTCTCGGCCACCGTCTCCCCCTCATCTTCATTAACCCCTTCTCCCTGCGGCATTTCTTTAAGACTTCCTCCACTGGGCGATTCTATGAATCACGTCACCGTAAATCCTCTCAGGATTTCAAGATTTCGACGTTCACAAATCAAAAGGATATGAGAGAGGGAGAGAAATGCAGAGTGACTGGTGATTATAGTTTTACAGCTGCAATACTGCTAGAGTGTCCCTTTCTGAAGATAACAAATGGTGTGAGAGAGAGAGAGAGAGAGAGAGAGAGAGAGAGGAATTGGAAAATTGGAAAATGGAAAATTTACTTTTGTCAATCAGATCAGTGTCCTCTTTCACAGAGAGCATGATTGATAGGAGCAAATTGCACAAGCCCTTGCATCAGTGTCACCTCTCCCATGTCCTGTCATGGAGTATTTAGTCTGTGTAGACTGTCCATTTCTAACAGATCCATGCAGAATCTGAGACATCTCTTTATATGAGTCCACCACGTCATTCTCTGTATCAGTGGGGTCAGGTGCTAACCCCCTTTGGGCTCAGGATTGATTGGTTTCTGTGGCGTGCTTTGCCAAGTGGTGGGTTGCCCACATTTGGCTTCCTCCTCAGTCACAGATGGGTTTGTACTTCGTAATAAAGATTATGGTGAAGTACATAATAAACAAAGACAGTGCAAGCTGTGCAGACAATGCTGATGATGCAGAGTGTCAAGACATTTAGTTAGTGTGTAATTAGCAGGATATGATTATTTATGAACTACTAATACAAATGCAGTATCCTCTTTCCAAACGCTACTCCCATGTGTATCAGTTCTACAGAAGTACCTTGATAGGATTGAGTTGATGATAAAGCTGAACTGAGAATGGCTTGCATAAAGGTTTTCCAGGGTTGTATAAATCACACAGCCATAATGCTCTGCATGTAATTCATTCACTCTGGAATTAAATTGGGCTCGGAGCCTTTTCCAACATCCTGTCAGTGTTAATGAAAATTATGGCACAACCAAGCTCAGGAGGAAATACTACGATCTGTTCGAAAGCGTTGTTGAACCTGTTCACCTTCAAACAGCGTTCTTCTTTAGAATAATCGTTGGAGCTTGGTTTACAGAGAACTGTCTTTATTTACATTTCCTTGGTGGATCTCGATGGACAATAGTGGATATAGGCATATTGAGTGATCTTCTGGGGAGAATGGGATTTCACAGTAGTATTGAACCAACTCTTGTAAATCATTATTTGTATTACAACGTCATTCACCAAAACAGTTGGCAAGGTAACAGCACCCCACCCATACACAATGCCACTAGCTTGGCAATAAAGCTGAAAGAGGATGATAACTTTCATTAAAAATGTTATCAAAACAATAATGGTCCAAACATCATACCTCAGATTGATACAGAATACAACAGAAGGCATACATGTTTATTGTATGATTCAAATTTAGAAGCAAGCCATTTGTATGAATGAGACAAAGGGTGTGTGTGAGTGTTACAGGCCAATTTGACAAGGATCTCGTTATAAAGCAAATTATTCAATATGAATTGCAGCTGGCGTCAGTGAGTGAAATAACAGATATGGGCTTGGCTAATTCTTATTTCAAATCTTCCTGTTTCCTGGATTGTCTTTCCCAGGAGGGGCCTATTTCAAATTCTAATTTAGTTTCCATAATTCAGTGAAGTGTTCTTTGTTGGAGTTCACTCCACTAATTGGGGGCCATTACGAAATAGACTGCAGTCCACATGCTGTTTCCTTCATCCCAGATGTCTCACACATGGTTGCATAACACACGTCTCTTCATTATTGCACTACGACTACTTATTTGACATAAGTATTCCGCAGGAAAAGCATAGAAACAGGTCAGGTCCTGGTTACGGGTGGACTGGAATTTTCTCAGACAGGGGTGGCGGCCTGGGCTGGTTGGGGCAGGGGCTGGTCTCCGTGGGTTTGCACAGCATGCAGCGGCGGGCAATCTGGACTAGCGTGGCACGGAACCGCTGTATCCGGAAGGCATAGACCAGTGGGTTGAGGGCAGAGTTGACATGGGACATAAAGATGCCCACGTACACGGCGCTCTTGGGCATCCCACACTCCGGGCAGAAGAATTGGACGCAGTTCATGATATGCAGGGGTAGCCAGCACAGAGTGAATAAGAAGACGACGAGTGCCAGGGATTTGGCTAGCTTTAGCTCCTTGTGAAAGTACTTGCTGGTGTCGCAGGTGGCCTCGGCGCGCATGTTGAGCTGCTTCCGGATCACCCTGAAGATCTCGGCGTACAGCCCAATCATTATAGTCAGTGGAACCACCACCCAGCCGAAGAAGTTGAAGTAGACCATGTAGTCCATGCGCATGACCGTGGTAAACTTGCATACTATTATATCATTGCTGCTGGTGCTGAGGTTACCTCGTGTGTGCTCGTTGTGCCAGCCCAACATTGGCACCAGCCCAGTCAGGACGGAGAGGAGCCAGCACAGGAACACTGCCACCCACGCCCTGTTCTGGGTCACGATGATGCTGTACCTGAAGAGGACCAGAAGAATGATCAAAGTCGGTTTGAAAAACTACGCAGTCAAACATAGAACATACAAAACAGTTGGAGGTAATGTTTAGCTTAGACTTCAGATTATCTCCAGTCAAATCTATCTAAAAACCCTTTTCATAAGCCACATGTGTGAAATGATTGACAGATGCTTTAGGCATGAATTTTAACAGTACATGTTGTTATAAGTAGCAAAGTATGAGCTGTTGTGAATAACAATGATGCACAATCTTGGTTTAATGCATTATAAATGTATGGACTGTCATAGGCTACTGTTATACCTATTAGCTTCAGTGCCACTCAAGCTAACAGGGTGTTAGACTTATTCTGTGACAGAAGCACAATGTATTCATATTTGCATTGAAGGTGATTCATAAAGTGTCACCAAATTTCCTCAGGATAAAGATATGGATTTTATAATGCAAAATACTGAGCTAAGCAAATGTAATTAGCCAATTTTCTTTTATGTGAGAAAATAAAAGGTGGTACTATGAAACCAATACAATTATTATTATTATTATTATTATTATTATTATTATTATTATTATAATTGAATATCAAACAGCCAAATTAAGGAACTGTCCCCTTTAATAGTAAGTTCCCACTGGGCACAGATGTCAAATCAACGTCTATTCCACATTGGTTCAACATAATTTAATTGAAATGGAAACAACGTTGATTCAACTAGTGTGTACCCAGTGGTTTGGTCCCCTGTCCACAATATAAATAAATAAGACGCACCAGGAACTCTTTTTTTTACCTTTATTTTACTAGGCAAGTCAGTTAAGAACATATTCTTATTTTCAATGACGGCCTAGGAACAGTGGGTTAACTGCCTTGTTCAGGGGCAGAACGACAGATTTTTACCTTGTCAGCTCGGGGATTTGATCCAGCAACCTTTCGGTTATGGGCCCAACACTCTAACCACTGGGCTACCTGCCAAAAATGCCTAATGAAACAGCCTTAAAAGATCACTCGGATAGGAACATTTTAATATACTTAAAAGCTTTCAATGTCTGGCCCATTGATTTCTATTCAACTAAGCAGAGCTATGTGGCCTTCTAGCAGTCTGAGAGAAACTGTCCTCAGGGGCACTACATGACCAAAAGTATGTGGACACCTGCTTGTCGAACATCTCATTCCAAAATCATGGGCATTAATATGGAGTTGGCCCCCCCTTTGCTGCTATAACAGCATCCTCTCTTCTGGCAAGGCTTTCCATTAGATGTTGGAACTTTGCTGCGGGGACTTACTTCCATTCAGCCACAAGAGCATTAGTGAGGTCAGGCACTGATGTTGGGCGATTAGGCCTGGCTCGCAGTCGTCACTCCAATTAATCCCAAAGGTGTTCGATGGGGTTAAGGTCAGGGCTCTGTACAAGCCAGTCAAGTTCTTCCACACCGATCTCATTCAAACGTTTCTGTATGGACCTCACTTTGTGCATGGGGGCATTGTCATGCTGAAACAGAAAAGGACGCTGAAACAGAAAAGGGCCATCCCCAAACTGGGGCGGCAGGTAGCCTAGCGGTTAGAGCGTTGGGCCAGTAACCGAAAGGTCGCTGGTTCGAATACCTGAGGTGACAAGGTGAAAAACCTGTCATGGTGTCCTTGAGCAAGGCACTTAACCCTAAATTGCTCCAGGGGCTGACCCTGTAGGTAGGCCGTCATTGTAAATAAGAATTTGTTCTTAACTGACTTGCCTAGTTAAAAAAAACTGTTGCCACAAAGCTGAAAGCACAGAATCATCTAGAAGGTCATTGTATGCTGTTCCTTTCACTGGAACCAAGGGGCCTAGCCTGAACCATGAAACACATCCCCAGACCATTATTCTTCTTCCACCAAACTTAACAGTTAGCACTATGCATTGGGGCAGGTAGCGTTCTCCTGGCATCCACCAAACCCAGATTTGTCCGTCAGACTGCCAGATGGTGAAGCGTGATTCATCGCTCCAGAGAATGTGTTTCCACTGCTCCAATGGTGGCAAGCTTTACACCACTCCAGCCGACGCTTGGCATTGCGCATGATGATCTTAGGCTAGTGTGTGGCTGCTTGGCCATGGAAACACATTTCATGAAGCAACCGTGGACAGATGATTTTTTGAGCTTGTGTGGCCTACCACTTCGCGGCTGAGCCATTGTTGCTCATAGACGTTACCCCACTTCACAATAACAGCGCATACAGTTGACCGGGACAGCTCTAGCATGGCAGAAATTTGACGAACTGACTTGTTGAAAAGGTGACATCCTATGACGGTGCCACGTTGAAAGTCACCGAGCCCTTCAGTAAGGCCATTCTACTGCAAATGTTTGTCTATAGAGAACGCATGGCTGTGTGCTCAATTTTATACACAAGTCAGCAACGGGTGTGGCTGAAATAGCTGAATCCACTCATTTGAAGGGGTGTCCACATACTTTTGTATATATAGTGTACATTGCTACCGCATACTCACACATCAGAAATAAACAATTTACATAAGTAATCACACCCCTGAGTCAATACATGTTAGAATCAACTTTGGCAGCGATTACAGCTGTGAGTCTATCTGGGTAAGTCTATAAGAGCTTTGCACACAAGGATTGTACAATATTTGCACGTTTTTATTTACATTCTTCAAGCTCTGTCAAGTTGTTTGTTGATCATTGCTAGACAGCCATTTTCAAAACTTTCAAAAGGCCACTCGTAAACATTAAATGTGATCTGGTAAGCAACTCCGGAGTATATTTGTGTTTTAGGTTATTGTCCTGCTGAAAGGTGAATTTGTCTTAGAGTGTCTGTTGAAAAGCAGACTGAAACAGGTTTTTCCTGCTTAGCTCTGTTCCGTTTATTTTTATCCCCCAAAGTATTCCCTAGTCCTTGCTGATTACAAACATACGCATAACATGATGCAGCTTTAAAATATGAAGAGAACATAAAGCCAATTTATTTTCTAGATTTACATGACTGCCGTATTACAAACAGGATGCATGTTTTGGATTTTTTAAAAGTCTGTACAAGATTCTGTCATCTGTACAGGCTTCCTTCATTTCACTGTCATTTAGGTTAGTATTGTGGAGTAACTACAACGTTGTTGATCCATCCTCAGTTTTCTCCTATCACAGCCATTAAACTCTGTAACTGTTTTAAAGTCACCATTGGCTTCGTGGTGATATCCCTGAGCAACTGAGTTACGAAGGACGCCTTTATCTGTGAAGTCACTGGGTGTATTGATACACCATCCAAAGTGTAAGTAATAACTTCACCATGATCAACTTCACTGTCTTTTCTTTTTTTTTTTACCCATCTACCAATAGCTGCCCTTCTTTGTGAGGCACTGGAAAACCTCCCTGGTCTTTGTGGTTGAATCTGTAATTGAAATCCACTGCTCGACTGAGGGACCTTACAGATTGTAGGTGTGGGGTACAGAGACGAGGTAGTCATTCAAAAATGATGTTAAACCCTATTATTACACACAGAGTGCACACTATTATTGCACACAAACTTATCATGTGATCTGTTAAGCACATTTTTACACCTGAACTTATTTAGGCTTGCCATAACAAAGGGGTTGAATACTTATTGACTGAAGACATTTCAGCTTTTCATTTTCTAATTCATTTATAAACTTAATTTGAAAAACATAATTCCACTTTGTCATTATGAGGTCATCTCATAATCTATTCTAAAATCTAAAATCTCAATTGAATCCATTTTAAATTCAAAATGTGGAAAAAAGAAGTCAAGGGGGCTGAATACTTTCTGAAGGCGCTCTAAGTCAATGTATAATTAGAATGAACAGAAAATGGTCCTCACTAGGAAAACAGTAAAATATTGTCCATCTCATTATGGACAATCCTCTATTAAAAGTTTAAAACCCCTAATATACTGTAATTTCAATTTTAGACCAGATAAATGTATTTCTGATACAGTTACAGTACGTTTTTGTGTCATGAATTGTTGTTTTTCAGACTGTTTAGTAAATAGCATAAAACCTGTGGCTATACGGTGGACTCACTTGATGGGAATCTTGACCCGGAGGTAGCGGTCGATGGCGATGGCCATTAGAGACAGGATGGAGCCCTGGGTGATGATGAGGAGCAGACAGGAGAGGAAGAGGCAGGTGTAGAACTGAGTCTTCAGCCCCAGACTGATCACTACAGCCAGGGGAATGACCAGGGCTCCCACAGCAATGTCGGCCACCGCCAGAGACACGATGAAGCAGAACGTGGTGTCCCTCAAGGCGCGGTTTACACAAACCACCAGCACCACCAGCACGTTGCCCAGCACAGAGGCCAGGGCGATGGCTGCCTCGATGGAGATGTACATCATGTCCTGATGCTCCCATGGCTTGATTCCGAGAGAGGAAAACATTTTAGAAGTCCTCAGATCTCCCCTTGCCTTGCCTCAGATTGGAAATGGTTTAAGAGGTTGTTCTTCAATTGGTCCTATGGATTGAACTAATTTCATTGTGTCCTCCTCCATTTTGCGTGTTCCCTCTGAGTAGCTGCTGTTGAGAGAAGCATGTGTTGTCGCTGACCTGGCATTAACTGAGTGGACCCTATGTCAATGAGGGGATCTGGAGAGATGAATGCCCAGCATCCTCTTCTAGCTCCACACTGACGGCTGACAAGCTGATCCCCTGCTTCTCTCCTCCTCTCCTCCTTCTCCTCACTTGCTCTCACTCTTGGAGAGAGGCTCTCTCTGAAACGAGGGAGGGGCCTCTTTGTCTTTGCAGCAGTGCTCCCATCACTCCTCTGGAACAGTAGCGAGCTCCTCACATACCATCAGAAGTGTGTGTGTGGGCGTGTACGTGACATGTGTGTGTTTGCGTGTGTTATAGAGGGGAGCTGTGACGTTTTGTGCTGGCAGGAGGTGCTTATTAAACAAGCATTATGGAGATTGGATGCTTTCGGCAGTGCCAAATGGAAGTGCCAAGGTGCCATCTTAAGTTTTTAGTACTCTGTCACTTGAGATGCACTGCAGACAGGACTGTGACACTTACCCAAGAACATTTGTGAACATTCTGCCCCCACGCATTTGTGCTAACCAAGACTGCTGTCATCCTCTCAAATAGCTTTGAATAAATGAATGGACCGTACACTGTGTCCAGATGTTCTGTAAGTGATGTGATGTTTTTACTTCCTGAATAACCACACAGAGAATCTGTAGAAATAGAAATATAGATAAATGTTATTCACTGCCTTTTTGCCTTTAGCCTTAATTAATAAATAAATGAATCATCTTTAGTGTGACTGGCGTGCTTCCCAGTCTTAAGGCTAACCTACACTCTTTAATCAGAAAGCATCAACACATAAGATACAAGTTGAGTAATTAGAGTTGTGTAAAGTGCAAGTTATTATTTGAGGTTATTCAGGTGCAATCCATGGTTTAATTTCATACCCCAGCTAATTCACTTGTGAGAAAGATAGTAAGTTTCGAATAGTACATTAGTGCTTAACAGCACCCACTGCGTTACAGTTATGTTATTCTATATCGGCAGGCAGATGATTGTGATTGTGATCTTCCTTTTTATCATCCTTTTCTGTGATTTTTTTTAACTTGAACTTCACACAGGCTAACAGCCCACCAGTCAATCGTCTTTCTGCATCTTCACTCAATCAATTTAAACATTCTGGACCAGCGCTTTGCTAGAATAGTCATGGAGCCAGAAGAGGGACACACAATTTAAACATTCATATATTGAAATATATTTTAATATGCATTGAAATGAATTGAATTGGAGTGGCATTGCAGAATATTGATGGCTGCCAGCAAGCCTTAGCCTCGTACGAACCATCCTGTTCAGGATGGTTCGTTCGAGGCTAAGCAAGCCTATAGCCAAAAACATTTAATTATCCTAAAACACAGTTTTCTCAATAAGGCAATGTTCATCTCTGAATCAGAAAGTCTTGGCAGTTGACAGCCACTTCAAAAGATGCAGTAATGAAGCAATCTCTGTGATAGCCCCTCTCAATCCATTAAGGAGAGCAACGTCTGCCTGTAAACACATTCATTTTATTCTCCCTTTTTTGGAGGAAACCAATGACTAAGGACTTTTTTGGGGAACATTGCCTCTGACCTCAGACTGTGCTCTGTGTGTTAGCGTGTTGGTGAGCAGACACAACAGTAACTCACTTGCATTGTATCACCTTTCCCATGTGCTGTACGTCATCTGCAGAGAGGGTCCCAGGCAATGTTCCCTGTGATATTTTGGGGCACTGAGCAAATTTTAGGTCTTGTGAGTGGAAACTTGAATGAATTTAGCGTGTTTACAGTGAACATTGAGGCTGAACCCTTACTGTTTTACACAGTAGCCAATAGGCTATTGTGGCTATTTGAGCATAATGTAGGCATACCAACAAAACCATTGGAGCAAATCC
Source organism: Thymallus thymallus (assembly GCA_023634145.1). NCBI lineage: Eukaryota > Metazoa > Chordata > Actinopteri > Salmoniformes > Salmonidae > Thymallus > Thymallus thymallus. Next base: position 41,103,186 of record CM042410.1, read on the forward strand.
TGTAACATTTTCACATGGAAATAGCTTTTGATTTATATGATTTAGTCTACAGTATACATTATGTGGTGTTCAATGCAGGCCTACATTGATTGAGACGTTTTTACATTATGAAGGACTTGATATTGTAGCGTTGTGCGGTGAAGCAGACACAGGATGCACGGAATAAAGGAGACAGAGCCAGGTTTCTTTTGCTAGCTCTAATGAGCCCAGATATATTTCCTCGTGCTTTGCACGACAGGGTTGGTGAGTCCCACTATTCTCCGCTCTGTAGTCTGTTTCTAGCAGGCACTTGACTTCCCTCAGCTATCCTACTCCGTGTCCAGTAGTGAAGAGAGCTTCCTGACACCTGTCTCCTCACCCTCTATACCTTTTCCCAACCCCCTAGCCATTCCACCAATAACCAAAAGGCACAGACGTCTCCCCCAATCAAACTCTCACCTGAACTAGTGAATAACTTTTAACATTAACTTGTTAAACCCCATTGGATAGTCCAACTCTCTCTCTCCTGCAGCCCCTCCCCTCAGGGTCCCATACCACAATATTATTTATTTTGTACTTTGGTCTGTAACACCATGGGCCAAATAGGTGACTGAAAGAAACCACTTTACAAAATGTAATTATTATTATTATTATTACCATACAGAGAATTGGACAATGTAGGCTACCCCTCAGACTATTGGCTTATTTGCATATTCAAGCCTGTTTCAAAATACTAAACTGCCCCTTTAATTATGACGTGAGATTTTTTACTTCACTGGCTTTCAAAGAGGGCTTGAAATGTGGCCTATTCGTTTTGTGCTCTTGTAGGAAGCAGTAACTCACCATTGCTGACCTATGCTTATCCATAACTGGGCTAAAAACTTGCTAACTAGCAAAGAATATCAACAGATGTGCACACGCCCGGCTCTGCGCTCTGATCTGAAAAGCCCATTCACTGGCTGTTCATTGAAAGACCGCCAATAGAATAGAACTCCGTTGCGCTCCGGCTCCGCCTACAACAAAGTAACTGACTCAATCTTGCAAAGTTAGATTTGTTATGTCGCATTGAAAAGGGCCTGTATAATGTTGATTTGATCACAGAAAAAAAACGTAATATATAGAGTGCAAACTAATGGGACAAACTCAGTTATGTTCAATCTCTTGCGTGGCAAATTTAGAGGGAACATTGATCTCAGGGACATTCGTCTTTGTGTGTGTGTCTAGCTGGCTAGATAACAACGACTAATTTACAGTCACGTCAAACAGTGCAGCCAGAATAACAACAAAGTAGCTTAATTTGCATTTGTTTAAACTGTTTTCTAGTGGCATTTATTTGGATACATCCATAACAATGAGCTATTGATGCCTGATTTCATCTGGCATCGAAAATGTGCTCTCTCGTCAGGACGCTGTTGTTCAGAGGAGCAAGCCAACAACACCGCTAACACAATCACTTCAAACTGACGCTGAAAAGACGGTTTTAACCAATCAGCATTCAGGATTAGACCCACCCGTTTGATAAAATGTACTAAACCTATAGACGAGCTGTTTCAGGCACATTTTAGTCAAACGGACCACTGATAAACCAACCTGTAAGCATACTGTAGTCTAGCAGTAGGGTGGCTCAGTTGGTAGAGCATGGCACTTGCAATGTCAGAATTGTGACTCCAATTCTCGGTGGGACCACCAATACAAACAATTTGGAGTGGAGTTGCTTTGGAAAAAGTCTTGCTAAATGGTATATTATCTACAGTAGACTTCTGACCTCTGGGTACGTTTTGCAACTGAAAACAACTGGCCAGTGATTACAACTCTGAGACTGTATCACTATGAATAGCAGTAATGAATTAGATTAGTACCATGCAGATATCCGTTAGGTTGCTCATGGGAGATTATGTGGCTGTGGCGAAGTGGTCCTATTACCGGTTACCATTTGAGTGCAAAGTTCTCCACATCCTCACCAAACGTTCTATTTTAGAGATGAAGGATGACTCCAACAACCCATTAGTGCTAATGCAGCTCTGAAGCTAGAGTGCAGAGCACTTGCTATCTTATTATGACTGCTATGATGCACCTCCAGAAACATAGAGCACAATGAGTCACCAGATGTTGTCGTTCTGTTCTGGGGGAGCCAGCAATGAAACAATGGCATTGAAAGCAAAATACCAATAGCATCTCAGAAGGTTAGGAGGAACAAAAGCTGCTCCTGCATTATCGCCCACACAACAACTTCAGTTATGGGCTGGGGCTTTATTGGACAGACTAGACTAGGCATAGGAAAATCACTCTGTCAGAGTTACATTTAATTTAACAGTTTGTCTACAAGCTTGAAAGAAATCAATATTATACAACAGACAAATAACCGAGCCACTGGTAAGCATGCTATCTCGTTACTTTTTCTGTATGTGTAAATGTCTCTTATAGTGGTTATTGTGTTTGTAGTAATGCGTTTGTTTGCTTCGGTAGCGTATCTTTTTTGGGGGGGATGTCATACCTGCTTTCATAAATTAAGTAGAATTTAAGGATAACTCAGCAAAATGTCCTACAGTAGTGTTGATTCTCTTGTGACCCCCCCAGGGGATTGTGGGTATAAACGTTTGACATCTGTATTGGAACATAGCCAAACATTACCCAACAATGACCCACATCCCTGGCAACTGTCACTCAACTGGATCAAACTGAATAAACCATTTATTGCTGAAGCAAACACATCATTAAATTATATTGCATTTTTTACAATATGCAAATATATCAACCATTGGCAATATATTTCCCATATGATAATTATACAGGTTCTAAATAAGGTATTGATTCTCTTTTTTGTAGCTGCTTGACAAAGAAATGTCCCCTCGGGGATCAATAAAGTATCTATCTATCTATCTATCTATCTATCTATCTATCTATCTATCTATCTATCTATCTATCTATCTATCTATCTATCTATCTATCTATCTATCTATCTATCTATCTATCTATCTATCTATCTATCTATCTATCTATCTATCTATCTATCTATCTATCTATCTATCTATCTATCTATCTATCTATCTATCTAAAGGACTATCACCTCTAATGACTGCCTACATTATTAACATTTTGTATCATCAACTGTGTAGCTTCTCCGTTAATATTTCTGGCCGCACCGTTAGGGTTGGTGCTGATATTGTTCTCAGTGGTCTGGTTGCTCTGAGAGCCCTGGTTGTCATCTTGACACACGAAGAACGTCTTCCAAATTCCTGGATCTCGCTGATCTTGAAGGCATGGAGGATTGGGTTGACAGCTGAATTGGCGCGGGAGAGGAGGATGCCCACGTAGAGGATGCCCACTGACAAATTACCAAAGTAGGCAACACAGTTCATGATGTCCTGCAGAAGCGAACAGTGCCAGTACCAGAAGTAGGTGTGGGACTGGGCACCACTCCCCACCTCCTCTCTCAGGTTCCTACGAATCGTACAAAGATGTAGCAGTACAGGACAGCCATGTGCTGTGTTGTTCGCTAAAAAAAGTGAACATTTATATTATTTTATACTAATACAGTTGCTCAGAGAAAGAGATTTTGTTTAACAAGTAATACAACAAGATCTCAAAGATAGGGGTCAAAATGTATGGATTCCCTGTTTTCAATCCTCCAGCACCCTACCCTTGCAAAGACAATGATACAGCCTTTTTCGTAAATGTTTTATGAGATCGGAGAACACATTGACCATTACTCCATACAGAATCCAGGTCCAGGTTCCAGGTCCGTGATATCCTTTTTCTGTGGTTATGGACTGCCCTCTTAAATACGAACCACATTCAAGTCACACCTCTATTTTTCTTATTATAAAAATTAGCTCAGTATTTGTATTATGTATTTTTTGCAGTCTTTTTTACTAAGATTGGAGAATTTAGGTTAAAAGTTGGGTGAAAAAAATACTGATTGTTTTGAAAATACATTAAGTTTTCAACATTGGTTCAACATCATCACATAGATTTTTGTTATTGTTGAAATGACGTGGAAACAACATTGATTAATTCAGATTTTGTATAGTAATGGGCTCGGAGTCCCTCTCCTCGTTAGAGACATCGTGTTGACGGGACAGGGCGTCTGCTTTCAGATTTTTGGATCTCGGATCTAGGCAAGAGTGAAGTTAAACCTGTTAAAAAACAGAGACCACCTAGCCTGGCGAGCATTCAATCTCTGGGCTTCCTGAATGGACACCAAGTTTTTATGGTCCGTCCAGATCACGAAAGGATGAGGTGCCACCCTCCAACCAGTGTTCCTGGGTCCGGAGGTGAAACCTCCCTTGAGCGCCACGAATGCCCTGTGAGCCTCGAGGGTCCAGCCAAAACGGGTCTGGGACTTGCGGGTTAAGGCCGTGAGAGGCGCTGCTACCCCATCAAAGCATATAATAGTCCTATAAAAATTGGCAAACCCGAGGAACCGCTTGACATGTTTGAGTGAGCCGGGACGGGGAAGTCGGTGACTGCCTTAACCTTAATAGGGTCCATTTGGATGCCGGCGGTAGAGATAATGTGGCCCAGGAAAGAGACTTGGGATACATGGAACTCACACTTCTCTATCTTGACGTATAGTTGACTCTGCAGGAGGCGTCTCAGGACTTGGGGGACGTGTAAGATGTGTTCCGGAAGGGTCTTGGAGAAGATCAGGATGTCGTCGAGGTAAAAAAAGACGAACCGATTCAACATATCCCTAAGAGTATCATTGACCAATGCTTGGAAGACTGGCGGTGAGTTCGATAATCCGAATGGCATGACTAAATACTCATAGTGGCCACTAGGGGTGTAACGATTCTTAATCGTAATCCTGTTCAGCCCTCGGTAATCGATGCAGGGGCACAGACCTGCACCAGCTGGAGATGTTGATGGAGCGGCTCCCGGGGTCTGCTGCTGCTTCAGGGGTCAAGAGGGAGTAAAGATGGCCCAGTGGAAGGGTGGAGCCGGGTAGGAGTTCTATGGCGCAGTCACTGTGATACCTAAAACGTCTTTGTGTGCTTTAGGACCATGCCTAGGACCATGCCTTTAGGACCATGCCTAGGACCATGCCTTAGGACCATGCCTTTAGGACCATGCCTTTAGGACCATGCCTATAGCGATCTGTCAGATAGCGATATGAGGTGGCTATTATTATTGTATAACAGCTGTTGTTTGTATGGAAATATTTTGCAGCCTTTTAGTTTCTTTTGTGCAATGTGAGTTTTTATTAGAGTCAGTATAGCAATGTAATGTTCTTGATTTGTCAGTTTCCCCTAGCTAATTCCCTACTTTTCACCCTGACACAGTATTAAACAACTCTACAGGCTTCCCTGTCATGGTGCATTATCAATACACAACCCTATTCTCATCATGTCTTAGCAGGATCAGATGGTGACAGGTGTCCCAGCCGGTCAGCCAGGCAAGACCAGTCTACAGAGCTTAGGTAAAATTTGCAGTATACAGTGTATTCACATTATCAGTGAATGATACAAAGTTCCATATTGAGTTTATGGGTAGCCCTGCAGTAACTACACGAAAGCAGCTTAATTTTAAAGCTACAGTCTGGGATCTGGGAATAATGGTCATTTCAATTATTGAACCATTGATTCTATTCTTGGATAATATAATGTAAATATGTAAACCAAGGTAATTCTTTGTCATGCCTCATCTTAGGAGGATCAGATGGTGACGGGTCTCAGCAAGGTCAGGCAGCCAGTGAAGACCAGTCTGTGTAATTTTCTCTGTGACGGAGCTAAGACTTTATTCTCTCAGTATAGCGGCTAAGAAATGCATTGCAATCAATTGGAAGGTTGGTTATCCTCCCACAATGAATGGCAGAATGGTGTGTGTTGGGTTGGGTTGGGTTGGGGCGCTGCAGGGTGGTGGACCATTAGGGACAAAAAAGAGCTCTACAAAACTATTAGGCCTACGATATTAATTATATGGAGGATATGTGTGTTAATATATATGCGTAGTTGTATGTGTTTTTTTTTTATCTTTCTTTTTGTTTCCAAACCACCCCCCCAAAAAAAAGGTGTTTTGGGAGAGAGTTGAGGTATTGACTAGACTGGTCGGGGTCTCTCCCTCTCTCCTGTTGCAGTGTGGAGCTGCAGGGTCCCCTTGGGTCAAGACCCGCCACTTTGAGGGCTCCCTCAGCTGCAGTTATCCCTTGAGACCGTACAGCACCAAGACTGTAGAGACAGGCTAATACTGCTGTTCCAATCCTATTGCTATGGGCATCACCCACACACTCCAGTGTTTCCCCTATATGCTAAATGGTAAAAGGTTTCAGTGTAAACTTAAGTTACTAAAACCAGGTATTAAGTAAGTAGATAACATAGTGGAGCAATGCAGGTGGCTTCGGCTGGCTGGTCAGTCTGGCTAAAATTTGATATAGAGGATGTCTTAATAAAGACAATCAATTTTGTTGTTGTTGTTAGATTGTTTTCCGTGGCCCAGATTCTTGGTTACTGAAAGACAAGTGGCAAAATATGCTGGCATCAACAGTGTTTCGAGAAAACCTCATGTCGTTGATGAGTTTCACCTCACACTCAAATGGTAAATATAGCTACATCATTTTCATATTAAACGAGTGTGTGCTTGTTGAAGCTAGCGTCTAGATAGCTAGTAGTGCATACATGTAAGTAAACAACCTTTTGAAAGACAATAAGTTAGCTAGCTGTATGCTCTCACGTAACATTATAACTTTAGCAAGTAATGAACAGATGGCAAGTCAATAACTAGCTAGCTATGTAGCTATGTTAATATTACATTTTCTGAATAAGGCTCGAGCCAGATGCCAGCGAGCTTTGCAAAGCAGGGTGAATAAACCACCAAATACGACGATATTAATAAAGCATCTTAGAGTAGGAGTGCTGGTCCCACCTGTTTGTTACTTCCTAAATATGGGCCTTGTTAATTTTCACTTCCTTTTCAAACATATCCTGTAGCATTCAAATTCAAGAGGAAGCCTAACCAGCTGATCATAAAAATATCTCTATGTCATGAGGGACATGCAATAAAACAGTAATGTGCACTTTGGATATAAATAGTGTTAGTTAGCTAAACAATTTTGTGTATGCTTCGCATATACACCCCTGTTTAAAAAAGTATTACATCAGGAAACATAGCAGTGTGTCTATAATATTTTCAAGAACATAAGACATGACACAGCTTTGTCCCAACAGGACAAACTTGGACTGAGTCGAGTTCCTGCAGATAGCCTGAACTGCCCAGATTGGATAGTGAAGGAGGTTAGAGACAAGGGGGTATCAATGTCTCCCGTCCGTATTTACTGCCGATCTCTAAAGGTAGTAGGATAGGTGTTCTGCTACTATAATACTATAAGTAGTAAAATATAGTGCACACATATTTTGACTTGGCCTACGTTGTCAAAAACCTTATAGTATTCCGATTACAACATGCAAGAGAGATTTTGCACATCATCTGTGAAGTGTTTGGTGTCGTTGAGAACGTTAAGCCTACTTCCCATCAGGATAGCTTCACTGAGCTAGATGATGATACATGGGTTACTTTGATGAGGAATATGAGGACTTTGAGAAGGAAACAGCTCAGACTCAGATAGATAAATAAAAGGGACACAAATTTGGCACCACTGGTCAGTAGTAAGCCACTAGAAGCTGCTGTAGCACAACTGTCACTTTATGGGGGGGTTGTAGTTAGTTAGTTAGTTAGTTAGTTAGTTAGTTAGTTAGTTAGTTAGTTAGTTAGTTAGTTAGTTAGTTAGTTGGGCAGTTAATTAAATGACTGCTCAGAAATGAGACTGTGTTGCTCTCTGTATGTTGTTACTTGTCCAAATGCAACTGATTTTAAAACTGTCATAACTGTTGCTCAAAACTGTCACTGGTTTCAACTGTCAACATTATGGATTAAAAAAAAATATATATATGTATTAATCAAGAACCATAAATCTAATTTAGATGTTAACTTTGTTACTATGATACAGTTAGAAACAGAGGAAAAAGGTGTACTGATAAATACAAATAAATACAAAACATAAATAGTCTACAAATACAGATAAATAAAACATACATTTAAACATAACTTACTGAACTCCTGCTCCTTAAAAGGATACTTCAGGATTTTGATGCCCTTTATCTACTTCCCCAGAGTCAGATGAACTCGTGGATACCATTTTTATGTCTGTGTCTAGTATGAAGGAAGTTAGAGCTATTTTCGCGAGCCAATGTTAACTAGCATTAGACGCAATGGCTGGAAGTCAATGGGTATCTGCTAGCATGCTAGCACTAATATCTAACTACCCATCATTATATTTCCCTCTATGCTGTCTACTTCTTAGAGAGAGTTTGATGGTCAGACTAAGCTGCCCACATCCCTAGCTAGCCTGGCACCCAAGTTGTTTGAATTCACCTTTGAATTCTCCACTCCTTCAATTTGGGCCTTAACCCACACAACTCACTGTACTTGACTTTAGCTAGAATGTTTCTGCTAAAAACAGGAAATGTCGTGAACTCTTTGCCTGGTTGGCTTTTGAACACTTCTGCCTCCCTGACAACCTCCACAAGGGCTAGAATGTCCTCGGTCTGGCAAGCAGCATGATGGATGCCACTAGACTTTGACACCTCCAACTCAGCATCTGCGGTGTCCATCAAGTCATTGAGGACACCAATAGACTTGCTAATCCTGTCTGCTCAGTCATGTTCGGACCCAGGCCCTGAAAAATAAAGCAAAGGGTTCGTCAGTAGTAGTATTAACTGTCTCATAACATGTGTCAGGCCTAATGGTTAACATTGTGATTAACTACACATACTGATATGTATCTTGTAAACTTGGCAATAGCGTCTTGGGAATTCCACAAGGTCTTGCTGTCCCTCTCTCACCATGTAACACCTCACACTACTGCCCGTCCCATAACCCCATGTAGTAATCTAATCTGGACGACCCTCCTGCTTCTCCCATTAATGGTTAAGGTTAGGATTAGGGGAGGGGATATTTTATAGCTGTACCAAGGGGAAACCTCACACTGGAGTGCTTGTGCAGGACAGTGGCTCCTTGGTTCTTCTCCAAGTGTACATTTGTGATGGTTTGCATGGACACAAAACCACATTATCCTCTGACAATAAAGTTCCCTTTTATGAGCACTGCTCTCCTCTACACTAATTACAAATTACAAAACCAACATAAATAATGAAATACACAACATTGGATTTGGACTGACAAGGTGTAATACAATTGTACGCTACTTAAGTTGTACTTAAGACTAATCCTTGGTTCTCTCCTGCAAAAGAATCAATCATGGGCCTTGGCGAGGAAAACAGGTGCCCCAGCTGACTGGCTGTCTTTTAGGCAACTGAGAAACAAATGTACTTTAGCTGTCAAAAAGGCCTAATCGAAACACTTCCTAAGTGCTATGACAGACTCTGACGGTGATCCAGCAAAATTCTGGAAAACCGTTAATTCTTAGGAAATTCCTAAGAAGAGGAAGAGCTCCGGTATTATAAGAAAAAAAATATCTGTGATGCTTTTAATAAGCATTTTATCACTGCTGGTTTTTTATTTGAAAAGAAAAGTGGCAAATGTGGTTCTGGCAAGTCCGTTGATTTCTCTTCTTGCTTTTCAACCACTAATCAGGAAAATGGAAATCCTGTCTTTAGTTTTCAGAATTTATCTGAAGCAGAAGTCCTAGCTGCCTTATGTGCCATTGATACTAAGAAATCCATAGGCGCTGACTATTTAGACCCGTTCTTACTTAAGTGTGCTGCACCTCTCATTGCTGGTTCAATGACACCCATTTTTTATCTAACTTTAAGCACAGGAACTATCCCTAAGGTGTGAAAATCAGCTTTTGTTCTGCCATTACATAAAGGAGGTGACTGTAGTGATCTGGATAATTACCGACCCATTTCTAGGCTCCCCTGTCTGGCAAAGATCTTAGAATCCTTAGTCAGTAAACAGTTACTATCTTTTCTTTCTGCAAACAGTATTCTTAGCATCCATCAATCTGGGTTTAGATCAAAACACAGTACCACATCGGCCACTATGCTTGTTGTAAATGATATCGCAAATGCCTTAGATAAAAGAAGGCACTGTGCTGTATTATTTGTTGACTTGTCTAAAGCCTTTGACACTGTAGACCATGCTATCCTTTTACATAAGCTGTCAGCTATTGGACTGGGTACTGACGCCTGCCGTTGGTTCTATGATTATCTTAAAGATAGAACTCAGGCCGTCTTGGTCGATGGGGTCAAGTCCGAACCGTTAAAGTTACTTAAATTTCCCCCCCGGGGGATCAATAAAGTATCTATCTATCTATCTATCTATCTATCTATCTATCTATCTATCTATCTATCTATCTATCTATCTATCTATCTATCTATCTATCTATCTATCTATCTATCTATCTATCTATCTATCTATCTATCTATCTATCTATCTAAAGGGGTCCCTCAGGGTTCAATAATTGGCCCTTTATTGTTCTCACTGTATATTAATAGCATTGGTGATGATTTTAAATATTGTAAATTCCATTTATATGCAGATGACACTGTGATTTATTCTACTGCTCCAACAGCCGAACAAACATTAATGCAGTTGCAGTCCGATTTTAAGATCCTACAGGAGTCTCTTTTACAGCTCAAACTTGTTCTAAATCTTAATAAAACAAATGTTATGTCATTTTCTAGGTCTAAACTCTCAGTTAGAAACACTCTTGCAATTACTAGCCTGGATGGCACTCAAATCGAGCAGGTCTCTGCATATAAATATTTAGGCGTATGGTTAGATGATAGGCTCTCCTTTCAAAAGCATGTTACTGAATTGGGAAAAAAGTTACAATTCAAGTTAGGGTTGTTTTACAGAAACAGGGCCTGTCTGTCCTCTGTATCTGTTATCTACAGTGGGGAGAACAAGTATTTGATACACTGCCGATTTTGCAGGTTTTCCTACTTACAAAGCATGTAGAGGTCTGTAATTTTTATCATAGGTACACTTCAGCTGTGAGAGACATAATCTAAAACAAAAATCCAGAAAATCACATTGTATGATTTTTAAATAATTAATTTGCATTTTATTGCATGACATAAGTATTTGATCACCTACCAACCAGTAAGAATTCCGTCTCTAACAGACCTGTTAGTTTTTCTTTAAGAAGCCCTCCTGTTCTCCACTCATTACCTGTATTAACTGCACCTGTTTGAACTCATTACCTGTATAAAAGACACCTGTCCACACACTCAATCAAACAGACTCCAACCTCTCCACAATGGCCAAGACCAGAGAGCTGTGTAAGGACATCAGGGATAAAATTGTAGACCTGCACAAGGCTGGGATGGGCTACAGGACAATAGGCAAGCAGCTTGGTGAGAAGGCAACAACTGTTGGCGCAATTATTAGAAAATGGAAGAAGTTCAAGATGACGGTCAATCTCCCTCGGTCTAGGGAACCATGCAAGATCTCACCTCGTGGGGCATCAATGATCATGAGGAAGGTGAGGGATCAGCCCAGAACTACACGGCAGGACCTGGTCAATGACCTGAAGAGAGCTGGGACCACATTCTTGAAGAAAACCATTAGTAACACACTACGCCGTCATGGATTAAAATCCTGCAGAACACGGAAGGTCCCCCTGCTCAAGCCAGCGCATGTCCAGGCCCGTCTGAAGTTTGCCAATGACCATCTGGATGATCCAGAGGAGGAATGGGAGAAGGTCATGTGGTCTGATGAGACAAAAATAGAGCTTTTTGGTCTAAACTCCACTCGCCGTGTTTGGAGGAAGAAGAAGGATGAGTACAACCCCAAGAACACCATCCCAACCATGAAGCATGGAGGTGGAAACATCATTCTTTGGGATGCTTTTCTGCAAAGGGGACAGGATGACTGCACCGTATTGAGGGGAGGATGGATGGTGCCATGTATCGCGAGATCTTGGCCAACAACCTCCTTCCCTCAGTAAGAGCATTGAAGATGGGTCGTGGCTGGGTCTTCCAGCATGACAACGACCCGAAACACACAGCCAGGGCAACTAAGGAGTGGCTCCGTAAGAAGCATCTCAAGGTCCTGGAGTGGCCTAGCCAGTCTCCAGACCTGAACCCAATAGAAAATCTTTTGAGGGAGCTGAAAGTCCGTATTGCCCAGCGACAGCCCCGAAACCTGAAGGATCTGGAGAAGGTCTGTATGGAGGAGTGGGCCAAAATCCCTGCTGCAGTGTGTGCAAACCTGGTCAAGAACTACAGGAAACGTATGATCTCTGTAATTGCAAACAAAGGTTTCTGTACCAAATATTAAGTTCTGTTTTTCTGATGTATCAAATACTTATGTCATGCAATAAAATGCAAATAAATTATTTAAAAATCATACAATGTGATTTTCTGGATTTTTGTTTTAGATTATGTCACTCACAGTTGAAGTGTACCTATGATAAAAATTACAGACTTCTACATGCTTTCTAAGTGGGAAAACCTGCAAAATCGGCAGTGTATCAAATACTTGTTCTCCCCACTGTATATATGTTTTTATGTGTGCTTTCAGATCCCTATATCAACAACGCCCACCAAAGAGGCAATTGCAAGGGGGCGTAGCATTTTCATGAACTTTTTCAATGAGCAAGAAAACTTCCTCAAAAGCCTGCAGGTCCAAGTAACCAAAAGTGCTGATACATATCCTGGAGGAGGAATTCACAATAAAGCATACTCAGTCATAGAGTAAACTTCCACTGGACAGCTGACATGATGTCTGGAGGAGAGGTGGTCTACACAGTGCTGGAGGTGCTGATCGCCATTGCCTGCTGCCTGGGAAATGTGCTGGTTATCTGGGCAGTGTGGTCAAGTAACGCTCTGCGGCAGCCCACCTTCTGCTTTATAGTTTCTCTGGCTGTGGCTGACTTCCTCGTGGGTTCTGTGGCCATGCCGCTGGCTGTGTTGGTGGATGGACGGGTGCACACCTCGTTCAATATCTGTCTCTTCATTAGCTGTGTGGTCATCATGTTGACAGTGGCCTCTGTCTCATCTCTGCTAGCCATTGCTGTGGACAGATACCTACGCGTCTTCATCCCTCTCAGGTGAGCTGTTATGGTAACATTTCAGGATGTTTACAGTTGGAAATACTCTTCTCCTATCTGTGTCCCGTGTTAACCACATTTTAAGAAAGAACATTATGCATGGGTGGAATCAGATTCCTTGTTTTCTTTTGCAAAGCAATTAATTAAAAAAGCATATCTTCTCTGCTTCAACAGGTACAAAAATACAGTAACAGAGAGGAGATCTTGGGTGGTGGTAGCAGCATGTTGGCTTGTTGCTTTTTTATTGAGCTTCCCTCCCATGTTTGGTTGGTACAACCGTGAAACATCATCTCATTCACAGAACTCAACCACCATCCTCTGCCATTTCCTGGCTGTGATCCCCATGTCATACATCGTTTACTTCAATTTCTTCCTCTGCACCCTCACCCCGTTAATTGTCATGGCTGTCCTGTACATCTACATATTCCGTACCATCTGGAGGAACCTGAGGGAGAAAGCGGGGCAGTCCCACACCTACTTCAGGAAGGAGAGGAACCTGGCCCGATCCCTGGCTCTGGTCCTGGTGCTGTTCGCCTTCTGCTGGCTCCCCCTGCACATTATGAACTGTGTTGCCTACTTTGGCAGCCCGTCAGACATACCCCACACAGCCTTCTACGTGGGCATCCTCCTTTCCCATGCCAATTCAGCTGTCAACCCAGTCGTCTATGCCTTCAAGATCCGCAGGATCCAGGGAGCGTACCTGAGGATCTGGAGGAGATTGTCTGTGTGTTGTGATGACAACCAGGGCTCTCAGAGCAACCCTACCACTGAGAACAATATCAGCAGCAACCCTAACATTGTGAGCAAGGGATAGTTAATGACGTGTTAAATGATAATCCCACCGATTTATTCTCTGATACTTTGAAAAAGATAATCCCATGGAGTGGTCGACATCATTAATATCATAATGAGCATTATCTTATCATCAAAACCATACTCACATTAAATGTAGATTCTTTACTAAAACTTTAGCTGACAAACTGGTTATTTCTATGTTTTTATCAAACACTATACAACGAACCACATGTCGGCTCATATCAATGGATGTGTCTTTTCTCCGTGCTTTGAATGGCACAAGCCAGTCTGTCTGTGATGGATGATAGCGCTACTACACTCCATGCTCAATTTTCATTGCTTTTAAATCAGCCCTACAGACCTCCTGAAAGGTAGAAATGAAAGAACAGGATTAATAAATGTGCGTGAGTTTGTCTGATTTGGAAACCAAACAAACGGCTCCATATGCGACGATAGGTAGACTATATTGTTTGTCAGTGTGAGACAGAAAGGGACGTCGCGAGCGTAACATTTGTGGAAGTAGTGCCACAGAAATTCAGCAATTTGTTGATTTTCTTGAACATTACATAACGTCATAATACATATAAACAGTATATGACAAGTAATCCTTCATGTACAGACTGGCAGAAAGTGAATGGCAGCGGACGGCGGTACGCTAGCAATGTTAACTATTATGCCTTTCCCTAACCCTAATCTTTACCAATACATCACAGAATTAACCTTAAAGCTCAAACCTTAACGGTGAAACTGCCATGTCCGTTTGCGATATTACAACAACAACAAGTTTACTTCAAACAATATATATTTTTTCCCTCTGGCATAATTGCACGCACGATAGAACATCCACGATGCTGGATGCTCCTCTCCTCTTTTTCATCAACAAAACAAAACCAATGTCACGTTTGCTGGGGCAAACAGTGGCGCTGTTTTCCGTCTTGCAGATTTCAGCTTTAACCGTAGCCCTTTCCTGCAGTCCAATGACCTAGTGGCCTCATGGGTGGAATGTTTTCATATCTTTTCATAACCACTGAAAATCCAATGTTTCTATGTCAAACAGTTTTTTTTATATTTCAGTCTTCTATGATGTATATAAAATGTAATATTAGGATGCAAACTCAAAATGGAATACATTTCAGCTCTATATCTGACATGGCACAGGTGTCTTCTTTTTTTTAAGCCTATAATCATTTGTGTGAGATGTATATTTTATTTAAAAAGTAGATTTGTTTAAGACTAACAAGAAACACTCTGTGTGACCCTGACTTAGCCCACTGCACCTTCCTGAGCGGTATGACGGCTGCGTGGTCCCATGGTGTTTATACTTAAGTACTATTGTTTGTACAGATGAATGTGGTACCTTCATGCATTTGGAAATTGCTCCCAAAGATGAACCAGACTTGTGGAGGTCTTCAATTTGTTTTCTGAGGTCTTGGCTGATGTCTTTTGATTGACTCAGAGGCATTGAGTTTGAAGGTAGGACTTGAAATTCATCCACAGGTACACCTCCAATTGACTCAATTTATGTAAATTAGCCTATCAGAAGCTTCTAAAGCCATCACATCATTTTATGGAATTTCCCAAGCTGTTTAAAGGCACAGTCAACTTAGTGTATGTGAACTTCTGACCCACTGGAATTGCGATATAGTGAATTATAAGTGAAATAATCTGTCTGTAAACAATTGTTGGAAGAATTACTTGTGTCATGCACAAAGTAGATGTTCTAACCGACTTGCCAAAACTATAGTTTGTTAATATGAAATCTGTGGAGTGGTTGAAATATGAGTTTTAATGACTTCAACCTAAGTGTATGTAAACTTCCGACTTCAACTGTAGTTAGTTGATTTAATAAATAACAGTCATCACATTAATGAAAGTCACGTCACAACAACTTAGGCTATTTACTGCCAATTCAGCTGTCAACTCAGTCATCTATGCCTTCAAGATCTGCAAGATCCAGGAAGCGTACCGGAAGATCTGGAGGAGGTTCTTTGTGTGTCGATAGGACAATCTGGGCTCTCACAGCAACCCCTGAGAAGAATTTCAGCAAAACCTTAACCCAACCCCTGGCATAGAAAATGTGCTCACTTGTCAGGACACTGTTGTTAAGAGGAGCTAACTGGACATCGAATTTGAATATTGAAACAATTTGCAAATGTCGGAGAGACAGACAGCAAGGTTTATACAAACCTCTGCTGTTGAAATCAAAATGTTAGTCTAAAATAAATATGAGGTCTAGATGCTTTTTATAAATTGCTTGGCTGGGTTGATGAGACAGTGGATTGTTTTTGCAGTCAGATAGAACAGAGTAAATAGGCATTTTAACATCATAGATTTAGCTGGTGGTAACTTGTGGAATAGACACCGGTTGGAATGCGGTTTTAACCAATCAGCATTCAGGATTAGACCCACCCGTTGTAAAACTTTTTTTAGTTTAGCATTGTTCAACGGTGTTGGCATATCACAGCAAATTGCATTTCTTGTGAATGAAACTGAAGGAGAGAATGAAAAGCTTGCAAGTTTCATTTCAATGTTGCATTTCCTGTGTCTAAATGTCAGTTCCTCAAATGTGCTATATACAAGAATTTGTATATTTTCATAATTGTTACCTTCTCTAGTAATACAGGGGTTTCCTAGAATTGGAAATAAAATGTACCATCTTACAATTATCCAATAAAGGAATACTTCTCTATCTACCTTTTTTGTAATTATGGTATTTTTAACACAACCATTTACACTTCTACTTTTCACAGGTTGTGTTTAACGTTAAGAGTCTGTACACCTATACAAATAGCTCTCTGACATTCTTAAGAAATCCAATCTAAAGTAAAGTTTTTATTTCAAAATTGTTAGTAAAATACATAGTATTACATTCGATGTATTATACAAATGTTGTAATGACAATATTGTGTCTTGATTAATGTCAATTGGCTTGCATGACATCCCTTATCTCCGGTATTATTCCCCTGGTCTTGTGTAAGCACGCTAGATGGCAGGGGAGATGTATTTTATTATTGCGATATGGCATATTGCAATAGAAGAACGAATGCATTGTTCCTGCCATAGTGATACTCTGTATCTGACCTCAACTGGCAGTTGTTTCTCTTTTCTTTAAAGAGAAGTAGCTACATACTTTCAGTTTTGTTGAAATTCAAACTAGGTCATACTGTAACTGTTCAAGTCATCGTGACACTAGTGGAAAATGTAGATGTAGTTGTCCCTCATGATGATTTTTGGGATTCACAGACTTCAGCCTCCCTAGACCGCTGATGAAAATAACAGGAAACCTGTTCGATCACCATGCACTGCAAAATCATTCTGTCTATGGATACGGAGAACATCAACAGATTAACATCAACACGCCAGAGGATACATCCGTTGGGCTCTGCTGGGAAGATTGTATTTTTTTTATTCTGCTTTGCCACTAAAACCATAATAAATACTGAGAAATAAAATATTGAGTTATTGTTATGGATTTTATTATTCATAATAATAACAATACAGGAGGAGAGTTAGTACTAATGCCAAAAGGTTCTTCGAAAGGTTCTTCGAAGATCCATTAAAAGGGGTTCTTTGAAGAATCCTGTTAAAGGGTTTTTCGAAGAACTTATAGGGGTTCCCCCACTGTTTCAATTTGAAGAACCCCTAAAGGATACTCCAGGAACCTTTTCTTTTTAGAGTGAAGGGACGCAAAAAGGCATTATTTTTGTGGAATGACCCTAATTGACTGGCAGTAAATGGGTAGGCCGTCATTGTAAATAAGAATTTGATCTTAAATGACTTGCCTAGTCAAATAAAAAATAATTTAAAAAATGTATAAACCTATATCATGTATAGTTATGTCAGATTAAAGGACTAGATGCTTGTTTAATGGCTTTATTTAAGCTTTATTAATTCATAAAACCATGAACAATGTTACCATAAAACAATGTTACCATAAAACATATCACAAGCCTAAAAGCACATATTAAGGTCTTGATTTGGTTCCGGAGAACCAACCCTTAGAGTTTACATTTTGTAACACTAATACATTCTCTATTGAGTGCATTTCATATCCTTTCATTCTTGAGTAGCTCTGAATCCTGAACCTACGAGAAGATCTCTGGAGTCCTGCTGCTCCTTGGCCACCAAGTGGCGCTGGCGAGACTATATCATAGTGAGATTGCATCCAATGCATTGAGGAATTCAGAGAGCAGCTTCCTTTGAAGTTCCTCGTCGCTGCAGACTGTCATCGTGCCTCTCAAGGAAGGCAATAGACTGTATAGTTATCACCTGAATAGGATTAAATCCCTCCCACAAACTATACAACCTACTACCTCACCTCGCCAGGACACATTCACCTGAAAGACTGACGGATGAAGGGGGAATGTCCTTCAAACACACTCAAACAGATGCAGCGAGAGGCAACAACACCAACGCACTCGCCTTAAAGTACACTTTCACTCAAATAAAGCATTGGGTGGTCTAACAAAGGAAATGTTGCCCATCCTCATTTTGTCATGGAACAGTGAATGGGTGTATTGATGGCCAAGGGAGAACGGTCAATCTTCAGGGGTATTGACGATCAGTCTGTCTCCTTAGGAAAGACAGTAGATTGTATAGTTATCTCAGAGGGAGGACATATACCCCACAACTATTCAATCTACTACCTCAGCCTCAAGGACAGGTGCTTAGTCTGACGTCGACCCGAAGATGAGGTTTGGAGTTCTACTGGGGAACTGTGAGAGAAAGAGAAAGAGAAAAAGAGAGAGAGAGAGAGAGAGAGAGAGAGAGAGAGAGAGAGAGAGAGAGAGAGAGAGAGAGAGAGAGAGAGAGAGAGAGAGAGAGAGAGAGCATTTGTATGGTTATTGGTTGTTCATCACTGTACATAAACACATACACACACCATTGCACATTTGCACTCGTACAAAAAACTCAAACACACAGACGCTCAAAAACACTACAGGACAGTACATTAAACCAACTTGAATTAATCAGGCATTAACAGGAACCCTGCACATATCCAGATTATTAATCAGGCATTAACAGGAACCCTGCACATATCCAGATTATTAATCAGGCATTAACAGGAACCCTGCACATATCCAGATTATTAATCAGGCATTAACAGGAACCCTGCACATATCCAGATTATTCAAATGACATCCCTCGCATTGGACTGAAGAGGAGGTAGTCTGGTAACAATTTTATAGGGAATTACCTCCAAGGAGCAATTTCCTCTCTGGTTCTGGTTCTGCTGTTTAATCCTGGGCCTGGTTCAAGTTCGCCACTACAGAATGAAGCTGTGAAAGCTCAACTGCTTCGCTTTGTATGAACTGCGTTACTGAACTGCATCAGTTCACAACATCCCAAGAAATCATCTGTTCGTGTTATGGCAACGACAGGTTTGTCCGTGGCACTATGACAGTTATGCGGACAGCAGGCATGTCAATGTGATCGCAAGGTAGCTTTTGCCAAAATATAATAAAATAAAGACGAAACAATGCAGGCGCTACGGAAAGTGTGCTAATTTGTGCAAGCCTAAAGCGTAACTCACTGGCATCCAGAGAGGTTGGCATAGTAATAAAGGACAACCGTGCCAGGAATTAGTGCCCATTTTTTCTAGAAACTTGGCTCTTTCCAGCCCTACAACCCCACGGAAGCTTGCTGTTTAATTGCTTGCTTATTTAAACATGGATCCCCCGGTTGCCTCCCCCTAGTCTGCACAGAGCTGTGTGGATAGCCTGCGAGAAATGCAAAGGAAGGAAGGGGAAAGGATGAAAACAAAATGGCAGTGCTTCGGCCATTTTAGGGAGTTGCTTGGCACTCTTAAGTGACAACATCTGCGGGGCAGAAACCTGTGAAACTCTCTCAGTGCTTCTTTTAATCCATCAGATTGGAGATGTTGTCCATCAGTTTGTTTTGTCCGGATAAAAGGTGGCACTGTTAGCCCCATCTAGCTGAATAAGATCAATGACTTTACCACTTTTCAGATTCCATAATTTCAAAGAAATGAAAAGTTTTTATGCTGACATGGTATTTGGTAGTGAACTATACATTTTTGTTGTAACTAGTCTCAGTCCCACCTAATGCAATGTTGTTTTTTACCAGTGGAAAGCCATTTACAGTTCTTTGAAAAAGAGCTCAGTATTCGCTGTGCCAACTAGAGTTTGAAGTACCAGCTGGGCAGTGCAGCCCATGCCCCCCAGGGCAATCCTTTGGCTGGGTGGGTTGGGCCGGCTCAGGCAGTGTTATGGTAGACGATGGTCAAACCATGAAGAAGCCCCGCCGCTTTGCATAAATTAGCATGTAAACAATAGCCTCAGAAAGGCACCGGGGCAGTTCATTAACATTCTGAATTCCTCTTTGGCCTAGTTAAGGCAGACAGTGATTGAAATGTTTTGGCAGGCCGCGCGGCTGTTTTGTAGGAGTGTCAGGGCCTGCTTAGTGGGGCCGAATGAGAAGGCAGTGGGGTAGGCCTTAATTGAGATGTTGAATTAATTAGACTCTGAATGGTATCAGCCTCCCTTGACTGGCCACTGTACACAGACGAGACAGACTGAGGGGGAAACTGCTTTCTATTGAAGTCTTAGAAGCTGAATCCTAGTTTTAGTTACATTGATCTTGAAGTTAAGATTCAGCTTTTTGAGAAAGAGAGATTAATTCAGGAACACTTTCTATGAAGTCCGTACACATAATGCATTATACATATACTCATAATGCACTATGATAGAGTAATAATGCAGTATAATCATAGTTATAGACACACATAAAGACTTATGTAGACTCATAACTCTGTATACCAATACTCCTAATGCATTGTGAGTATAATCATTGCCGGTCACTTTTTCCTCAAGGACCATATAGCATTATAATGACCATCAATGTGATGCATTTCAAACGTTTTTGTCAATGACAATATTACTTAATCATAATCTTTGTTATGGTGTGTTATAGCATACTTATAAGCCACTATAAAGTCATCTTTGATTGCTTTAGATAACATGATGAAGTACCTGAGGCAGACAGATATAATACACCATAAAGTGCACAGCAAATGGGCCAGTGTTGATTTTTCAGCATAACATGTCTAGTGTTGATTCAGGACTTAAATTCACTCTGAAATTAACATTCAGTGGTGTAAAATAACCCCAGTGTTGGTGTTAATAACCAGAGTTCTGCACCAACTGCTGTTCACGAGTCTATACAGCTAAAGCAGCTTCTGGACTGAGAGAGAGAAAAAGTTGCCGAACGAGATGAGGCTCTAAAGAAATCCTGAAAGATGACAAAGTCTTCCTCCAAGGGGAACTAACCAAGAAGGAGAACGTCATCTGTGAAAAGAAGAATCACTTGAAGCCATGAAAAGTAGAAATGAAAGAGAGGCCCAGTGAAACTGAGAAGATCTGCTCCAAACACTCACATACACACACAGATTGGAAGGAAGCCACACTCAAAGACACCCAATTAGATTCAAGTGACAAATAAGTGAGATTTGAATGAATAGCACAACATCATTAATAACAAAAACACATGTGTCAGACTTGTGTCCGTGGATTGTGTGTTATTCCTGAATGTTTAATTAACTACTTTTAATGTGCCTCTTCCCTCAGTGAAAAAACACAAGAAGGTACAAGTTGGCTCTTCAAGGCCTCAAGCATGGAAACTCTATGAGGCCCGCCTTTGAGACTGTTGGACTGGACCGGACCACGATTGCCCGTACAGCTCTAGTTGCCAGACATTCGTAGCCTTTTCCTGCAGTCAAATGACTGAAAATCCGGTGTTTCTATGTCAAACAGTTTTGCTATATATATCAGTCTTCTGTGATGACATAAAGTGTAATATTGGGATACAAACTAAAAATGTAATAGGTTTCATGTCTATATCTGACAGTGGCACAGGTGTCTTCTTTTTTTTAAAAGCCCATAACCATGTGTGTGAGGTGTATACTTTTGTTTCAAAGTAGATTTGTTTAAGACTACCAAGAAACACTGTGTGACCCTGATTTAGACCACTGCAGGGTTTAGACCCCTAGAAAGAGAGGGTGGAGAAGATGGAGAGATGCCACTCTGCCATGACCCCGGGTGATGAAAATAAGATATCAAAATAGACAGAGAGCTGTTGCCCATTGCTGGTCCTAAGTAAGACGTTACTCTGTTAGATGCTGCTGTTTCTCTTTGTCGTTAAATCTGATGCTCAGTTGGTAGAACATGGCGCAAGCAACGTATAATGCTGCATAATGCATAATGCATATAAAGCTTCGTACCAAGTGTTCCCATTTAGGTAATATCCAGACTCTATACAATTATTCAGATGTCTTAATAAAGTCAAATAAGAAATGCATTTTTTATATGGATTCATTAATGATTATCTTATTGTTTATGAATAATAAACAAAACAGCTCGCTAACCTGAAATAAGATGTTTGTCAATTTCAAAACATTTAATGGTAAAATAGCTTAACACATTAGTGACGCTTGATAATAAAAATAAGGTTGCAATAATCACTTATAATGGTTTTAGTAACTTGTAACAAGTAACAAGAAGCTATACAAGCTATACAACCTGTCGCACACCATTTTTTCCTGCTTGAAGTGCTCAGGCCTCATAGGTCTGTGAGAGATTTGTTGTCTGAAGGTTCAATGCATGACAATAGGGAGGGAAATGGCTGAGAATCCAGAATATGTTCAATGATTGAGTGTATTTGGATTAGTGTATTAACTGTATCACTGTACGAGTCCAAATTATATAAACACAGATCTGCAGATATATAGTAAAATACATATTTGTACACATAATATATAGCCTACCAAAACAGACACATTCAAACTTGGAAAATACAGACAGTACTCACAAAAACTCAATGTTCAAGTCAGCTAAAACCTATATCCTTATTTTCAAGTGTTCAAATCCCAGACTGCTCACTCACTGACTATATTGCACAAAAGAAAATGGCTGCCGTGGTAAGCGAGAGGAGCTGTGTTCCTGTCACACCTGCTACACACTTTCCCTGAGAAAGACGTCATCAGAATGCTCTGTCCGCGTGTCGCCTTATAGAAAGAAGCTCTTCTCGTAAAACAGCCGTCACTAAAACAAATTTGCTTAGCATGTTCCACACTGTGTAACAGTTGGATAACGAATCGCTCGCGATTAATATTTTGCCACGAGCGCAATACAAAAAAATACCTATCATGAGTTGGTGGTGATCCATGGCGAAACACTGGGCACGACCGAGAGGGTAGAGATTGGGGAAGAATCTTGTATGCTCCTCTCATCAATATCCAGTGCCAAGATATGGGCATTGTCTGTGTGCCAAGCTGAATTTCAATGAACCAAAAAGCGGGTGATGTAGTGGAGGGAGCATGGCAATGCTCGCCACTGAGGGGGAGGGGAATATTGGCACCGAAGCAATGGGAGTCTGCCATGGGAGTTTGTGGGAGTCTGTATGTGACAATACAGTAGCTACTATGGCATTGCTTACAATTGAACTGGACTCACACCATCGAAAACAACGCTAGATACAGTACTCAAGTTTTCAATTGGAAGAAATGTCCAGATAGAGCTCTAATGATATAAAGCAGTAAAATACTTAGTGTTTGATCCTGTCTGTGTGTGTGTGCTACTCCATCTGTTGAAGATGATCATCTCACTATATGTGACACGTCCGGTATATTTTCCTTCTCTCTGCGTTTGCCAGCAATTTACATTGATCTTTAGCCTAATGTAAACTTGTTTATTTCCGTTTACAATTAGAAACGTTGTGTTCGCCTGCCACTTCAGTATGGTAATTATTGAAAAGGAAGTGGCTATTATCAGGTCGATCTCGCCCATTTGCAAGCAACTGCCCATTTTAATGTTTTGAGGCCATTTTGTTTAGAACAATACGCTATTTAGTGTCTCTGTCAATACATATTCAATCAATTATGAACAATGCTTTCAAGCCAGAAATCACTGGTGAAAAAACATGTGCTTTTCACATATATTCAAATTAGATTTAGCAGAGTTGAGATCAGTTGATCAAATCACCAGTAGACAAATAGCTTATCCCAGAGTTGATCTGACAAAGCCGTTTTCATAAAATCAGTCCGCGTTGTTAAGTTAGTGTACTGTTGGAAGTCAATCAGCATTTGCTTCTAATCTTAACTGTAATATAATATATAAATAATAGAATATATATGCCATTAACTATGTATAAACAATGAAAAAAGACGAACATAGTTTTCTGTACTGTACCCGGGACCAGGTGTGCTTCTTCTTCCCCTAGTGAAGTAGTCCAAGTTCAGTGTCTTCCTCGTGTTCATGTTCCAACCCTTTCTGCTAAAACCAGACTCAGGCTCCACATGTTTTTTTTTTCTCAAAGTTCAATTTCCTATTGAGCTTACTATAGGAGAGTTGTAAAGTCCTCCACTAATAGATATAAGCATACTATATGTTTAACATATGGGCTAAAGCAAGTTAACTTTTCTGTATTACAGTAGCCTACTTATGTTCCCTATATTGACTGAGAGAGAAACGATTCATGAAGTCAATCGGCTCGACCAGAGGAGAACGCCCTGGTTGCAAAAATAGCGGGCCCCAAACAGGAAGTATGTCTAGCATTGACCTTGTTTGACTCCATCATGTGGTCTCTGGAGGTCTCAGCATAGCCATCCCTCTGTTTTGTATAACATGATAATATTTAATAGCTGCTTGTTTCACTTTGTTCAATATTCATCCCCATAG
Source organism: Thymallus thymallus (assembly GCA_023634145.1). Classification (NCBI taxonomy): domain Eukaryota; kingdom Metazoa; phylum Chordata; class Actinopteri; order Salmoniformes; family Salmonidae; genus Thymallus; species Thymallus thymallus. The sequence goes on from CM042410.1 coordinate 41,127,666, forward strand.
TAACAAATAATTGTATTTTTATCTAGGCCCATATCGCTTATGCATATTAATACCAAATTTGACAATTACGGTCTTCTAGTGAATTGAAATTTACAAGCTGTCAGTACAACACCATTTAAAAATGTTTTAAATTGAGACTCATGTTACATTGTCTACTATTTCAAAAGAACAATCGAATATGTTCGACAAAATCTAAAACTTTTCCCTCTATTTTGTAGAAGTTGGATACATCAAAGAGTCAAACGAAACATTCAATATTGTTATTTTCTTCCTTCTCAGTGGCCTTCAAGTGTTATCAAATTGGATTGTTTGAGTATGCTTACAGTTGCTGATAAAGGCAAACAGACTTCGTTCCTTGTAACCAAGCACGACAGTGTAACCAGAGGGGGGAGGAGACACATAAATAGCAGGGGATATGAATGGCCTGGCTTCCAAAAAAAACACATAATCAAGTAACATGACAAGTTCATCTGAGGAAAACAGAACGAGGAGGGGGGGGGGAATCAGCTCATTTTCTATCTCTTCCCCGCCTTCCTTTTCTCTCTTTTTTACTGTAGCTTTGGCACACGTACACACTCGCACACTAAGTAGATAATAGACCGTAGGTAAAACAAAACTAGAGAAATATTTTGTAGGTACAGTAGGCTTTGGCTACTTGAGCAATTGAATGCTGTGCATTCTAGTAGGCCTACGTGTACTGACAAAATGTTTAGGCGTTTGACGCTCCTTCACTGAAAGTAGAGTTACTGTAAATAATTACTAACCACTTCAACATAAATACATACTTGTTTTTTTGTTTTTTTTTCATTTTAATTCGCACCCATTAATGTGATCTATTATGCGGGATCTAAAAACGACATGCCAACAATAACAACTTAAACCTGAATTGTAAGGGCAGAAATGCTGAAAAAGCATTTAAACATGCTTCATCTGAAATTGAGACCCTGCAATCGTACAATACAAGCTCCTTCATGCATAGAACAATGCTTGCATCAGAATGATCTGGTTCATACTGGTTTCTGCACAGGTCTGTAGGAAACAGCAGTGACTTGACTGTTAGTTACCAAATTAGTAGACAGCAATTATTCCAACATTTCCAATTAGCTCATTTTACGTTGTCATTTAGTTTGACATCTCTGTTTCACCTTTCAACACATTCGTAATGAGATCTGTTGTGGAAACAAAGCCTTCTGGGGCTTTTTAACTGGTTACCTTTTTAGATTATGCGACTGTATTATGACCTTGAACTGTCATAATACTTCATGCAAAAAAACCTCTGAGGCGAGATCAGGGTCTCCATGTTGAAAATAAATCAAATCACCCAAAACATCAGCATATAACTGCTTTGTGTTTCGGAGATACTGTAAATATGTTACGGACACATTGTAAGAGACTATGAATGCTGGAATACCATCAAAGAGCAAAATAGTACACATTCATATTGTGGCTTTTTTAAGTCAGAGGACTTAAAAAAAAAGAGTTCACTATTGTTCACTAGAGCTGCTCTTTATTTTCTGGGAGTCCTCATCTTTTGGTCATACCTTTTGTATATTCCAGTGTTTCTTCCACTAAGGACAATGTAGGAGACCGGTTGCCAATTTTTCACTACGTTTTAAACCTTATGGAATTGAATCATGCGAGAAAGATAAAACGTAGTAATTTGGTCTAAAAACGTTTCCCTTTTATACCTTCGAGAGGTAGCACTTGTGCCGTTCTGTTTCTTTTTAGGGATTTGGGGATAGTATTTATGGCATAGTACTGTGATTAAGCTCTCTTTGCACCATAACGATACATTCAATGTTATTGTTCACAAAATAATAAAAATAAAAAAAACTTTAAAGGCCAGACCCAGCCATGAGACCACTGAGGCCTATTTATTTCTCCTTTTAGTGTCTGTTACTGTTTATCTAAAACTTTCTACACAAACAAAGCTGTCCATCGCATTCAATATGAAATGATGCATCTTGTACTGGGCGCTGTCTCATTCTCTATAGTACACTAAAGTGAACAGCTATCATTATATCAACCTTCACTGGGTTTACAAAATGTACAATATGCTCATGGTCGAACTAATTCTCTCTACTTCTCCATACGAAGCTTAATTTACACCATACAGTAATGGCGAAGAGTTCGACATTGCGGCGGGGGCGAGGCAGACACGTGTACAGGAGAAAGATGATGGTGAAAAATAGGAAAAGTGCAAAGGATCAAATATAAAAAGTAAAGGAGAGGTAGATCAAAAACAAAAAGGCACAGGGCCCTGGTATAGAAGCAGTATCAAAATGGAAATACCTGGAAGTAGATTTTGTAAAGGACAGAGCAGGGATCTCCGCAGAGATGACCCGAAGGGAACAGGCCATGGTGGTGGTGAAAAAAAGGGCGGGGAAGAAAGGAGAGGAGAGCGCGTTTCCACGTCCCTCTCTTTCGTCTGCAAGACGAGGGAAAGGCTGAGCAGCGTGCTGGCGAGCAACCCCACTCGAACAAGGGCTGGGGCTTGAGAGCATTCTCGGCCGTGCCCTCCTCTCTCCCTGCCCACTTTGGCCCAGCTGCCAAGAGGCAGAAACAGGGAGAGGAAGAGAGGAAGAAAGAAGGAGAGAAATAGAGAGAGAGAGAGAGAGAGAGAGAGAGAGAAAGCATGAGGTCACAACAGCCTGCTCAAACAGATGACTTTCGAAAAGAAAAATCCTATTTTGGGTTCGAACCGCAAGTAGTGTGATAGTGGAAATGGAGCTCTTAAACTTTGAAATCCTCTCTAAAAGAATGGCTGTGAGGAACAACGAAACAAAGTCACCCCACGTGGCCCTTAAACCCAGAGACTGACAGTCTATCATCATAAATTAATCTCACATTAACACACTGAGGCAGAGAAAGGTATCAGAATTAAGTACTTACATCGGTTCGGATACCTATGCCAAAAAGCGTTGCCAGACTTATGACACAAAAACAACTCGATGCCGTAGATTTCTGATGCGTTTTTTTTTTTTTGTGGGGGGGGAAAGAAAGAGTGAGTTAAGAGACTTCTCTCAGAGAAGCAGTGAAGCCTTTTGTCAGCACTTGGCATCAGTCCCAGGTAGTGCATGTCTCACGGTTCCCATTTTCAGTAGTCATTAGAGACGTCTTTAGCTGTTCGGCACCTGCCTGTGTTTTTGTTTTGATTTGAACTATTTTCACGCTTCCAGATAAGATGGTAAAATTGTCTGGTTGCAATCTGGTAGATCATTGAGATGAAGAAAATAAAGAAAACAAGTTCCCTTTTTAGTCAACGTTACAGAGGAGCGTTTCAGTATGTGTACGTTAAATGGGGTTTGCAGGAATGACACCCCAACAACAAGCTGTGCTGTGGAAAAGCAAAACTGAGGGTGAGGAAAGGGAACAGACGGCCGTAGTAAGATAAACCGAATGACAGAGTTCCGCAGGACTCGGTGCCAAAATAAGTTAATGTCACCAAAATAATCCAGTGTCACTGTGCCAAAAAGTGTATTTCAACCCCCTCCTCCTCCGTCTGTCCACCGGAGATAGAGAGACATAGACACATGTGTCACATAGGCAAGTGCTGCAGTCAAGAACTGTCATCGTCTTCTTTTCTCAGGCATAATCCCGGGCAGCTCTCTCTGTGACGTCATCTGCACTTTTGTTATTTTCTCATTTATTTCTCTCCTTCAATGTACCTTGAATCTCAACCCTCATACACACTCCTCCCAAAAATATTTGTGTTTCCTTATATAAATTCCCCTTTTAATAAACGTTAAATATTATCTAGAAATGAATAAGCTTGCCAATATTTCAGGAGCGAGCACAGCGAGGAACTGGAGGACAGAGTAGCTGCGCATGCAAATTCCCTTTACAAATATTTTTCTGTCTCTCTCTTCCTGCTCGCGAGCAGTGAGCTTGTAAAAGTTTCAGCAGCAACAGCTTGGGCCAGCCTCCATTGGCAGAGGTTCAAAAGAGTGCTGCCTGTTTCTAAAGCGCTGCGCTGGGGACACGTCTCTGTAAGGCAGCTCGAGCTGGCTCTCTGCTCTCTCTCTCTCACTCCGCCCTCATTTGGGAAAGCTTTGGGGGCAGTGCCCACTCCCAGGCACCCCTCTCATGGCAGTGCCAGCTTAGGCAGTACACAGTAACCAGGCACCTTTTTCTGGTTTTGAGGATCTAAATATTTCTAAGACTCTGAACCACACGATCACATACTGCACAGTAACAGTTTCAGCACAGTAGGAGTGTGTGTTGTGCTGTGCTCTCTCAGTGGGTATGTACGCCCAGCAGAGAGGTAGAAAGAGGAAATTCAGGCTGTTCTCTAATGCAGTGCTACTTCCTGGATCCCTTGTCCTCCATTTCAGATGTGTTTCAGGCAGACAGACAGGCAAGCAAGGTAGACAGGCAGGACAGGCTCACATAAGGTTCATGGCTGTTTGCTCTAGAGTTCATAGCACGTTCTGAATACATCGCCCTAATTACTGTATAGTACTAACTCTGTATTGGGCAATGACGGTTTTGAGTCATCAAATTTCTGTTGATTTTAATATTATTAATTATTATTATTTTAAATATATGATTATCCTTTTCAATACAATCTTTTTAGAAATGCATTGCAGCCATTTTAAATGCGATTTATCTTAAAAGGTGGAGAAAAAAATATCCACTTGATATAGTCTTTCATTGGTGTAAAATGGGTCTTATACAGTACCCCATGTAGCTCAGTCGGTAGAGCATGGCACTTGAAACGCCAATGTTGTGGGTTTGATTGATTGAAAAAATACTACTGTAAATTGCTATGTATAAGAGTGTCTGCTAAATGATGTAAATGTAAATATAGCTTGATGGTTTCCTTGAGAAAACAGTAACCTAACCACCTACTGCACACAATGCTTCTGTTACACTGAGGCCCTCAGGTGCTGTAACACCCTACAACTGTTCCTCTCCTGCAGCCAGTGTCAGATCAGGACACTGCTCTCCAGGCAAGATGTCTACCTGCTGCAGGGAAAGGCCATGTCCAAGAGTGTCAAAACTGAGATGTATCATGGGTAAATTGTGACTGACTGATTGAGCTACACATATTGAAATACATTTAACTGATTTTATTTTTTATTGATCTATACAAAATACTCTATAAATGCCAACGTGAAAAGAAAATTCTACACATTTTTACAAATAAATGCAACTTAATTAACTAAAATAGTTGTTACATAAGTATTCACACCCTTTGTTTAGGCAATCCTAAATTAGTTCAGGAGTAATAATAAGTCACTTAATATGGTACATTCACATGATTTTTGAATGACTACCCCTTCTTCTGTCCACCATACATACAACATCTGTAAGGTCCCTCAGTAAAGTATTGATTTTCAAGCACAGATTCAATGATCAGGGAGCTTTTCGAAAGCCTCACAGAGAAGGGCAGTGATTGGTAGATGGGTAACAATAACAAATCAGACATTGACTATCTCTTCAAGCATGGTCAAGATAATAATTAGGCTGTGGATGATGTATTAAACCAACCAGACACATCAAAGATACAGTTGTCCTTCGGAACTGAGCTGCAGGACAGGAAGGAAACTGCTCAGGGATGTCGACATGAGTTCAAATCAAATCAAATGAAATTGTATTTGTCACATGCGCCGAATACAACAGGTGTAGACCTTACCGTGAAATGCTTACTTACAATCCCTGAACCAACAACGCAGTTCAAGAAAGTAATTTGTACATGTAGGTAGGGGTAAAGTGACTGTAAATAGATAACATGCAGCTTGTAGTAGCAGTGTAAAAACAAAGGGGGGTCAATGTAAATAGTCCGGGTGGCCATTTGATTAATTGTTCAGCAGTCTTATGGATTGTGGGTAGAAGGTGTTAAGGAGCCTTTTGGTCTTAGACTTGGCACTCTGGTACCGCTTGTCGTGCGGTAGCAGAGAGAACAGTCTATGACTTGGGTGACTGGAGTCTTTTAAAAGTTTTGGGGCCTTCATCTGACACCGCCTAGTATCTAGGTCCTGGATGGCAGGAAGCTTGTGGACACCAAGGAACTTGAAACTCTCGACCCGCTTCACTACAGCCCTGTCTATGTTAATGGGGGCCTGTTCTGCCCTCCTTTTCCTGTAGTCTATGTCTTGCTCACATTGAGGGAGAGGTTGTTGTCCTGGCACCACCGTGCCAGGTCTCTAACCTCCTCTCTATAGGCTGTCTCATCGTTGTTGGTGATCAGGCCTATCACTGTTGTGTTGTCAGCAAACTTAATGATGGTGTTGGAGTCGTGCTTGGACACGCAGTCATGGGTGAACAGGGAGTACAGGAGGGGACTAAGCACACACCCCTGAGGGGCCCCAGTGTTGAGGGTCAGCGTGGCAGAGGTGTTGTTGCCTACCCTCACCACCTGGGGGAAGCCTGTCAGGAAGTCCAGGATCCAGTTACAGAGGGAGTTGTTTAGTCCCAGGGTCCTTAGCTTAGTGATGAGCTTTATGGGCACTATGGTGTTGAACGCTGAGCTGTAGTCAATGAACAGAATTCTCACTTAGGTGTTCCTTTTGTCCAGTTGGGTAAGGTCAGTGTGGAGTGCGATTGAGTTTGCGTCATCTGTGGATCTGTTGGGGCGGTATGCGAATTGGAGAGGGTCTAGGGTTTCCGGGATGATGCTGTTGATGTGAGCCATGACCAGCCTTTCAAAGCACTTCATGGCTACCGACGTGAGTGCTACGGGGTGGTAATCATTTAGGCAGGTTACCTTCGCTTCCTTTGGCACAGGGACTATGGTGGTCTAATTGAAACATGTAGATATTACAGACTCAGTCAGGGAGAGGTTGAAAATGTCAGTGAAGACACTTGCCAGTTGGTCCGCGCATGCTTTGAGTACACGTCCTGGTAATCCATCTGGCCCCTCAGCTTTGTGAATGTTGATCTGTTAAAGATCTTGCTCACATCGGCTACCGAGAGTGTTATCACAGAGTCGTCCGGAACAGCTGGTGCTCTCATACATGCTTCAGTGTTGCTTGCCTCGAAGTGAGCATAAAAGGCATTTAGCTCGTCTGGTAGAATCGCATCACTGGGCAGCTGGGTTTCCCTTTGTAGTCCGTAATAGTTTTCAAGCCCTGCAACATCCGACGAGCTGTTGTGAGAGAAAACTGAGGATGGATCAACAGCATTGTAGTGACTCCACAAAAATGACCTAAATGACAGAGTGAAAAGAAAAAGATAATATACAGAATAAAAATATTCCAAAACATACATCCTGTATGCAACAAGGAACTAAAGTAATACTGCAAACAACCCGTTAAAGCAATACACTTTTTGGCCTAAAATGCAAAGCCTTGTGTTTGGGGCAAATCCAACTGTCAGGCTCTGACCATAGAGAAGCCTTTTGCTTCTCTATATAGCCTTGGTCAGAGTCTGACAGATCTATTATTTCTGTTTCTGTATGGGGGTTGGTTTGGATCCCTAATTAGAGGCAGCTGCAGTGCATTGTCTCTAATTAGGGATCCTACATATGTTGGTATTTTCCACACTGGGTTTGTGGGTCATTGTATATTCTTCCAGTCATGGGTAACGTAGTGTGTGTTATCATTTACATTCGTGTTTGGTTTTGGTGTTAAAACGAGACGTTTGTATATCGTTTGTTTGTTTGTTTAGTTCGTTCAGATTATTTAATATTCAATAAATAATGTCGAACTATGAGTGCGCTGCGCCTTGGTCTCTCACCGTCCCGACTCGTGACACCAACACATTACTGAGTAACTGCCTTCTTTTTTTCAAGCATGGTGGTGACTGCATCATGTTATGGGTATTTTTGACATCGGCAAAGACTGAGGAGTTTTTCAGGATAAAAATAAATGGGATGGAGCTAAGCACAGGCAAAATCCTGGAGGAAATTCTGCTTCAGTCTGCTTTACAGCAGACACTGGGAGAGGAATTCACCTTTCAGCAGAACAATAACCTACAACACAAGACCAAATCTACACTGGAGTTGCTCACCAAGAAGACAGTGAATGTTCCCGAGTGGCCAAGTTACAGTTTTGACTTAAATCTGCTTGAAAATCTATGACAAGACTTGCTGTACATAGCCATGATCACCAGCACCTTGACAAAGTTTGAAGAATTTTGAGAAGACTAACGGGCAAATATTGGGATTAGGGATTTACCCATTTCATTTTAATCCCACTTTCCAACACAGTAATACAAAGAAATCCAAGGGGGTACTTATGATAGGCAAGGGGATTTGCAGATCAGTCAGTCTCGACTCGCCTTTAAAGTTGGCTGCAATGTAGAAGACGCCCGTTGTTTGTCTTTGCCTGGATCGCTCTTTCACTCCAGGAAGGTGTTTCTCCCGCTCTGCCCCTTATTCACTACCCTTAAAATATCTGATCAGATTGGATATCTTAAAGCAACATGGGGGAAAACTAGGTGGCGGAGCTATTTCTTACACCTACCCAGTTGTCTCAAATTCATCAAAGGGAGTGAAGGAGGACATAGGGTAGGGAACATCTTGGAATGAAACACAGCCTGGCAGCTCTGCAAACAGCCTCAACCCTCGCCCAGTTATCAGGAAACACGTTGACCCTTCACACATCTAGCTATCTGGCCAATGGAAAGTCAGATGTGTTTCAAATCTCTATGTAGGCTAGCGTTGTTGCAAGAGGAAGGAAGGGACAGTAAAAACATACTTGTAAGCTGTTTGTGTAAAGTTTGTAAGATTGTGCTGTGGGAGAGAGTGCATCACAGTCACTCTGATTAAAACAAAATGTGTCTGGATATGTAAATTCAATAAATATAAAGATTTAATCTATTCACCTATTGTCACGTAACAAACCTTTGTACGTCTGAAACAATTAATTGCAACTTTTAAAATTGATTGTGATGTTATTTGTCTCATGCACTGAATACAACCGGTACATTTAAATACATTTACCTACTTATGAGCCCTTTCCCAACGATTCAGCGTTCAAAATTAAGAAAAGTATTCAGACCCCTTGACTTTTTCCATGTTCCGTTAGGTTACAGCCTTATTCAAAAATTCCTCATCAATCTACATGCAATACCCCATAATGACAAAGCAAAAACTGTTTATTTTTTATTTTTAGAGACAAAGTTTTTTTGGGGGGGGTAGAAGCTGTTCAGGAGTCTTTTGGTCCCAGACTTGGCGCTCCGGTACCGCTTGCCGTTCGGTAGCAGAAAGAATAGTCTATGACTAGGGTGGCTGGAGTCTTTGCAATTTTTTAAGGCCTTCTTCTGACACCGCCCGGTATAGAGGTCCTGGATGGTAGGGAGCTTTCCCCAGTGATGTACTGGGCCATACGCACTACCCTTTGTAGCGCCAAGCAGTTGCCATACCAAGTGGTGATGCAGTCATTCAAGATGCCATCAATTGTGCAGCTGTAGAACTGTTTGAGGATGACAATTATTTTCAGGCTCTTCACAACTGTTTTGGTGTGTTTGGACCATAATAGGTCCTTAGTGATGTGGACACTGAGGAACTTGAAGCTTTCAACCCGCTCCACTACAGCCCTGTCGATGTGAATAGGGGAGTGCTCGGCCCTCTGTTTTCTGTAGTCCACAATCAGCTCCTTTGTCCTTTGCTGACGTTGAGGGAGAGGTTGATGTCCTGGCACCACACGGCCAGCTCTCTGATCTCCTCCATATAGGCTGTCTCATCATCGTCGGTAATCAGGCCTACCACCGTCGTGTTGTCAGCAAACTTAATGATGGTGTTGGAGTTGTACGCGGTAACACAGCCGTGGGTGAACAGCAAGTACAGGAGGGGACTAAACACGCACCCCTGAAGGGCCCCTATGTTGAGGGTCATCGTGGCGGATGTGTTGTTGCCTACTGTCACCACCTTCATTTTGTACAGGTGTGGAGTGCGATAGAGATTGTGTCATCTGTGGTTCTGTTGGGACATTATGCGAATTGGAGTAGGTCCAGGGTGTCTGGGATGATGGTGTTGATGTGAGCCATGACCAGCCTTTCAAATAATTTATTGGCTACAGTTGTGAGTGCTAAGTGTCGATAATAATTTAGACAGGTTACCTTGGCGTTTTTGGGCATTGGAACTATGGTGGTCTGCTTGAAACATGTAGGTATTACAGACTGGATCAAGGAGAGGTTGAAAATGTCAGTGAAGACACTTGCCAGATGGTCAGTGCATGCTCTGAGTACGTGTCCTTGTAATCTGTCTTTTAAACTGGTTAAAGGTCATACTCACATCGGCTAAGGAGAGCGTGATCACACAGTCGTCCAGAACAGCTAGTGCTCTCATGCATAGTTCAGTATTGCTTGCCTTGAAGCGAGCATAAAAAGCATTTAGCTTGTCTGGTAGGCTTGAGTCACTGGGCAGCTCGCGGCACGTTTCTCTTTATAGTCCAATCAAATCAAATCAAATTGTATTGGCCACATACATGTGTTTAGCAGATGTTATTGTGGGTGTAGTGCTTCTAGCTCCGACAGTGCAGTAATATCGAACAAGTAATATCTAACAATTTCACAACATATACCCAATACACACAAATCTAAGTAAGGAATGGAATTAAGAATATATACATATACGGACAAGCAATATCAGATCGGCATTGACTAAGTTACAGTAGAATAGTATAGAATACAGTCTATACACATGAGATGAGAATGCAAGATATGTAAACATTATTAAAGTGACTAGTGTTCCATTTCTTAAAGTGGCTAGTGATTTATAGTCTAGATTTCTAATCTATGTCTATAGGCAGCAGCCTCTAATGTGCTAGTGATGGCTATTTAACAGTCTGATGGCCTTGAGATAGAAACTGTTTTTCAGTCTCTCGGTCCCAACTTTGACGCACCTGTACTAACCATGCCTTCAAGATGATAGCGGGGTGAACAGACAGTGGCTCGGGTGGTTGATGTCCTTGATGATCTTTCTGGCCTTCCAGTGACATCAGGTACTGTAGGTGTCCTGGAGGGCAGGTAGTTTGCTCCCGGTAATGCATTGGGCAGACCGCACCACCTTCTGGAGAGCCCTGCGGTTGCAGGTGGTGCAGATGCCGTACCAGGCGGTGATACAGTCTAACAGGATGCTCTCAATTGTGCATCTGTAAAAGTTTGTGAGAGTTTTAGGTGCCAAGACAAATTTCTTCATCCTCCTGAGGTTGAAGAGGCACTTTTGCGCTCTCTTTACCACACTGTCTGTGTGGGTGGACCATTTCAGTTCGTCAGTGATGTGTACGCCAATGAACTTGAAGCTTTCCACTTTCTCCACTGCAGTCCCCTCGATGTGGATAGGGGGGTGCACCCTCTGCTGTTTCCTGAAGTTCACAATCATCTCCTTAGTTTTGTTGACGTTGAGTGAGAGGTTATTTTCCTGGCACCACACTACCAGAGCCCTCACCTCCTCCCCGTAGGCTGTCTCGTCATTGTTGGTAATCAAGCCTACTAACGTTGATGATTGTGTTGGAGTCGTGCTTGGCCACGCAGTAATGGGTGAACAGGGAGTACAGGAGTGGGCTGAACACGCACCCTTGTGGGGCCCCAGTGTTGAGGATCAGCGAAGTGGAGGTGTTGTTTCCTACCTTCACCACCTGGGGATGGCCCGTCAGGAAGTCCAGGACCCAGTTGCACAGGGTGGGGTTCAGACCCAGGGCCTCGAGCTTAATGATGAGCTTGGAGGGTACTATGGTGTTGAATGCTGAGCTAAAGTCAATGAACAGCATTCTTACATAGGTATTCCTCTTGTCCAGATGGGATAGGGCAGTGTGCAGTGTGATGGAGATTGCATTGTCTGTGGATCTATTGGGGTGGTAAGCAAATTGAAGTGGGTCTAGGGTGACAGGTAAGGTAGAGGTGATATGATCCTTGACTAGTCTCTCAAAGCACTTCATGATGACAGAAGTGAGTGCCATGGGGCGATAGTCATTTAGTTCAGTTACCTTTGCTGTCTTGGGTACAGGAACAATGGTGGCCATCTTAAAGCATGTGGGGACAGCAGACTGTGATAGGGAGAGATTGAATATGTCCATAAACACACCAGCCAGCTATTCTGCGCATGCTCTGAGTTTGCGGGTAGGGATGCTGCCTCAGCCGGCAGCCTTGCGAGGGTTAACAAATGTCTTACATGTGTCGCCACGGAGGAGAGCCCACAGTCCTTGGTAGCGGGCCACGTTGGTGGCACTGTGTTATCCTCAAAGCCGCGAACAAGGTGTTTTTGTCCGGAAGCAAGACGACGGTCTCGGCGACGTGGTTGGTTTTCCTTTTGTAGTCCGTGATTGTCTGTAGACCCTGCCACATACGTCTTGTGTCTGAGCCATTGAATTGCGACTCCACTCTCTATACTGACGTTTTTCCTGTTTGATTGCCTTGCGGAGGGAATAACTACACTGTTTGCATTCTTCCATATTCCCAGTCACCTTGCCATTGTTAAATGCGATGGTTCACGCTTTCAGTTTTGCGCAAATTCTGCCATTTATCCACGGTTTCTGGTTAGGGTAGGTTTTAATGGTCACAGTGGGTACAACATCTCCTATACACTTCCTGATAAACTCAGTCACCGTTTCAGTAAATACATCTATATTATTCTCGCAAGCTACCCGGAACAGTCCGTGATAGTTTGCAAACCCTGCCACTTTTGACGAGGTTTAGAGCTGGTGTAGTAGGATTTGATCTTAGTCCTGTTTGTCGGAAGTCATAGCTGGATTTTGTATAAGTATCATCGGATGAATCCCGGAATATATTCCAGTCTGTGCTAGCGAAACAATCCTGTAGTTTAGCATCAACTACTTCAGACCACTTCTTTATTGAGCGCCTCACTGGTACTTACTGTTTGAGTTTTTGCTTGAAACCAGGAATCAGGAGGATAGATTTATAGTCAGACTTGCCAAATGGAGGGCGAGGGAGAGCTTTGTAAGTGTCTCTGTGTGTGGAGTCCAATCAAAGCTCATGTAATGTGACTTCACCTTTTAAACATATCTGAATGATAAAAAATCGTTTAAATTGCATACATTGTACGTCGCAAATTGGTCCTGATTGCCCGATAATCCCTTGCAAACCACATTATTTTCAGGTAGCAGGTGGTGTCTAAGCTTAACGACTTCGAAGCTTACCTACTGTACTGTATGCAAATATACAGTGCAGTGCTGTGCAGTGCTGTATGTATGTGTGTGTTTGCGCATGCATGCATGATTGCCTCTTTTCTCTTTTTACTTTTACCAAGTATTTTTTAGGCAAGTTTTTAGCCGTTTAAGGCATTAGCCCGTTTTTCTTCTTTGGAAAGTTTTGCTGTGTCTATTAGGAACACAAGAGAGGCTGAAGAGAAGGCTCTTGATTTGTTCCATTATTCGATTTGACACAGCACTGAATCGGCCTGCTCCACTAACCTTTTCCTCATTTCACCATTTGTCTGTTGTCTGTTTGCTATGTGGAGTATCACATGGTAGCGCCTGAGGGAGTTCCAACAGAGTGGCGCGTGGCCGTTGTTACTGAGAACTATGTAAATGTGACTCTCAGGAAAATGTGACTTGCCGGAGTTGATTGTGATTACTAGATGTCTCAACTGAAAAAGATTGTCATTGGTTATTTCAAACAAATACAAATGTTCCGCTTATCTAAACGGCTAACTGAAAAGTGAACATTGAAAAAAGGGGGGGGGGACCATGCAACCCTACCCGGATCTTTCACTCAACAATCAAGAATGTATACGTTTCCTTCCCTGTCATTGGCTGTGCTTCGCTGTGCACTGTCTGTAAATAGAGTGCACAGAGGAGAAGGCCTCATGAACAGGCTCATGCTGGCATGGATCTTTATTCCTCTAATGGACTCACATAGCCTTGACCTCATCTGGCTGAGTACATACTACGTTTTATGCTAGTATATAAACTATACTATATGTACCAACAACCATGGCAGGCATATATTCTCCACAGGTGTGGCAGCTTGCTCCTAAATTATACCCTACTGCTGATTTCCAAACAGCTTACACCAATCTAATCGTTTCAGAGCTACATGAGTGGCTATAGCGGGTAGGGAGGTCTTGTGGTTGATTTGGAATCTAGTCTACAAGAAACGCACAACGATCATAGATCAGAGAGTCTTGTTGTGTATCATTGTTCTATTATAGTGCCCTGAGAGCCTGGTGCTTTATGGCTGGGGAACATCATGTTGTTTATAGTGAACCGTAAAGAGACCTCCTGCCATTGTCCCTGTCTTTAACTCTCTTCTCAGCAGCGGCTCCCTCAGGGCCTGATTAATTTAGCCCACATTTTCCTGTTTCGTCTTCATTGTTTGCCCTTCCTGAGATAAGCCATTTCTCTCTCTGTGTACCATTTAACAGGCTTCACAGTGCACCGGGTTCATGTCCTCAACTACGCTGCCTGCTGGGTCAGCAGTAAAGTGGCGAACTGAAATATTTTGACACTTTAGACCTGGAACTTGAGCTCTAGGTCACAGCCGCCACCTCTGGAGTGGGCATTACTACCACTAGCTGGCTTCAAATCAAATCAAATGTTATTCGTCACATGCTTCGTAAACAACAGGTGCAGACCAACAGATAAATGTTTACTTAAGGGGCATTCGAGAACAACGCAGAGAGAAAGAAAATAGTGAAATAATAGAAAAGTAAAACTTGTCATAATAAAGTAATAATAAACACACACTGAGTAAAGATAACTTTTTTATATACACAGGGTACCAGTACCGGGTCCATTTGCAGGGGTACGAGGTAATTGAGGTGGATATGTACATATAACTAACAAAGTGACAGATGATAAACAGTAGCAGCAGCGTGTCATGAGTCAAAAAGGTTTGTGCAAAAAGGGTCAATGCAGATGGTCCGGGTAGCTATTTGGTTAACTATTTAACTAACTATTTAGCAGTCTTATGGCTTGGGGGTAGACGCTGTTCAGGGACCTGTTGGTTCCAGCCTTGCCGTGCGGTAGCAGGGAGAACAGTCTATGACTTTGGGTGACTGGAGTCTTTGACAATTTCTAGGGCCTTCCTCTGACACCACAGTGGTATTTAACATAATCCCCCTCCCCTGGCTCAGTGTTTGCACAACCTTTAAAATGTGTCCCCTTTTCTGCCTTTTGTGTTGTGATATTGTTCTGTTTTGTTGTTACAGTTGTAATGTAATAAGAATGTTGCTTTAACTAGCATTTCTTGGTACTGTATGTCTTGGCTTTTTTTCATTATGGGATGCAACATTTACCCCCATCCTGTCACAAAATGCATAACTAAACACATTCAGCATGTGGTAGTTATGCATTTGATTTGATTTGATAACAAACGTAGGTCCATATGTAAAATTGCTGTGAACACACACGGCAGCCCATCCCTCAGTTACAGTCAGCTTGGTGTACTGTCTCTTTAATATCATGACACCCTCTCCCCAGCCCGGAGGTCATTGACCTTCCTTAGGCAGTCTGCCAAGTGCTGTGTTACTGTCAAGGGTTTACAGACATGCCAGCAAAGCTATTAGTCTATACTTCTTTCAACAGGCAACAGGCTGGCCGGTGTGAGGGGGCATACAGAGAGGAGATGAGAGGAGAGGAGAGGAGACGTCTTTCAATCAATAGCTTGAAAACTGATTTGCTGTTGGGATAGTGACAGGTGCAGTCTGCAGATGTATATGTGGTCTACAGCACTGTGTACCGTAAGGGCTGTATCACAGGAGGTTGGTGGCACTTTAATTCGGGAGGATGGGCTCATTGTAATGGCTGGAACTGAATCAATGGAATGGTATTGAAGTCATCAAACACGTGATACTATCATAACTACAGTATGACTGATTATGCTACGAACGCTGCTAAAACTACTAAGAATAATACTACCACTGTTACTTCAACTAGCAATACATTGTTCCTAACGGCAGGTAGCCTAGCGGTTAGAGCGTTGGGGCCAGGACCCGAAAGGTCGCTGGTTTAAATACCCGAGCCGACAAGGTGAAAAACCTGTCGAAATGTCCTTGAGCAAGGCACTTAACCCTAATTTGCTCCAGGGGCTGACCCTGTAGGTAGGCCGTCATTGTAAATAAGAGTTTGTTCTTAACTGACTTGCCTAGTTAAATAAAAATCAATAAATGACAACTACTTCAATGTCACTCTTGATTAAGATTAGTAAAAAAAGACTGAGCTACATCCTCATTACACTAGCAAGGGGAGGGTGCCAGAGTATTGAAAAATGGGGTGGCAATAATTTTCACCTGTATCTTTTTGAGAAAATCTTTCTCTGAGCAATTCTATTAGTATAAAAAATATGTTCTACATTTTGTGAACGTTTGTATTATTATATATTTTACAAAGTCATTCTTTGCTCATCTTTATTCTTTGCTCAATAATTTCAGAGGTCACTGTATAAATAGTATAATGAATGAAAATCGTGAAAATATCATAGTTTTGCATATTACTAACCTGTGTAGTTACACTGTAGTTAACAGTTAGAGTGTAGCCTAAATGCAATGGAAGTACATATTGTTACAATGAATAACACACTATCATTTTTGCAATATGCTTATAAAAACAAGCGTAAATATTGTAGGCGTCTGTGATTGACAGTTCAATTTGCCTCCGAATCGATTAAAATGGCTGTATACTCTAATGATTGTATGGAATCTCTCAAAAGTCTGATATGCGCCCCCATGTGTTAGCAATGGCTCCTGCAACACGTATTGGTCTACTGATATTCAGCAGCATCTGGTGGTAGAAAGTGGGACCTACAACCATACTTCATGTGACTAGAGCGCCATGCTCTTAACACCACTTCTCCACAATTGGTAAACATACCAGAATGAATGTTGAATCTGCCTTTTCTTATCCTGGTCAGGTTAGGGCACCCTTAGAATAGAGGTTGACAATCCAACCCTATTAGATCTTACTCTTTCTTCTAAAAAGGATTGAAAAAGTCTCCAGATGGTGCAGAGCTGATTATGGTAAACCATAATGTAGTGGAGGGGACAAGGGTGGGAGGGGGTTCATGATGTCTTGTCGTGTCCTGGTGGGGGTGGGTGGTAGTGGAAGGGATCCGTTGCCCTGCAGTTAATCTGATTAACAGGTAGTAGTGGAGGGGACTAGTGGAGTTGTTGAGTGGACCAAATCCTTTGTGGGCAATCCTATTAAGAGGTAGTAGTGTGAAGTGGAATAGAGTGGAGGGGATTAGTGGAGTTGAGGGGACATGTTGCTCTGTAGACAATCATTTTAGTGAAGTGGTCATATGACCAGCCCATATGGCCAGGATCAGTCAGTCACAGAGTGGTGGGCTAAGGGTAGACCACAACAGAGAGCACATCCAATGAGCAGCACCTATTTGGAGCCAGTCAAAGGTACATATGTGTGTGTGTGTGCGTGTGTGAGCTTGTGTTTACGCCTGTGTTCATGGCTCTAAGTGCGACCAATTTGGTTGCATATGCAAAGACATATTTTGCTGTGTGACCAGGAGTTATATAATAATCCCATATGATAATTGTTGTAATGCTAAGGCTTCGCTGTACTGTCGTTTCCGGGTGCCCTAGAGAAAAATATTGTGTAGCGTCATGGTTGCACCATTACTACAGCGAAAAACGCACAACCAGGTCAAAAGATCTGACCCATATTACGGGCGCAACATGTTTTTCTTCCTATACAAATACTGAGCAACATCCTCATTACCCTAGCAAGGGGAGGTTGCCAGAGTATTGAAAACTGGGGTACCAATCATTTTGACCCCTATCTTTTTGAGAGTAAAAAAAAGGTATCACTTAACAAAATCTGTATTCCGTTGTATTCGGTAGCGTCATGGTTGAACCATCACTAAAGCGGAAAACACACAACCGGGTCAAAAGATCTGACCCATATGACCAGCGCAACATTTTTTACTTCCTATCGCGGGACCGTATTTTACATTCATAAACCATGTCGTGGGCAGTTCTAAAGATACTTGCGCGTCATTAACCATTTGTTTACACTTTGTTCAATCATGTTACCTCATTGGCTAGCTAACTTTACCAGCATATCAAAACATTTGGGAAACTGGATGAAAAAAAATATATATATATACACTGGTGCCCCTAAATGTCATGTGGTGCTACCAACTTTAAGTTGGGAGAACCAGTGTTACCAATTAAACATTTTATATTTAGATCCCTGCCTGTGTTTGTCCGCCTCCGTGTGTGTACATATGCGTGTGACTTTATTTATTAAGCACAACCATTTCAATTTGAAAACACGTATTGTAAATCAATGTATTACACTGATGTAGAAGTGATCATATTTTGAAATAACGTGTTTCTTCTTAATTTGTTATTTAGAAGGGTTATCCCTCCCTGTTGACGCATGTCCCGAACAACCATCCACTCCTCAATCACAATCTGTTTCTTTCTATGTTTCCTGCCCCGCTCTTCAGGACACTCATGCCTCTCCAGAAGGATACCCTCAGAGATGTCTGGACAGATGACAGGTAAGATCTTGGCTCATGTCTTAATATATAGTGCCTTCAGAAAGTATTCATACCCCTTTACTTATTCCAAAATGTTGTGTTACAGCCTGAATTCAAAGGGGATTAAATGTATTTTTTCGTCTCACCCATCTACACACAATACCCCAAAATGACAAACTGAAAATATGTTGAAGTCAGAAGTTTACATACACTTAGGTTGAATTGATTTCATGTTAACAAACTATAGTTCTGGCAAGTCGGTTAGGATATCTACTTTGTGCATGACACAACTAAACAATAGTTTATGTTACAGATTGGAAGTCTGTTAATTTCTAAAATAAATCTAGATTTCCCGGCCACACCAACACAGCGAGAAGACAGATGAAATATATATAAATAGTAATTTATTATTTAAAAAGTTACCTTTAAAAATGACAATATTAAAATGACATTACTTAATAAATTAAGTTTAAAACAACAATGTCCAATATTCTGTCCCAGGGCGAAACAATACCCGAATCCAGTCCAGCCTGGAATCAGCTCCGTGTTTCCCCCGTCGCCGGCACAGAATCTCGTTTCAGCGGCAGACTCTGCTTTTCATGTGGGCTCAATAATACAGCCGTATCTGTTGCTCTGCTGTCAGCCTCTGAATCTGGCACCTTCACAGAAAATGAACAAAAAAAACGACTCCTTCAACTAAATGCTAAAAACATACACACGCATCAGTGTGGGAGAAAAGGAACACTTCCCTTTAGTCGGAGTTTCGTGAGCGTTAACACTTGCAGAGTCGGGTAGTCAGCTCCACCGAAACACAGGAGATCCAGTCAGTAGCAACGCCAAGAGAGAAGAAGATCCTCAAGCCAGTCCGCTGCAGCACACGGCAAGTCCATCTGCCCAGAGCGTTGTCTTCGTAAGAGCGTTGTTTGTTTCCTCTCGTCGTAAGAGATCTAGCCTCCTTTTATTGGGAGTGGTCTGATCAGCTGGCAAATTAGATCGCTGATATGAACAGGGTTCTACAGGTGTGTCAATTAATGGTTGTTGTAGCAGTTCGTGAAAGAGGGGAAACAATGCTATCAAAAGTCCAGCAACATCACAGCAAACAATATAATACATTAACCCACAGCAAATCATAAAGATAAAGATCACTATCCAATCAATAACAATTCCACAAAATAAATTAAAGTTAATCATCAATCACACTGCGCCGCCTTTTCTATATTATGACATTTACAGACAGATTATTTCACTTATAATTCACTATATCACAATTCCAGTGGGTCAGAAGTTTACATACACTAAGTTGACTGGGCCTTTAAACAGCTTGGAAAATTCCATACAATTATTTCATGGCTTTAGAAACTTCTGATAGGCTAATTGACATCATTTGAGTCAATTGGAGGTGTACCTGTGGATGTATTTCAAGGCCTGTTATGTTTGTTCCTTATAAAATGACAAACCGGGGCGTAGGTTTAACTACTTTTTAATGAACATGAACTTCAGCTAGCAAACTCCGTTCTAAAGCCATGCAAGGCAATCTTCCACCACCACCACGTGACCCCCCGCCTAGCCTGCTGGGTAACGTAGTCTAAATGTTATTAACACATAACAACACATCTTCCTTCCTTTAAAATAGAACTACTTTTCTATGAACCAACATCTGTCACATCACATTTCTTTACTCAACCTGCATAACATGCAATTTTCAATAACACACATTTCTTATCCACAACATTTTTTATTTTTTTTATTTTTTTTACATTGCTCTCATCCCTTAAGAGGCATTAAACATATTCTGATGTATTATTATTTTCAACTAAATATAGTCAACAATACTCTATAGTGTCTCTATTTGTTTTCTTTTTAGCAATTCTCAATAAGCCTTTCAGGGGCTCTGACAGTCCTTTTTGGTCGTTCTGCTGAAGTGCTTCCTGTAACAGCTGGACAGCGTTCGTTGTCAGTCAGTTCATTGTCAGTCAGGGTGTTCTGACTGAATTGTCCATTTCTGAAATAATTTGACGCTTCAGCAGTATCCTCCTGATGATCCTCAGTCCCTTGAGTGAATGGCTGAAGCCTTAGATCCACTCTGTTTCGTCTCAGTTGTGATCCATGCTCTGTTTGGATCACATAGGATCGCGGTGCAACTTCTCTCTGCACACACCCTTGCTGCATCCAGGTTCCTGTAGTGATATCTCGGAGTCGTACCTGATCTACAGGTTTCAGTTCAGGTAAGTGTCTTGCACTTTTGTCGTGTCGCTGTTTTTGTTTGTCTTTCTGTTTTTCCTTCGCGAGTTTGACTTTGTGAGCACCTCTGGGTGTCAGCAAGTCCTCGTGGATGGGTAGGTTGGTTCTGATGCGACGTCCCATCAACATTTGTGCAGGTGAAAGTCCATTCTGCAGCGGTGCGCTGCGGTAGATCATCAGACTTTTTAGGAAATCCTCCTTTCCGTCGTGTGCCTTTTTCATCAGACCTTTAACAATTTTGTCTGAACTCTCTGCTAAACCGTTGGACCTTGGGTAGTTGGGGCTGGAGGTGTTGTGTCGGAATCCCCAGTCGTTAGCGAACGATCGGAATTCGGAACTTGAGAACTGCGGACCATTGTCTGAGTACAGTTCAGACGCAACCCCATGTCTTGCAAAGACGGATTTCAGGTATGTGATTACAGCTTTGCTGGAGGTAGTTGGCAGTGTTGCTACTTCAGGGTAGTTTGAGTAGTAGTTGGTAACAACAATGTGACTTTTGCCATTGCAGTCAAAAAGGTCAACTCCAACTTTGTAATATGGTCTGTTGGGTACTGGATGAGGGATTAGCGGCTCTGCTTGCTGCTTTGGCCTGTACGCCAAACACAGTCCACATGAAGCAGTGGTCTGGCTGATTTCCTGGTTAATTCTAGGCCAGTACATTACTTCTCGTGCTCATCGTTTGCATTTTTCCTCACCCAAGTGGCCCTCATGTATTTTCTGTAGCATTTCTTTGCATAGTGTCATAGGAATGACAATCTTGTTGCCTTTGAACACTATGTCATCTACAACGGTGAGCTCTGCTCTGCACATCCAGTAATCCTGTATTCTCCTTGGACAGTTGTTTTTCTGTGTGGGCCATCCAATCAGTGTTGTTTCTTTCAACTCTGTCATTGTTTGGTCAGCTGCAGTCTCTCTTTTGATCTGCTCCATTCTCTCAGAAGACACAGGAAGTGATGCTACGATCATGTCGACGTAGGCCTGGATCTCAGTGTTTTTCTGTGTGTCGAAGCTCTCTTTCTTGTCGACTGCTCGAGAAAGAGTGTCGGCGGCAAACATGAACTTTCCCGGGGTATAGATCATCTTCACATCATACTTTTGCAGTCTGATCAACATTCTCTGGATTCTCATTGGACAATCATTCAGTGGTTTAGACATGATTGACACCAATGGTTTGTGGTCGGTTTCTACTTCGAAGTCTCGTCCATAGACGTATTGGTGAAACCTTTCGCAAGCGTATGTGCTCGCCAGTAGTTCTTTCTCTATTTGTGCATACCTTGTCTCTGCGCCTGTCAAGGCTCTGGATGCATATGCGACAGGTTGCCATGTTTCATCATGCTGTTGCAGAAGAACTGCTCCCAGGCCAAACTGTGACGCGTCTGCAGAAATCCTTGTGCTCTTCTCTGGATCGTAGAACCTGAGCACTGGCTCTTCTGTGATTGTCTTCTTTAGGTTTTTGAAGCAGTTTTCCTGTTCATGGGACCATTCCCATTCATTTTTCTGTTCCAGTAGACATCTGAGTGGAGCGGACTGTGCTGACAGTTGAGGTATGAACTTTGCAAGGTAGGTGATCATGCCCATGAAGCGTCTCACGTCGTCCTTGTTCTTCGGGCGCTCCATGTTGTTGATGGCAGATGTTTTCCTCGGGTCTGGTTTGACTCCATCCTCTGAAAGTACGTCTCCCACGAAGGTAAGTGTTTTCACACCAAACTCGCATTTGTCCTTGTTTAGTTTTAGGTTGACCTTCCGTGTCAGGTCCAGCACTTGTCTCACTCTTGCGTCGTGTTCTTCTTTTGTGGCCCCCCAGACGATGATGTCATCCATCATGGTCTCCACTCCAGGAATATGCTCGAAGATCATGTGGATTGTCTTGTGGTAGACCTCTGGCGCTGAGAGAATCCCATATGGTAGACGAAGAAATCTGTACCTGCCCTCAGGTGTGTTGAATGTGCATAGCCTTGAGCTTGCATCGTCTAGCTTCATTTGCCAGAATCCTGATGAGGCATCAAGCTTACTGAACCACTTTGCTCCAGCAAACTGCGACATTATCTCTTCTCTGGTTGGCAACTTGAAGTGCTCTCTCTTGATTGCTTTGTTGAGATCTCTTGGGTCTAGACATATCCTGAGATCGCCATTCTTTTTCACCACAATAACCAGTGAGCTTACCCAGTCTGTAGGTTCATCCATTTTTGTGATGACGTCCATCTTTTCCATGCGTCCGAGTTCCTCCTTGAGCTTTTTCCTCAATGCAAATGGAACTTTTCTACATGCATGCACAACTGGAGTAATTTTGTCATTGGTACATATTTTGTGTTCTCCTGGTAAACATCCAAGACCCTCAAACACATCCTCATACTCAGCCAGTAGCGATTCCTGGTCATTTTCAGTCTGTGATGTCACTACATACACTCTTTTCAGCAAATTGAGCTTTTCACATGCATGGATTCCTAGAATAGGCTGTACACTCTTTTCCACAATCAACAGCTGTGCTCTGAACTGTTTTCCTTTGTGCTGTAAAGTTACTATGCAGCTTCCTTTGACTGGTACATTCTCCCCAGTATAACCAGTAACCTTAATTTTCATCGGGTGTATTTTGCTCTTCACCTTCAGTGTTTTGTAGTCATCCAGCGACAACAGGTTTACCTGTGCTCCAGTATCAAGCTTGAATGGTATTATAGTTTCATTCACAGTTAATGGCACAATCCATTCAGCTTTTACTGCATTGCATATTTCCACAGAATCAACAAAGAATTCTTCAATCTCCTCCTTGACTGTGTGAACCTTTTTCTTTGCAGCATTTTGAGAAATGATTATTTTTCCCACAGTTGTTACATGATTTGCCATATGCAGGGCAATTTTTTGGCTTGTGGATAAATCCACATTTTCCACATGTAGTGTTTTGATTTCTCTCTTTTGCTTGTTTTTGTTTTGTAAGGCGTTGTGTGTGTTGCTCCTCTCTTTTTATGGCATGCACTAACGTCTCATCCCTGCGCAGCTCTCTAGCTTGTGCTCTGGTGGTTTCAGCTGCTCTACACATATTCACTGCTTTCTCCAAAGTTAAATCTTGCTCACGCAGCAATCTCTCCTTGAGTCATTTATCAAGTATGCCACAGACTATCCTGTCTTTCACTAGTGAGTCTTTCAGATTTTCAAATTCACATGTTTTGCTCAGTGTGTTCAGCTCAGCCAAATACTGGTCAAAACTGACTCCCTGTTTCTGATCATGAGAGAAAAACTTGTATCTCTCAAACGTGACGTTCTGGCTTGGTACAAAGTACTCCTCACATTTAGCCATTAGCACAGGCAATGTCAAGTTTGCCTCGTCTAATTGAAAGCTATTGTAAACGTCCAATGCATCCTCTCCAAGAACGTGCAGAAAAATGGAAGCTTTCAATTTGTCATCATCTCCCCCTGCTCCACTGGCTGCTAGGTAGATATTGAATCTCTGCTTGAAACGTTTCCAATTGTCAGCTAAATTGCCTGTTAACTGCATAGGAGTAGGAGGACTAAGCCTATCCATGACGGAAAACAAGAATTTCTCCTACTTCAGTATGTTGCTCGTCAACAGATTCAAATGCAGCCTCGCTCTCGCTGCTGTCTCTCGCTGCTGCGGCTCGTTACCCGCACAATTGCAAGCTAGCATCTTCGACTACTCACGTCACTTGTGGTAGAATATTCAATGTCCTTCGTGGAAATTACTCATTTAATTTCTCTGTCTCGTCATAGCGACTACCAATCTGACACCATGTTATGTTTGTTCCTTATATAATGACAAACCGGGGCGTAGGTTTAACTACTTTTTAATGAACATGAACTTCAGCTAGCAAACTCCGTTCTAAAGCCATGCAAGGCAATCTTCCACCACCACCACGTGACCCCCCCGCCTAGCCTGCTGGGTAACGTAGTCTAAATGTTATTAACACATAACAACACAAGGCCTACCTTCAAACTCAGTGCCTCTATGCTCAACATCATGGGAAAATCTAAAGAAATCAGCCAAGACCTCAGAAAGAAAATTGTAGACCTCCACAAGTCTGGTTCATCCTTGGGAGCAATTTCCAAATGCCTGAAGGTACCACGTTCATCTGTACAAACAATAGTACGCAAGTATAAACACCATGGGACCACGCAGCTGTCATACCACTCAGGAAGAAGACGCGTCTCCTAGAGATGAACGTACTTTGGTGCGAAAAGTGCATATCAATCCCAGGACAACAGCATAGGACCTTGTGAAGATAATGAAGGAAACAGGTATCTATATCCACAGTAAAACAAGTCCTATATCGAAAGCAAGGAAGAAGCCACAGCTCCAAAAACACCATAAAAAAGCCAGACTACGGTTTGCAACTGCACATGGGGACAAAGATCATACTTTTTGGAGAAATGTCCTCTGGTCTGATGAAACAAAAATAGAACTGCTTGGCCATATTGACTATCGTTATGTTTAGAGGGAAAAGGGGGAGGCTTGCAAGCCGAAGAACACCATCCCAACCATGAAGCACGGGGGTGGAAGCATCATGTTGTGGGGATGCTTTGCTGCAGGAGGGACTGGTGCACTTCACAAAATAGATGGCATCAACAATTATGTGGATAAGCAACATCTCAAGACATCAGTCAGGAAGTTAAAGCTTGGTCGCAAATGGGTCTCCCAAATGGACAATGACCCCAAGCATACTTCCAAAATTGTGGCAAAATGGCTTAAGGACAACAAAGTCAAGGTATTGGAGTGGCCATCACAAAGCTCTCAATCCTATAGACAATTTGTGGCCAGAACTAAAAAAGCGTGTGCGAGCAAGGAGGCCTACAAACCTGACTCAGTTACACCAGTTCTGTCACGAGGAATGGGCCAAAATTCACCCAACTTATTGTGGGAAGCTTGTGGAAGGCTACCCGAAATGTTTGACCCAAGTTAAACAATTTAAAGGCAATGCTACCAAATACTAATTGAGTGTATGTAAACTTCTGACCCACTGGGAATGTGATGAAAGAAATAAAAGCTGAAATACATTTTGATTTTATTTTTTTTAACCTTAATTGAACTAGGCAAGTCAGTTAAGAGCAAATCCTTATTTAAAATGATGGCTAGGAACAGAGGGTTAACTGCCTTGTGCAGGGGCAGAACAACTGATCTGTACCTTGTCAGCTTGGGGATTTGATCCAGCAACCTTCCAGTTACGTGCCCAACGCTCTAACCATTCAGCTACCTGTCACCCAAAATCATTCTGTCTACTATTATTCTGACATTTCACATTCTTAAAATAAAGTGGTGATCCTAACTGACCTAAGACAGGGAATGTTTACTAGGATTAAATGTCAGGAATCGTGAAAAACTGAGTTTAAATGTATTTGGCTAAGGTGTATGTAAACTTCCAACTTCAACTGTACATAAGTATTAACATCCCTGAGTCAATACATGTTAGAATCACCGTTGGCAGAGATTACAGCTGTGAGTCTTTCTGCGTAAATCTCTAAGAGCTTTTCACTCCTGGATTGTAAAATATTTGCACATTATTATTTTCTAAAATCTTCAAGCTCTGTCAAGGTTGCTGTTGATCATTGCTTGGACATCCATTTTCAAGTCTTGCAATACATCTTCAAGCAGATTTGAGTCAAAACTGTAACTTGGCCTCTAAGGAACATTCACTGTCTTCTTGGTAAGCAACTCAAGTGTAGATTTGGCCTTTTGTTTTAGGTTATTGTCCTGCTGAAAGGTGAATGAATCTCCCAGTGTCTGGTGGAAAGCAGACTGAGCCAGGTTTCCCTCTAAGATGTTGCCTGTGCTTAGCTTCATTCTGTTAATTTTTATCCCTAAAAACTCCCCAGTCCCTGAAAATGTGGAGAGTGGTACTCAGTAAAGTGCTGTATTGGATTTGCCCCAAACAAAAAGTGAATTGCTTTGCCATATTTTTTGCAGTATTAATTTAGTACTTTTGCTTTGTTGCAAACAGGATGCATGTTTTGGAATATTTGTATTCTGTACAGGCTTCCTTCTTTTCATTCTGTCAATTAGATTAGTATTGTGGAGTAATTACAATGTTGTTGATCCATCTTCACTTTTCTGCTATCACAGCCATTCATACGCCTGTATCTTTGTAGTGACTGGGTGTATTGATACCCCATCCAAAATGTAATTAATAACTTCACCATGCTCAATGAGAATTTCAATGTATGCTTTTTAAAATGTTTACCCATCTACCAATAAGTGCCCTTCTTTGTGAGGCATTGGAAAACCTCCCTGGTCTTTGTGGTTGAATCTGTGTTTGAAATTCACTGCTTGACTGAGGGACCTTACAGATAATTGTATGTGTGAGGTACAGAGACGAGGTAGTCATTCAAAAATCATGTTTAACACTATTATTGCACACACAGTCCAATTACTCCTTAACTTATTTAGGCTTGCCATAGCAAAAGGGGTTGAATACTTATTTATTCATTTGTAAACATTTCTAAAAACATAATTCCACTTTGACCTTATCAAGTTTTATGTGTAAGCCAGTGACAAAACATCTCAATTTCATCCATTTTAAATTCAGGCTGTAACACAACAGAATGTGGGAAAAAGTCAAGGGGTGTGAATACTTTCTGAAGGCGCTGTATTTTGGAGCATCTGAGTATGCAGACCCTACTCTAATAAAAAGTTATCCTGTTAGCAGACATGATAATGATTACTGTCATTGCTACTTTAAAATTGATTCCACAGGTCTCAAAAAAGTCAAGATGTGTCCACTCCACAGAAGGTAAAAGTCAATCATACCAAGTTTTAAAATACAAAAAACATTAGGTAGCTGGGTGTGCCTTTGCGTAAGTTTTTAAGACACTAGTTCTCCATTTACATGTCTATTTGTGTGTGTGTGTGTGTGTGTGTGTGTGTGTGTGTGTGTGTGTGTGTGTGTGTGTGTGTGTGTTTGTCGTTCAGTTCCTGTGAGAATAAGTTGTTGTGTCCGAGTCAAAGTTGGTTGGTTATGAAGTCACATCGACCATTACATTCACGAAGGGGTGTCACCACCTGTGTATAGTGGACCTGTGCTTGTCCTCTGTGTACTTCCTCACCTTCCTCCCATGTTAGTTCATCCTGTTGACGTGTCTCAGTCTTTGAGGAGCAGATGGCTTCACACATACATCCTATTAGCAACTTTCTACTGATTGTGAGCCATTGAGTCCAAGGCTCCCCACTCTCTTTATTATATCCATTGTGTTGAATTGCCTCTTTTTGCTTCCTTTTTAATTACAAACTTTTAGGGAAAGAGGAGTTTGTAGTTTGTTAGAGCTGAAGTCACTGGCCACACAATGTCTGCAGAGAAGGTAAAGTTTTCAAAACTGTTTCTAAGAGCTTTTCTTGTTGAAAGGATGCTAGAGAGAAGGAATACTTGTGACGTGTGAAAGTGAAAGTTATATAATTTCTCTGATGGCAATTTGATGCATTCACATATACTGTAACGGTGTTTACGATGACTACAGATGAAATGACTTGCCCTCTTGATTGATAGACAATTCAGTGGATAGAAGGCCAGTGTACCAGTAATCAGATAATTTCAACAGAATACTGAAGTGATTGAGCATGCTGGTGTGGTATTGTTACAGTTCCAAAGTGGCTGCTTTACCCCAGCCTGTTGTGCATAGTAAAAAAGTAGCCCTTGCACGAGCCAGAACAGTTCACAGGAGCAGGAAACTAACTGGTGTTTCGTAGCGTGAGGCAGCTTAATTTAAAACGACACCCTCTGGATGCGAATCTATCACATCGCCCCCAATCTATCTACTTAATGTTGAGTGCCAAGCAGAGATGTATCAGGTCCCATTTTTACAGTCTTTGGTATGACTCGGCCGGGGATCGAACTTTGCCCATCGGTTTCCCCCCTTGGTAAAATTACATGATGACGTCTTTGTCTGCAGGCCGCCATTACGCAGGTGACAGCTTGTCTGAGGTGAGGACAGAAATAGTCACATCTTAATCGGATTACTGTGTTCATCCATCGCTGCACTCCGTCAGTCAGTGTTTAAATGACCAGAATCACAGTGGCTGACCTGATTCTGGTATGCTGTGGTGTGGAGTGGTGTGGAGTGGAGTTGTGTGCTGTGGAGTGTTGTGGAGTTGGGTGGAGTGGACTGGTGTGGAGTGGTGTGGTATGGAGTGGTGTGGAGTTGTGTGGTGTGGAGTGGTGTGGAGTGGAGTGGCGTGGTGTGGTGTGGAGTGGAGTTGTGTGCTGTGGAGTGTTGTGGAGTTGGGTGGAGTGGACTGGTGTGGAGTGGTGTGGAGTTGTGTGGTGTGGAGTGGTGTGGAGTGGCGTGGTGGGGTGTGGCGATAGTTGTTTTCCGGTCAGTAGTCCCAACTGTCTGGTTACAGTGGGACATGGCCTGGGAATAGGACTGATTGGGAGAAAAGCTGAATGTGCTTGTGTGTTGAATAGAGTTGGGTTGTTCGGTGCACTTCCAGCTTCACAATGTGGAATTGCACAAGAGTGTTTTTAAGAATGAGAAGAAAATATTAGCCAGTTTTTATTATATGTGCATTGATTCTAAGGTACAGAAACATTCTTCTCAATACTTGTTTTCCCAAGCAATCTCTAGAGCACTACTAATACAACTACAATATACAGTACCAGTCAAAAGTTTGGACAGACCTACTCATTCAAGGGTTTTCCTTTATTTGTACTATTTTGCACATTGTAGAATAATAGTGAAGACATCAAAGCTATGAAATAACACATATGGAATCATGTAGTAACCGAAAAAGAAGTGTTAAACAAATCAAAATATATTTTAGATTTGAGATTATTCAAAGTTGCCAGCCTTTGCCTTGATGACAGCTTTGCACACTCTTGGCATTCTCTCAACGAGCTTCATGAGGTAGTCACTTGTAAGGCACTTCAATTAACAGGTGTGCCTTGTTAAAAGTTAATTTGTGGAATTTGTGGAAGGGGCCCAGCAGTCTAAGGTACTGCATCTCAGTGCTAGAGGTGTCACTAAAGACACCCTGGTTCGAATCTAGGCTGTATCATAACCAGCTGTGATTGGGAGTCCCATAGGGCGGTGCACAATTGGCCTAGCGTTGTCTGAGTTTGGCCGGTGTAGGCCGTCACTGTAAATAAGAATTTGTTCTTAACTGCCTTGCATAGTAAAGTTTTTTTTTTTTTTTAAAGGGTTGGTAAAGATAGCCCTTGTTCTGCCATAACAATGTGTAAGTTAAAAAGCTTGGCAGACAGCTTACTTCCAATAAAGAATCAGGAGGCATACCGTTAAGAATCTTTAGTAGAATAAATGTTGTTTGTAAAACTGTAACAGACACAGAAAGGAGAAAATGCATTAGAAAAATCACTATATACATTCACACAAATGGATACAAATAAAGAACAGCATTTATATCACGAGCTAGCAACAAGAAAACAAGCCTAGCTAGCCAACATGACCGTGCAGAAATTACAACAATTTCCATCACAGGAAAGGTGCCACAAAACATAAACACAAAATCTAAGTGTCCATATAGGTTAATAACTATGCTTAGCTCTGTCACAAGAGATATATTCCCTCAAGAAATGTTAGCTAGCATGCTAACACACAATGTTAAGTTATGGTGCGATAGTTAACGCAATTAGCTTAGCATCATCGGAACTTAGAAAACTAGAATAAACATGTAGAAACCATAAATATTATAGAAGCACAATTTGAATTAGCAAAAGCAGGTCCTAATAATTCAAAAGTACTTACAGACTTATCTTTAACCAAGGCCTAGTAAGATAGAGCTTGTCTGTTGCTCAGATTGTTCTGACAGGAAATAGCTCTGCACCGAAAATTAGCAAATTAAAAGCTACAGTGCCCAAATCCTAGGACAATATAATACGTCCATATTATGGCAAGAACAGCTCAAATAAGCAGTCCGTCATTACTTTAAAACATGAAGGTCATTTAATCCCGGAAAATGTCAAGAACTTTTAAAGTTTCTTCAAGTGCAGTCGCAAAAACCATCAAGCACTATGATGAAACTGGCTCTCATTAGGACCGCCACAGGAAAGGAAGACCCAGAGTTACCTCTACTGCAGAGGATAAGTTCATTAGAGTTACCAGCCTCGGAAATTGCAGCCCAAATAAATGCTTCTCAGAGTTCAAGTAACAGACACATCTCAACATCAACTGTTCAGAGGAGTCTGCGTGAATCAGGCTTTTATGATCGAATTGCTGCAAAGAAACCACTACTAAAGGACACCAATAAGAAGAAGAGACTTGCTTGGGCCAAGAAACACGAGCAATGGACATTAGACCGGTGGAAATGTGTCCTTTGGTCTGATGAGTCCAAATTTGATATGTTTTATTCCATCCGCCATGGCTTTGTGATACACAGAGTAGGTGAATGGATGATCTCTGCATGTGTGGTTCCCACTGTCAAGCATGGAGGAGTTGGTGTGACGGTGTGGGGGTGCTTTTCTGGTTACAATGTCAGTGATTTATTTAGAATTCAAGGCACACTTAACCAGCATGGCTACCACAGCATTCTGCAGCGCCACCCCACCTGGTTTACACTTAGTGGGACTATAATAGTTTTTTTCAACAGGACAATGACCCAACACACCTCCAGGCTATGTAAGGGATATTTGACCAAGAATGAGAGTGATGGAGTGCTGCATCAGATGACCTGACCTACACAATCACCCGACCTCAACACAATTGAGATGGTTTGGGATGAGTTGAACCGCAGAGTGAAGGAAAAGCAGCCAACAAGTGCTCAGCATATGTGGGAACTCCTTCAAGACTGTTGGAAAAGTATTTCAGGTGAAGCTGGTTGAGAGAATGCCAAGAGTGTGCAAAGCTTTCTTCAAGGCTACTTTGAAGAATATAAAATATATTTTGATTTGTTTAACACTTTTTCGGATACCACATGATTCCTTGCCCGTGATTGGGAGTCCCATAGGGCAGCGCACAATTGGCCCAGCGTCGTCTGGGTTTGGCCCGGGTAGGCCGTCAGAATTTATTCTTAACTGACTTGCCTAGTTAAATAAAGTTTAAATAAAACATTTTTAACATTGTTGTTATTTTCTTGTTTTGATGTCTTCGCTATTATTATTAGAAAATAGTAAAATAAATAAAAACCCTTGAATGAGTAGGTGTGTCCAAACTTTTGACTGGTACCGTAATAACGTAACTTCCTTAACACTGGATGTGACACGACACGGTTATGTGATTAAGGCACGTGACTGTAATGCTTGATTGTTAGGTCACTGGGTCAGAAGGGCAGGTTACATAATATAGGAAGCAACTAGAATATTCTAATGATTACTATCTGTTCCAAATGTAGACATGAATTAATTGGTCACTATTTCCTTTTTTGAAAGCGAATCGGTTTTAAGAGGATGTCTTGACACTCTATAGTAAAAATATATCATATTGTATAATCAAGTATACTGTATTTACAGTAGTGTGATTTTCTGTCTCCATACCTTTCTGCTTGCGCCGTACACTGTCTGTTGAATGGTAAGTCACTAAAATCCTCATGCTCCTTCGAACACATTTACTATTGGCATACACTGAGTGAACAAAACATTATGAACACCTTCCTAATATTGAGTTGCACCGCCTTTTGCCCCCAGAACAGCCTCAATTCGTAGGGGCATCGACTCTACAAGGTTTCGAAAGTGTTACACATGGATGCTGGCCTATGTTGACTCCAATGCTTCCCACAGTTGTGTCAAGTTGGCTGGATGTCCTTTGGGTGGGGGACCATTCTTGATGCACACAGGAAACTGTTGAGTGTGAAACACCCAGCAGCGTTGCAGCTCTTGACACACTTAAACCGGGGCGCCTGGCACCTACTACCATACCCTGTTCAAAGGCACTTAAATATTTATCTTGCCCATTCAGCCTTTGAATAGCACATACACAATCCATGTCTCAATTGTCTCAAGGCTTAAAAATCCTTCTTTAACTTGTCTCCTCCCCTTCATTTACCCTGATTGAAGTGGATTTAACACCTGGATTCACCTGGTCAGCCTATGTCATGGAAAGAGCAATGTTTTGTACACTCAGTGTACATGCGTGGTTCATGCAAAAGGCTGTAATGCACATACAGTAGAACTTAACATATGAACGATTTTGTTCTACTGCATTAACTATGTCATCTCTCTCTGGTGTCTGCCCCTCTATCCTTTCCTCATGTCATCTCTGACTCTTCTTCCTGTAGATAATGCTTTCTAGAAGCCAAAGAAGAAGAAGTTAGAGTCAGCCAGCCCAGCCACCAACGATGCCGATGCCAGCCCCAAAAAGAGCAAGAGCAAGAAGAGCGAAGAGCTGTCTGGAGAGGAACGTCCTGCTGTTCAAAGTAGGGACCGCTCTGCACAGTTTAAATTAGATATCTTCGAATGAGACATACGTAAATGATTGTTTAAACGTTCAACAACACATTGGCAAAAGTTATCCACAAATAAGTCATTTTTTTATCTGAGATAGTGTGCAGTATCCAAATGTAATGAATAAATATGACTATCACTCAAACATATACTCATTTCTTTGGAGGTCATCTCTCTCAATCTGTTTTTTTTTTTGGGTCAAATAGATGGGAAAAAAGTAAAGAAAAAGAAACCGGACGAAGAAAAAGCAGAAAAGGGAAAAGGGAAAGAGAAAGAGAAAGACGAGCCAAAGAAGAAAACCAAAAGTGTGCCAAAGAAAAAGAGAAGTATGCAGTCAGCAATATAACTGAGATGATGCTCTACGTGAACTGCATGTTAAAGCATCAAAACATATTTAAACCCAATATATTTAAAGCCCTTCTTTACTGCTCAAGGTTCAGAGACAGAAGAAGATGATGATGATGAGGAAGAGGCTCCACAAAAGAAGACAAAAAAAAAGACAGCAAAAGAAGGTTCTGACAAACATAGCAAAGATGGCAGGGAGAAGAAACCCCAAACTAAAGGTGGGCAGATGTATATGAGTTACAAGGCAACAATAATACGACCTGGTCTAAGAGGATTAGGTAGGAGATTTCCTTGTGTAATGTTGAGTGAAAGGAAACACTGGTTATTTACGTTGTCAGCACCAAACAATCCGTTGCAGATTACACACCAGACAGAATGCAAAACGTATGTGAAAAAAAAAAGAATACAAACAAGTGTTAGATGTAACTTTTTTTTACTATAGAACTGGTAACAAAATGGCATCTCTGATAGAAGTATTTTTGTCTTATTCCAGATGACAAAGACTATAACAAAGAATCGAAGAAAGACACTAAGAAAAAGGAACCAGCTTCTCTGTTCTGTGTAAATGGAGATAAGGATAAGTCCGACTCCAAGAGAAATAAGAAAGGTAGACGTTAACACTAGCTTCATGTATTGATTTTAAACTACTGCAATTTTAGGGATAAATAATGATTGACTTGATGGTTGAAAATCTCTAACCCATCATCATGGATTATTTGTGTCTAAACATCTCCAACATCTCCAACTCCCACAACCTTTTTGGAAGAGAACACATTGCAATAATGTTACAGCACTGTGGGTACACTGTGATATAATCATAACCCTGGAGTGCATTCTCTAAAACCAGAAGCCAAATCTGATAGTGATGACAGTGAACCAGAAACCAAATCCAGCAAGTCAACGTCAAAGAAGAAGGAGAACACCAACCCGGCATCCATGTTCGCAGCAGGGGGAGACAAGGACAAGGATAAAGACAAGGACAAAGACAAGAAGAAGAAGAAGAAAGGCTAGTGTTTTCTGTTTTAATTCAATACAGCTACAGTGATTGGGCGTCTTCCTGCCAGTCAGTAAAAAGAAGTTGCTTGGTATTTTACTAATGTTCTATTTTTCTATCAGCCAAAGCATCAGAGAGTGATGATTCTGACTCAGAGGCAGAACAAGGCACCAAAAAGAAAAAGGGAAAAGGGAAGAAGAAGAAGGTAGGTTTGTGTCTGCCGCCCCTGTTTAGTGAGGTTTGTGTCTGCCGGTCCCTGTTTAGTGAGGTTTGTGTCTGCCGGTCCCTGTTCAGTGAGGTTTGTGTCTGCCGGGTCCCTGTTCAGTGAGGTTTGTGTCTGCCGGTCCCTGTTTAGTGAGGTTTGTGTCTGCCGGTCCCTGTTAAGTGAGGTTTGTGTCTGCCGGTCCCTGTTTAGTGAGGTTTGTGTCTGCCGGTCCCTGTTTAGTCAGGTTTGTGTCTGCCGGTCCCAGTTCAGTGAGGTTTGTGTCTGCCGGTCCCTGTTTAGTGAGGTTTGTGTCTGCCGGTCCCTGTTAAGTGAGGTTTGTGTCTGCCGGTCCCTGTTTACTGAGGTTGTGTCTGCCAGTCCCTGATTAGTGAGATTTGGTCTGCCGCTCCCTGTTTAGTGAGGTTTGTGTCTGCCGGTCCCTGTTAAGTGAGGTTTGTGTCTGCCGGTCCCTGTTTAGTGAGGTTTGTGTCTGCCGGTCCCTGTTTAGTGAGGTTTGTGTCTGCCGGTCCCTGTTAAGTGAGGTTTGTGTCTGCCGGTTCCTGTTTAGTGAGGTTTGTGTCTGCCGGTCCCAGTTCAGTGAGGTTTGTGTCTGCCGGTCCCTGTTTAGTGAGGTTTGTGTCTGCCGGTCCCTGTTAAGTGAGGTTTGTGTCTGCCGGTCCCTGTTTACTGAGGTTGTGTCTGCCGGTCCCAGATTAGTGAGATTTGGTCTGCCGGTCCCTGTTTAGTGAGGTTTGTGTCTGCCGGTCCCTGTTTAGTGAGATTTGTGTCTGCCGGTCTCTGATTAGTGAGGTTTGGTCTGCCGGTCCCTGTTTAGTGAGGTTGTGTCTGCCGGTCCCTGTTTAGTGAGGTTTGGTCTGCCGGTCCCTCTTTAGTGAGATTTGTGTCTGCCGGTCCCTGATTAGTGAGGTTTGGTCTGCCGGTCCCTCTTTAGTTAGGTTTGTGTCTGCCGGTCCCTGTTTAGTGAGGTTTGTGTCTGCCGGTCCCTGTTCAGTGAGGTTTGTGTCTGCCGGTCCCTGTTTGCTGAGGTTTGTGACTGCTGGTCCCAGTTCAGTGAGGTTTGTGTCTGCCGGTCCCTGTTTACTGAGGTTGTGTCTGCCGGTCCCTGATTAGTGAGATTTGGTCTGCCGGTCCCTGTTTAGTGAGGTTTGTGTCTGCCGGTCCATGTTCAGTGAGGTTTGTGTCTGCCGGTCCCTGTTCAGTGAGGTTTGTGTCTGCCGGTCCCTGTTTAGTGAGGTTTGTGTCTGCCGGTCCCTGTTAAGTGAGGTTTGTGTCTGCCGGGTCCCTGTTTAGTGAGGTTTGTGTCTGCTGGTCCCTGTTTAGTCAGGTTTGTGTCTGCCGGTCCCAGTTCAGTGAGATTTGTGTCTGCCGGTCCCTGATTAGTGAGGTTTGGTCTGCCGGTCCCTGTTTAGTGAGGTTTGTGTCTTCCGGTCCCTGTTCAGTGAGGTTTTTGTCTGCCGGTCCCTGTTTAGTGAGGTTTGTGTCTGCCGGTCCCAGTTCAGTAAGGTTTGTGTCTGCCGGTCCCTGTTTAGTGAGGTTTGTGTCTGCCGGTCCCTGTTAAGTGAGGTTTGTGTCTGCCGGTCCCTGTTTACTGAGGTTGTGTCTGCCGGTCCCAGATTAGTGAGATTTGGTCTGCCGGTCCCAGTTTAGTGAGGTTTGTGTCTGCCGGTCCCTGTTTAGTGAGATTTGTGTCTGCCGGTCTCTGATTAGTGAGGTTTGGTCTGCCGGTCCCTGTTTAGTGAGGTTTGTGTCTGCCGGTCCCTGATTAGTGAGATTTGGTCTGCCGGTCCCTGTTTAGTGAGGTTTGTGTCTGCCGGTCCATGTTCAGTGAGGTTTGTGTCTGCCGGTCCCTGTTCAGTGAGGTTTGTGTCTGCCGGTCCCTGTTTAGTGAGGTTTGTGTCTGCCGGTCCCTGTTAAGTGAGGTTTGTGTCTGCCGGGTCCCTGTTTAGTGAGGTTTGTGTCTGCTGGTCCCTGTTTAGTCAGGTTTGTGTCTGCCGGTCCCAGTTCAGTGA
The DNA here is from genome assembly GCA_023634145.1 of Thymallus thymallus. Classification (NCBI taxonomy): domain Eukaryota; kingdom Metazoa; phylum Chordata; class Actinopteri; order Salmoniformes; family Salmonidae; genus Thymallus; species Thymallus thymallus. Next base: position 41,164,152 of record CM042410.1, read on the forward strand.
GATTTGTGTCTGCCGGTCCCTGATTAGTGAGGTTTGGTCTGCCGGTCCCTGTTTAGTGAGGTTTGTGTCTTCCGGTCCCTGTTCAGTGAGGTTTTTGTCTGCCGGTCCCTGTTTAGTGAGGTTTGTGTCTGCCGGTCCCAGTTCAGTAAGGTTTGTGTCTGCCGGTCCCTGTTTAGTGAGGTTTGTGTCTGCCGGTCCCTGTTAAGTGAGGTTTGTGTCTGCCGGTCCCTGTTTACTGAGGTTGTGTCTGCCGGTCCCAGATTAGTGAGATTTGGTCTGCCGGTCCCAGTTTAGTGAGGTTTGTGTCTGCCGGTCCCTGTTTAGTGAGATTTGTGTCTGCCGGTCTCTGATTAGTGAGGTTTGGTCTGCCGGTCCCTGTTTAGTGAGGTTTGTGTCTGCCGGTCCCTGATTAGTGAGGTTTGGTCTGCCGGTCCCTGTTTAGTGAGGTGTGTGTCTGCCGGTCCCTGTTCAGTGAGGTTTGTGTCTGCCGGTCCCTGTTTGCTGAGGTTTGTGACTGCTGGTCCCAGTTCAGTGAGGTTTGTGTCTGCCGGTCCCTGTTTAGTGAGAATTGTGTCTGCCGGTCCCTGTTCAGTGAGGTTTGTGTCTGCTGGTCCCTGTTTAGTCAGGTTTGTGTCTGCCGGTCCCAGTTCAGTGAGGTTTGTGTCTGCCGGTCCCTGTTTAGTGAGAATTGTGTCTGCCGGCCCCTGTTAAGTGAGGTTTGTGTCTGCCGGTCCCTGTTTACTGAGGTTGTGTCCGCCGGTCCCTGTTTAGTGAGGTTTGTGTCTGCTGGTCCCTGTTAAGTGAGGTTTGTGTCTGCCGGTCCCTTTTTAGTGAGATTTGTGTCTGCCGGTCCCTGATTAGTGAGGTTTGGTCTGCCGGTCCCTGTTTAGTGAGGTTTGTGTCTTCCGGTCCCTTTTCAGTGAGGTTTTTGTCTGCTGGTCCCTGTTTAGTGAGGTTTGTGTCTGCCGGTCCCAGTTCAGTGAGGTTTGTGTCTGCCGGTCCCTGTTTAGTGAGGTTTGTGTCTGCCGGTCCCTGTTAAGTGAGGTTTGTGTCTGCCGGTCCCTGTTTACTGAGGTTGTGTCTGCCGGTCCCAGATTAGTGAGATTTGGTCTGCCGGTCCCAGTTTAGTGAGGTTTGTGTCTGCCGGTCCCTGTTTAGTGAGATTTGTGTCTGCCGGTCTCTGATTAGTGAGGTTTGGTCTGCCGGTCCCTGTTTAGTGAGGTTTGTGTCTGCCGGTCCCTGATTAGTGAGGTTTGGTCTGCCGGTCCCTGTTTAGTGAGGTCTGTGTCTGCCGGTCCCTGTTCAGTGAGGTTTGTGTCTGCCGGTCCCTGTTTGCTGAGGTTTGTGACTGCTGGTCCCAGTTCAGTGAGGTTTGTGTCTGCCGGTCCCTGTTTACTGAGGTTGTGTCTGCCAGTCCCTGTTAAGTGAGGTTTGTGTCTGCCGGTCCCTTTTTAGTGAGGTTTGTGTCTGCCGGTCCCTGATTAGTGAGGTTGTGTCTGCCGGTCCCTGTTTAGTGAGGTTTGTGTCTTCCGGTCCCAGTTTAGTGAGGTTTGTGTCTTCCGGTCCCTGTTTAGTGAGGTTTGGTCTGCCGGTCCCTGTTTAGTGAGGTTTGTGTCTGCAGGTCCCTGATTAGTGAGGTTTGGTCTGCCGGTCCCTGTTTAGTGAGGTTTGTGTCTGCCGGTCCCTGTTTAGTGAGATTTGTTTCTGCCGGTCCCTGATTAGTGAGGTTTGGTCTGCCGGTCCCTGTTTAGTGAGGTTTGTGTCTGCCGGTCCCTGTTTAGTGAGGTTGTGTCTGCCGGTCCCTGTTTAGTGAGGTTGTGTCTGCCGGTCCCTGTTTAGTGAGGTTTGTGTCTGCCGGTCCCTGTTTAGTGAGGTTGTGTCTGCCGGTCCCTGTTTAGTGAGGTTGTGTCTGCCGGTCCCTGTTTAGTGAGGTTTGTGTCTGCCGGTCCCTGTTTAGTGAGAATTGTGTCTGCCGGCCCCTGTTAAGTGAGGTTTGTGTCTGCCGGTCCCTGTTTACTGAGGTTGTGTCTGCCGGTCCCTGTTTAGTGAGGTTTGTGTCTGCCGGTCCCTGTTAAGTGAGGTTTGTGTCTGCCGGTCCCTTTTTAGTGAGATTTGTGTCTGCCGGACACTGATTAGTGAGGTTTGGTCTGCCTGTCCCTGTTTAGTGAGGTTTGTGTCTTCCGGTCCCTGTTCAGTGAGGTTTTTGTCTGCCGGTCCCTGTTTAGTGAGGTTTGTGTCTGCCGGTCCCAGTTCAGTGAGGTTTGTGTCTGCCGGTCCCTGTTTAGTGAGGTTTGTGTCTGCCGGTCCCTGTTAAGTGAGGTTTGTGTCTGCCGGTCCCTGTTTACTGAGGTTGTGTCTGCCGGTCCCAGATTAGTGAGATTTGGTCTGCCGGTCCCAGTTTAGTGAGGTTTGTGTCTGCCGGTCCCTGTTTAGTGAGATTTGTGTCTGCCGGTCCCAGATTAGTGAGATTTGGTCTGCCGGTCCCAGTTTAGTGAGGTTTGTGTCTGCCGGTCCCTGTTTAGTGAGATTTGTGTCTGCCGGTCTCAGATTAGTGAGGTTTGGTCTGCCGGTCCCTGTTTAGTGAGGTTTGTGTCTGCCGGTCCCTGATTAGTGAGGTTTGGTCTGCCGGTCCCTGTTTAGTGAGGTCTGTGTCTGCCGGTCCCTGTTCAGTGAGGTTTGTGTCTGCCGGTCCCTGTTTGCTGAGGTTTGTGACTGCTGGTCCCAGTTCAGTGAGGTTTGTGTCTGCCGGTCCCTGTTTACTGAGGTTGTGTCTGCCGGTCCCTGTTAAGTGAGGTTTGTGTCTGCCGGTCCCTTTTTAGTGAGGTTTGTGTCTGCCGGTCCCTGATTAGTGAGGTTGTGTCTGCCGGTCCCTGTTTAGTGAGATTTGTGTCTTCCGGTCCCAGTTTAGTGAGGTTTGTGTCTTCCGGTCCCTGTTTAGTGAGGTTTGGTCTGCCGGTCCCTGTTTAGTGAGGTTTGTGTCTGCCGGTCCCTGATTAGTGAGGTTTGGTCTGCCGGTCCCTGTTTAGTGAGGTTTGTGTCTGCCGGTCCCTGTTTAGTGAGGTTGTGTCTGCCGGTCCCTGTTTAGTGAGGTTGTGTCTGCCGGTCCCAGTTCAGTGAGGTTTGTGTCTGCCGGTCCCTGTTTAGTGAGGGTTGTGTCTGCCGGTCCCTGTTAAGTGAGGTTTGTGTCTGCCGGTCCCTGTTTACTGAGGTTGTGTCTGCCAGTCCCTGATTAGTGAGATTTGGTCTGCCGCTCCCTGTTTAGTGAGGTTTGTGTCTGCCGGTCCCTGTTAAGTGAGGTTTGTGTCTGCCGGTCCCTGTTCAGTGAGGTTTGTGTCTGCCGGTCCCTGTTTAGTGAGGTTTGTGTCTGCCGGTCCCTGTTTAGTGAGGTTTGTGTCTGCCGGTCCCTGTTAAGTGAGGTTTGTGTCTGCCGGTCCCTGTTTAGTGAGGTTTGTGTCTGCCGGTCCCAGTTCAGTGAGGTTTGTGTCTGCCGGTCCCTGTTTAGTGAGGTTTGTGTCTGCCGGTCCCTGTTAAGTGAGGTTTGTGTCTGCCGGTCCCTGTTTACTGAGGTTGTGTCTGCCGGTCCCAGATTAGTGAGATTTGGTCTGCCGGTCCCTGTTTAGTGAGGTTTGTGTCTGCCGGTCCCTGTTTAGTGAGATTTGTGTCTGCCGGTCTCTGATTAGTGAGGTTTGGTCTGCCGGTCCCTGTTTAGTGAGGTTGTGTCTGCCGGTCCCTGTTTAGTGAGGTTTGGTCTGCCGGTCCCTCTTTAGTGAGATTTGTGTCTGCCGGTCCCTGATTAGTGAGGTTTGGTCTGCCGGTCCCTCTTTAGTTAGGTTTGTGTCTGCCGGTCCCTGTTTAGTGAGGTTTGTGTCTGCCGGTCCCTGTTCAGTGAGGTTTGTGTCTGCCGGTCCCTGTTTGCTGAGGTTTGTGACTGCTGGTCCCAGTTCAGTGAGGTTTGTGTCTGCCGGTCCCTGTTTACTGAGGTTGTGTCTGCCGGTCCCTGATTAGTGAGATTTGGTCTGCCAGTCCCTGTTTAGTGAGGTTTGTGTCTGCCGGTCCCTGTTCAGTGAGGTTTGTGTCTGCCGGTCCCTGTTCAGTGAGGTTTGTGTCTGCCGGTCCCTGTTTAGTGAGGTTTGTGTCTGCCGGTCCCTGTTAAGTGAGGTTTGTGTCTGCCGGGTCCCTGTTTAGTGAGGTTTGTGTCTGCTGGTCCCTGTTTAGTCAGGTTTGTGTCTGCCGGTCCCAGTTCAGTGAGATTTGTGTCTGCCGGTCCCTGATTAGTGAGGTTTGGTCTGCCGGTCCCTGTTTAGTGAGGTTTGTGTCTTCCGGTCCCTGTTCAGTGAGGTTTTTGTCTGCCGGTCCCTGTTTAGTGAGGTTTGTGTCTGCCGGTCCCAGTTACGTGAGGTTTGTGTCTGCCGGTCCCTGTTTAGTGAGGTTTGTGTCTGCCGGTCCCTGTTAAGTGAGGTTTGTGTCTGCCGGTCCCTGTTTACTGAGGTTGTGTCTGCCGGTCCCAGATTAGTGAGATTTGGTCTGCCGGTCCCAGTTTAGTGAGGTTTGTGTCTGCCGGTCCCTGTTTAGTGAGATTTGTGTCTGCCGGTCTCTGATTAGTGAGGTTTGGTCTGCCGGTCCCTGTTTAGTGAGGTTTGTGTCTGCCGGTCCCTGATTAGTGAGGTTTGGTCTGCCGGTCCCTGTTTAGTGAGGTCTGTGTCTGCCGGTCCCTGTTCAGTGAGGTTTGTGTCTGCCGGTCCCTGTTTGCTGAGGTTTGTGACTGCTGGTCCCAGTTCAGTGAGGTTTGTGTCTGCCGGTCCCTGTTTAGTGAGAATTGTGTCTGCCGGTCCCTGTTCAGTGAGGTTTGTGTCTGCTGGTCCCTGTTTAGTCAGGTTTGTGTCTGCCGGTCCCAGTTCAGTGAGGTTTGTGTCTGCCGGTCCCTGTTTAGTGAGAATTGTGTCTGCCGGCCCCTGTTAAGTGAGGTTTGTGTCTGCCGGTCCCTGTTTACTGAGGTTGTGTCTGCCGGTCCCTGTTTAGTGAGGTTTGTGTCTGCCGGTCCCTGTTAAGTGAGGTTTGTGTCTGCCGGTCCCTTTTTAGTGAGATTTGTGTCTGCCGGTCCCTGATTAGTGAGGTTTGGTCTGCCGGTCCCTGTTTAGTGAGGTTTGTGTCTTCCGGTCCCTGTTCAGTGAGGTTTTTGTCTGCTGGTCCCTGTTTAGTGAGGTTTGTGTCTGCCGGTCCCAGTTCAGTGAGGTTTGTGTCTGCCGGTCCCTGTTTAGTGAGGTTTGTGTCTGCCGGTCCCTGTTAAGTGAGGTTTGTGTCTGCTGGTCCCTGTTTACTGAGGTTGTGTCTGCCGGTCCCAGATTAGTGAGATTTGGTCTGCCGGTCCCAGTTTAGTGAGGTTTGTGTCTGCCGGTCCCTGTTTAGTGAGATTTGTGTCTGCCGGTCTCTGATTAGTGAGGTTTGGTCTGCCGGTCCCTGTTTAGTGAGGTTTGTGTCTGCCGGTCCCTGATTAGTGAGGTTTGGTCTGCCGGTCCCTGTTTAGTGAGGTCTGTGTCTGCCGGTCCCTGTTCAGTGAGGTTTGTGTCTGCCGGTCCCTGTTTGCTGAGGTTTGTGACTGCTGGTCCCAGTTCAGTGAGGTTTGTGTCTGCCGGTCCCTGTTTACTGAGGTTGTGTCTGCCGGTCCCTGTTTAGTGAGGTCTGTGTCTGCCGGTCCCTGTTCAGTGAGGTTTGTGTCTGCCGGTCCCTGTTTGCTGAGGTTTGTGACTGCTGGTCCCAGTTCAGTGAGGTTTGTGTCTGCCGGTCCCTGTTTAGTGAGAATTGTGTCTGCCGGTCCCTGTTCAGTGAGGTTTGTGTCTGCTGGTCCCTGTTTAGTCAGGTTTGTGTCTGCCGGTCCCAGTTCAGTGAGGTTTGTGTCTGCCGGTCCCTGTTTAGTGAGAATTGTGTCTGCCGGCCCCTGTTAAGTGAGGTTTGTGTCTGCCGGTCCCTGTTTACTGAGGTTGTGTCTGCCAGTCCCTGTTTAGTGAGGTTTGTGTCTGCCGGTCCCTGTTAAGTGAGGTTTGTGTCTGCCGGTCCCTTTTTAGTGAGATTTGTGTCTGCCGGTCCCTGATTAGTGAGGTTTGGTCTGCCGGTCCCTGTTTAGTGAGGTTTGTGTCTTCCGGTCCCTGTTCAGTGAGGTTTTTGTCTGCTGGTCCCTGTTTAGTGAGGTTTGTGTCTGCCGGTCCCAGTTCAGTGAGGTTTGTGTCTGCCGGTCCCTGTTTAGTGAGGTTTGTGTCTGCCGGTCCCTGTTAAGTGAGGTTTGTGTCTGCTGGTCCCTGTTTACTGAAGTTGTGTCTGCCGGTCCCAGATTAGTGAGATTTGGTCTGCCGGTCCCAGTTTAGTGAGGTTTGTGTCTGCCGGTCACTGTTTAGTGAGGTTTGTGTCTGCCGGTCCCTGATTAGTGAGGTTTGGTCTGCCGGTCCCTGTTTAGTGAGGTCTGTGTCTGCCGGTCCCTGTTCAGTGAGGTTTGTGTCTACCGGTCCCTGTTTGCTGAGGTTTGTGACTGCTGGTCCCAGTTCAGTGAGGTTTGTGTCTGCCGGTCCCTGTTTACTGAGGTTGTGTCTGCCGGTCCCTGTTAAGTGAGGTTTGTGTCTGCCGGTCCCTTTTTAGTGAGGTTTGTGTCTGCCGGTCCCTGATTAGTGAGGTTGTGTCTGCCGGTCCCTGTTTAGTGAGGTTTGTGTCTTCCGGTCCCAGTTTAGTGAGGTTAGTGTCTTCCGGTCCCTGTTTAGTGAGGTTTGGTCTGCCGGTCCCTGTTTAGTGAGGTTTGTGTCTGCCGGTCCCTGATTAGTGAGGTTTGGTCTGCCGGTCCCTGTTTAGTGAGGTTTGTGTCTGCCGGTCCCTGTTTAGTGAGATTTGTGTCTGCCGGTCCCTGATTAGTGAGGTTTGGTCTGCCGGTCCCTGTTTAGTGAGGTTTGTGTCTGCCGGTCCCTGTTTAGTGAGGTTGTGTCTGCCGGTCCCTGTTTAGTGAGGTTGTGTCTGCCGGTCCCTGTTTAGTGAGGTTGTGTCTGCCGGTCCCTGTTTAGTGAGGTTTGTGTCTGCCGGTCCCTGTTTAGTGAGGTTGTGTCTGCCGGTCCCTGTTTAGTGAGGTTGTGTCTGCCGGTCCCTGTTTAGTGAGGTTTGTGTCTGCCGGTCCCTGTTTAGTGAGATTTGTGTCTGCCGGTCCCTGATTAGTGAGGTTTGGTCTGCCTGTCCATGTTTAGTGAGGTTTGTGTATGCCGGTCCCTGTTTAGTGACTATGTCACAATGTTGCTATTGCACAGTGTTTGCTTGTCGGGTGTGGTATACAATTCTGCATTCTTCTGATCAGGGCTCCAAAAAAGATGACTCCTTGCCTCCTTCTCCAACCATACTGGAGAAGAAAGTCCAAGGTCCATCTCCTCTGACCTTCTCCAATGCATTTAAGAAGAAGAGAGAGGATGAAAAGCTAGATAGAGCCTAGAGTCATGTATAAATTAACCTGCTGATAAACTAGTAATCCTGGTTTTCAATATCCCACATCCAGGAGGAGAGGCCTCCATCCCCAGACATTGAGTTTGACAGCCTTGAGGAGTTTGTCTTGCAGCCAGCCCAGCAGGGGGTGACGGTCAAATGCAAGATAACCAGAGACAAGAGGGGCATGGACAAAGGCTGGTACCCCACATACTATCTCCACCTCGACAATGAAAAGAATGTGAGGCACTCCCAGAGGTCAAGTTTAGGGGTTTGTGGATCTGTATTTCGACTGTTGATATATTACAATCCACAAATGTGGCTTCAGATGAGTCACTCACAGCTTTTGAGGTTTTGAGATTAATTAACCAATATGAGATGGAGCCAACGTGAGCTCAAAACCATGTTATGGATTTATGTTATGATGTTCATTTGAGGAATCATTGTCCAGGAGATTTTTTCTGTGTTTTTACAGGTCTTTCTATTGGCTGGGAGAAAACGAAAGAAAAGCACAACCTCCAATTACCTTATCTCCATAGACCCCACAGATTTATCTAGGGGTGGAGAAAATTTCATTGGAAAGTTGAGGTATCCGTAACCTACAGTCACAGATCAAACTGTAACATTTCTATAAAGTAATTAGTATTACACCTGTAATCATGCATTTCGTTCATGGATTTATTATTTACACTCCATAGGTCCAATATGATGGGCACTAAGTTCACAGTGTTTGACAATGCTCTGCACCCAGACAGAGCTCTACCAGACATGTCCAATGCTCGCCAAGAACTAGCAGCCATCATTTATGTAAGGCTTTAACATTTACATTGAAGTAGCCTTTATAAAAGTATTTAGGAAAGTGTTTATAAGTAGTTTATTAACTGCTAATTATTTCTGTATAGTTGAGCCATTAGTTTAATCTTTATAATGGGTTGCAAAGGGATAGTAAACAGGCTACAGGTAGTTCAAAGAATGTTAATTATAAGATTGTTATTAGAAAATCTTATGTTAAATTGTTCATTGGTGGACTACAACTTCCATAAAAATATAATTCCTATTTCCTGTTATCTCCCTGACCTTTGGCGACAGGAAACGAATGTCTTGGGAATAAAGGGTCCCAGAAAGTTGACCGTCATCATCCCAGGGATGGGCAAGGACAGTGAACGAGTACCCATCCGACCTCGCAGTGTAAGCAAACCGTTGTTATACAGATGTCATTCCGCCTGAGTTATGGATGAAGATGAACAGCACCGTTGTTCATTCAAGACCTTTGTCATTATTTAATCTTTATAGGATGATTTTCTTTTACCACTCTACCACAACATTCCTCATTGTCCATGTTGTTATTGTGACCAGCTAATGTTGCTGAGTTTCTCCCACATCCCTCTTCTTCAGGACAACAATGGTTTACTGATGAAGTTCCAGAACAGAAAGATGGACAATCTGATCCAACTCCACAACAAGACCCCCACATGGAATGATGATGTGGCGTCACACGTGCTGAACTTCAACGGCAGGGTCACACAGGCCTCCATCAAGAACTTTCAGATCATCCACAGCAAAGATGGTGAGAAGAGACTCAAACCAAAAATCATCATCCACAATCATAACATTGTTTACATATTCTTTATCTCTAGTAACTATCATATACAATACTGGTGAACGGAATTCCAAGAACAAAATGAGGTGAATAAGGTTGAATAAAGTCACAAAACTCCCAATACAGTATATTTTCTGGGAGTTTTTAGCAGAAGTGTAAATGTAAAATGTGTGTGTGTGTATATATACATATATATATATATATATATTCTTTTTTTTTCTAGACTCCTATATTGTGATGCAGTTTGGACGAGTAGCAGATGATGCTTTCACTCTGGACTATAGCTACCCCATGTGTGCAGTGCAGGCCTTTGCCATCGCTCTATCCAGCTTTGATGGCAAAATAACCTGTGAATAACCGGAAACCATGGACCCTGGTGCCTCCTCAAGCTGCTGCAACTCGTTATACAACAGATGCACATGACCAGAAAGAAGAATTTACTTCACCATTTTTTAACACTCAACATCAGTGCATGGTGCATAGAAGGATGGAAGGATGGATGTCCTAGACGAGATGGGGGTCCAAGTGCATTTTATAACACATGGGCTGTCTCTGGGGAGGACGGCCCATGTGGGGAGGATGGCTCATAATAATGTCCGGAACGATGGAATGGCATCAAACACCTGGAAACCATGTGTTTGATGTATTTGATACCATTCCACTAATTCCACTCCAGCCATGACCACAAGCCCATCCTCCCCAATTAAGGCACCACCAACCTCCTGTGGTCTCATGACAAAGATAATCATAAACTTTTTGGAGATCCAAAAAGTAGGAGATCCTCGAGTACAGTGACGGAAGTAAAGGGATGCTGATGCTGCATGCAAGGCTGAGCACTGGAGATTTGGTGTGCTTTGGCATTATACCATTTCAGTGTCAGGGGATGTGGACCAATTGGGGGATGACAGTGACATCTGAAGAGTGAAAGCCTCCCTCCCATCTACATCAAGGTTTTTATATGTCCAATATTAATTAATTCTGTTGTATTTAGTTTGGAAGGCAAATCCAATCATGTGTAATATCAAGTCCATTGGTAGAAAAACTGGGTCTACTTGGTTTTAAAGAAAATTAATTTCAAAATATATGACAAAATATATTGATTTAGGCCTGCTTGTTCTTATTATCTGTAGGGTTATGTTTGTTTCCATGCATTGTGATATGTCAACGTTATGAAATGACTTTATCTTATCTCAATGTGTGCTTATCCGATGTCTACTGTATGTTCATGTTGTGATCAGTATCACCAATATTATGGCCTCAAATAAATGAGAGGTTTCATTGTGAAAACGTATTCAAGAGACAGTAGCATAAGACAATATGCTACTACCATTTGACTGTGGACAATCACAAGTTTTTTATAATCATCTCATTAGCTGTTCTCATTCTACTCAAGCAACAATTTTGTTGTTGTTCTGATACCTGCCTTTTTATGTTCTCTCTTTGTATGTTCTCTCTTAGGCTAGATTCTGACTTTGTATGAATCATGTGGACAAGAGACTATTGTCAGTTATTGACAAATACAATTGAAGTCGGAAGTTTACATACACTTAGGTTGAAGTCATTAAAACTCCTTTTTCTACCACTCCACAGATTTCATGCTAACAAACTATAGTTTTGGCAAGTCGGTTAGGAAATCTACTTTGTGCATGACACAAGTAATTCTTCCAGACAGATAATTTCACTTATAATTCACTATATCACAATTCCAGTGGGTCAGAAGTTTACATACACTAAGTTGACTGTGCCTTTAAACAGCTTGGAAAATTCCAGAAAATGATGGCATGGCTTTAGAAGCTTCTGATAGGCTAATTGACATAATTTGAGTCAATTGGAGGTGTACCTGTGGATGTATTTCAAGGCCTACCTTCAAACTCAGTGCCTCTTCGCTCGACATCATGGGAAAATCAAAAGAAATCAGCCAAGACCTCCGAAAAAGAATTGTAGACCTCCACAAGTCTGGTTCATCCTTGGGAGCAATTTCCAAATGCCTGAAGGTACCATGTTCATCTGTACAAACAATAGTATGCAAGTAAAAACACCACGCAGCCGTCATACCGCTCAGGAAGGAGACTTGTTCTGTCTCCTAGAGATTAACGTACTTTGGTGCAAAAAGTGCAAATTAATCCCAGAACAACAGCAAAGGACCTTGTGTAGATGCTGGAGGAAACAGGTACAAAAGTATCAATATCCACAGTAAAACGGGTCGTATATCGACATAACCTGAAAGGCCGCTCAGCAAGGAAGAGCCACTGCTCCAAAACCACCATAAAAAAGCCAGACTACGGTTTGCAACTGCACATGGGGACAAAGATCGTACTTTTTGGAGAAATGTCCTTTGGTCTGATGAAACAAAAATAGAACTGTTTGGCCATAATGACCATTGTTATGTTTGGAGGAAAAAGGGGGAGGCTTGCAAGCCGAAGAACACCATCCCAACCGTGAAGCACGGGGGTGGCAGCATCATGTTGTGGGGGTGCTTTGATGGCATCATGAGGAAAATTATGTGGATATATATTGAAGCAACATCTCAAGACATCAGTCAGGAAGTTAAAGCTTGGTCGCAAATGGGCCTTCCAAATGGACAATGACCCCAAGCATACTTCCAAAGTTGTGGCAAAATGGCTTAAGGACAACAAAGTCAAGGTATTGGAGTGGCCATCACAAAGCCCTGACCTCAGTCCTATAGAAAATGTGTTGGCAGAACTTAAAAAGCGTGTTTTAGCAAGGAGGACTACAAACCTGACTCAGTAACTTATTGTGGGAATCTTGTGGAAGGCTACCCAAAACGTTTGACCCAAGTTAAACAATTTAAAGGCAATGCTACCAAATACTAATTTAGTGTATGGAAACTTATGAAGCACAGCGAATGTGATGAAAGAAATAAAAACTGAAATAAATAATTCTCTCTACTATTATTCTGACATTTCACATTCTTAAATTATAGCGGTGATCCTAACTGACCTAATACTGAATTGTGAAAAACTGAGTTTAAATGTGTTTGACTAAGGTGTATGTAAACTTCCAACTTTTGCCTATTGCTTCTCTATATAGCCATGGTCAGAGTCTGACAGATCTATAATTTATGTTTTTATGTGGGGTTTTTGTGTTGGATCCCTAATTAGAGGCAGCTGCAGTGCAATTAGGGATCCTACATATGTTTGTATGTCCCACACCTAGGTGTGGGTCATTATATCTCCAGTCACAGTACAAGTAAGTGTGTTACGTTTGTTGGATCGTGTTTTCTTTGTTGGATCGTGTTTTATTTGTATAGTTCGTCATTGTGTTAATCTATAAATTATAATTTAATAAACAATGTCGAACTACAAATCCTGCGCTACACCTTGGTCTCTCCATGCACCCGATTGTGACAGAATGACCCACCAGTCGACCAAGCAGCGCAGTTCGGGAGAGAAGGAGAAAAAGGGAGGACAGCGTAGAAATCGGGGCTCAGGTGGACGTAAAGCCAGAAGGCAACCCCAATAAAAAAAAAATGGGGGGGGGGGCTATGGGGGTGGTCTGGCTACGAGGGAGAAGAACCCGTACCACTCCCCGTGTGGACGATGCCGAGGCCGGAGTACTATTGGGGGGCGAGGAGTAAAGAGGAAGAGTCAAACCTGGAGGCATATTACGGAGCGGTGTTAGAGGATTGGAGGCAACTGGAGGAGGAGTGCGATAGGATAGAGACGGAGCTATCGTTAAAGGTGAGCATCCCCAGTCCAGGTCCGGTCGCCTGCTCCGCTCCAGTGCCAGTGCAGTCCGCTCCACCGGTGCCCAGTCCGGGCCCGGTTATTTGCCCCGCTCCATGGCCGGAGCCGTTTGTCCCACCGGTGCCCAGTCCGGGCACGGTTATTTGCCCCACTCCATGGCCGGAGCCGTTTGTCCCACCGGTGCCCAGTCCGGGCCCGGTTATTTGCCCCGCTAAATGGCCGGAGCCGTGTACCCCACCGGTGCCCAGTCCGGCCATAAGGAAAGGGCATGGGAAGAAGCTGTCCACTTCGCCGGAGCCAGAACCGCCACCGACGAACTAATCTTCCCTCCCTAACCCTCCCCCATGTATTTGTGTTTTTGGTTGGCGTTCGGGAGTCCGCGCCTTTGGGGGGGGGGGGGATACTGTCAGGCTCTGGCCATAGAGAAGCCTATTGCTTCTCTATATAGCCATGGTCAGAGTCTGACAGATCTATAATTTATGTTTTTATGTGGGGGTTTTGTGTTGGATCCCTAATTAGAGGCAGCTGCAGTACAATTAGGGATCCTACATATGTTTGTATGTCCCACACCTAGGTGTGGGTCATTATATCTCCAGTCACAGTACAAGTAAGGGTGTTACGTTTGTTGGATCGTGTTTTCTTTGTTGGATCGTGTTTTATTTGTATAGTTCGTCATTGTGTTAATCTATAAATTATAATTTTAATAAACAATCGAACTACAAATCCTGTGCTACACCTTGGTCTCTCCATGCACCCGATTGTGACAGACTTCAACTGTATAAGACTCTGATGTGAACCATTGTTGTTTTGTTAATGTCGATTGTTAATGTATGAGCAGAATGTTAACAATGCATTTCAGTGTCAAGTGAACTTCTCTTGAATTAAGGTCAAAGTGTAGGCTTGGAGACAACATGCTCAAATAATAATGAATTAATCTGCAAATAAAGTATGACATGTTTAAAACAAATTATTGTATTGTTGCACAGTATTGTTGCACAAATAATTGTATTTTACACCTGCTTCATTAGGTTACATAAACCCAAAATATGATGCTGTAGTTGACTGCATTTGACAGCACTATAATAGGGTTAAATTCATAACTAGTTGGCAACTCAATACTAACTGTGACCTGCATTGATTCGACTCTTGCTTTTGACTGACATCAAAATATTTGTAACTGGGAAATATATTTTATGACAAAATGTCAGCAGTTATGATAAGAAAATTGGTCACAAATGTATCAGCTGTTGGTTTTCTAATTGTAGACTATGGAGTGAGATTTGATTCTTTATTCTGTAACTATGTCTACCGCGATCTGTGCATATATTCAACATAACTCACAAATAAAACTATGATCTGTAAATTATGAACTATGATTTGCTCATTAAAAAAAGTGCTTGTGGATCTGTATTCCACCTGTCGATGTATTTCAATCCACAAATGTGGCTTCAGATGAGAGTCGGCTATATCTATTCATTAATCTTTGCGTCATGTGACTCGCAGAGTGAAGCAAAGTGTCTCATTCAGCCATAATAAAGAACAACTTCATGAAATATGAGTATAACGTTTATATATTCAACAAATTATGTTCAAATGCTAAACAAATTACTTTAATATGAATGTTAAATTCGACCATTGGGGCATGCAACGGGAGTGTGTGCTTTCGACATCAGCCCACTAGCCAAACTAACTAGCTAACTAGCTATCGTTGGACACTACCGATAGCTAGCAGGTGATCTTGTCAGCTGTTTAGACGAACAACCAAAGTTAAACTAACGTTAACTAGTTAATTGTTAATTCAGGAATGTGTCAATTTTTGAAGAACCGCTCAGTTTTTAAATCCTGTATTGGTGATCTGGCTAGCCGGCTAATGTTGTTGAGAAATCATTATTTTTCAATATTTTTTCTTTCAGGGACTAAACAGGGCAATTGATGCTTTGGCAAAACAAACACTCTTTCCAGACTGTTGTGGAGGTAAGAAATTGTAACATTATCTAGATAGCTAGCCAAATTTGTTGTGCATCCTTAGCTACTTTAACATGTTGTTTCCTAGTGTAACGAGGCTGTTCTAGGTGGGGATTGAACCCGGGTCTCTTGTGTTCAAAGTCACTGAGTTAACTCCCCAATAAATGAATCCAAGAGCAGAGGTGGTCAAAAGGCAAGGAGTCGTAGATCTTCAACAAAAGGCAATCTTTACTAATAAAAAGTACAACAAAACAAAGGAAGCCTAGCTTCCAAGAAACAGTAAAAATAAAGATAGACACAAGGGTCCAAAGATATAAACTTAAACTTGAACAGACTTAGCTTGCAACCGGTAACATAGGCTCAAGACTGAACAATAAAGCATGGCACAAACACACTTAAATAGGGCAAGACACAGGTGTGATACATCAGGCATAATGAGTGGTAGTGTTCAGCAGGAGTCAGGTGAGAGGCGCCACCTGCCGACCGGGAGGAAAATAGCAGTCCAGTTAAGGGTTCCTTACAGGAGTCCCCCCTCTAAGAACGGCTCCTGACGTTCACTTGGTGGAGTCTTTGGGTTTGGTGAAAATCCGTAATGAGTGTAGGGTCCAGAATGTCTCGAGCAGGCACCCATGAGCGCTCTTCTGGGCCGTAACCCTCCCAGTCGACCAAATACTGCACTCTTCCACGGACCCAACGAGAATCCACCAGCCTACGCACAGTGTAAGCTGGTTGTCCGCCGACGATACGGGCAGCTGGAGTAGGCCTGCGAGCTGGGGACAGAGGAGAACAGACAACAGGCTTTAACCGAGAGACATGAAACGTTGGGTGAACCCTCATGGACCTGGGCAGATGAAGACGGTAAGCTACTGGATTTATCTTCCTGAGGATTTTAAAAGGACCAATATAACGGGGAGCCAGTTTGCGAGATTCCACCCGCAGAGGCAGATCTCTAGTTGCGAGCCACACTCTCTGACCCGGACGAAGCATAGGTCCCAACCTCCGACGCCGGTTTGCTTGCCTCCGCTGTTGTTGAGTGGCTTTCAGTAAAGCTGCCCGGGCCTTCTTCCAAGTCCGCTGACAACGGCGAACAAGTTGAGCAGCAGCAGGAACACATACCTCTGGCTCCTGTCCAGGGAACAAAATAGGAGGGAAGCCGTACTGGCACTCAAAAGGGGACATGCCTAGGGAAGAATGGTAGAGAGTATTATGTGCAAACTCTGCCCAGACTAATCGAGAGCTCCAAGTGGTCTGATTGTCTGCTGCCAAACATCTCAAAGTTTTCTCTATCTCCTGATTCACCCTCTCTGTCTGCCCATTAGACTGCGGGTGAAAACCAGATGACAGACTGATGTCAGACCCAATGAGGCGGCCAAATGCCTTCCAGAACCGGGAGGTGAATTGAGAACCTCTATCGGAGACGATGTCCTGGGGAAAGCCGTGAATCCTGAACACGTGCTGCATTAGGAGTTCAGCAGTCTGGCTAGCTGTGGGAAGTTTGGGTAATGGCAGGAGGTGACAGGCTTTGGAAAATCTATCCACCACCACAAGAATGACTGTCTTACCTTGGGATTCAGGCAGACCTGTGACATAGTCCAGAGATATGTGCGACCAAGGATGTTTAGGGATAGGTAGAGGATGCAGTAGCCCTTGAGGGTGGGTTCTGGGCTCCTTGTTCTGGGCACACACAGTGCAAGCGGCGACAAAATCCCGGACGTCTTTTTGCAACTTTGGCCACCAGAACCTTCTCCGGATGAGCTTGGAAGTTCTAGTGGCCCCAGGATGACCAGAGGGGAGGGAGGCATGTGCCCACTGCAACACATCAGAACGTAGTCGGTTAGGTACAAAAAGACGTCCAGGTGGACCATTACCTGGATCCGAATGCTGCCGTTGGGCCTTCTTAATGGCGGCCTCCACGCCCCACTGGATAGCTGCTACTATTCTGGAGGTGGGTAGGATGGGTTCCGGTCTGGCCTCCTCCTCTGGGGAGTCAAACTGTCTTGAAAGTGCGTCTGGTTTTGAATTCTTGGAACCTGGGCGGTAAGAAAGAACAAACTCAAACCGATTAAAAAACAGAGCCCAGCGTGCTTGGCGGGAATTCAGTCTCTTGGCCTCCCGAATGTAGGTCAGGTTTCTGTGGTCTGTCCAGATGAGGAATGGGTGTTTGGCCCCTTCCAACCAATGCCTCCACTCCTCCAATGCCACCTTTACTGCCAACAGCTCTCGGTTTCCAATATCGTAATTCCTCTCTGCTGCAGTTAGTCGTCGAGACAGATAAGCACATGGGTGGAGCCTGTTGTCGACCCTGGCTCTTTGGGACAAAACTGCCCCTACCCCCACATCAGAAGCATCAACCTCCACCACAAAGGGCAACTCTGGGTCTGGAAGGGTTAAGATAGGGGCAGACGTAAAGAGTCTTTTCAGCTTGTTAAAAGCTTGATTGGCCTTCTCAGTCCACATGAATGGTCGGGCAGACTTCTTGGTGAGAGCGGAGAGAGGTTCTGCAACAGAGCTGAAGCTTCTTATAAACCTTCTATAAAAATTGGCGAACCCAAGAAAACGTTGTACCTGCTTCACAGAGTTAGGCTGAGGCCATTCCTGCACTGCACGCACCTTGCCAGGATCCATCTGGAGGTTGCCCTTGGAAACGATGAAGCCAAGAAATGGGGTTGAAGACACATGGAATTCGCTCTTTTCCAGCTTGTCCCCTGGACGGTAAAGCGGAGCCTTGCTCCGCCGCTGGTCCGCCTGCGTCCTTTGACGCTGTACCGCCTCCTGCAGACGGACGTGAAGGGCGGACCAGACCCCCTCAGCTTTCCTAAACCATTCCTCCACTGCCTGTACTTTACTTGAACCCCTCCTCCAGGGGCACAGCGGAGGCTGGAATCCGAGTACCACCTGGAAAGGGGTTAGCCCTGTGGAGGAATGGCATAGTAGGGCGGCAGCTGGCCCAGTGGTTAGAGTGTTGGGCCTGTAACCGAAAGGTTGCTGGATTGAATCCCCGAGCTGACAAGGTAAAAATCTGTCGTTCTGCCCCTGAACAAGGCCGGTGTTCAGGGGCCCACTGTTCCTAAGCCGTCATTGAAAATAAGAATTTGTTCTTAACTGACTTGCCTAGTAAAATAAAGGTTAAAAAAATAAAAAAATAAATAGGGAGTTCTTTGTGCGTTCCGCCTGTTAGCCTGAGGGTGGTACCCGGATGTGAGGCTGACCGCGACCCCTAGCCTTGACATGAACGCCTTCCAGACACGTGACGAAATTGGGGGAATCTGACACTATGTCCTCCGGAAGTCCATACAAACGAAAGACCTGCTGAAACAGCACCTCAGCTAACTGGAGTGCAGAGGGGAGGCCATCTTCGAGAACCTGTCCACTACTACGCCGATGGTCGTTTTCCCCTCTGCTTGCGGTAGGACCGTTACGAAGTCCACCGCGATGTGGGACCAAGGCCGCTGAGGTACTGGAAGGAGGTGGAGTTTGACCTTAGGAGCCGTTCTCGCCTTGGACTGTGCGCACACAACACAGGACAGTACATAGTGCTGCACAGTCCTCCCCATACCTGGCCACCAATATTTCTCTCGGAGCGCCTTCAGGATCCGGCTGATGGCAGGTGTAGTGTGGACCCAGGTCACCAACCTTCCCCGCACTCTCCGGGGTACATATGTCTTCCCCGGGGGGCATGTAGCTGGGGTGGGTCCCTAGCAGGATTCACCGGCGAGGAGGAGTGCTGGAGAGGAGGACCCGCAGCTCTACGCAGGGCATTCGTTACATACTCCTACTGTAAAAATTATTAACTTGACAATAATAACGTGAGGGTTTAATTGTGTAACAATGTACAGGTCATGTTATGATGACGGTTCAAGATAATCAAAAAACTGTTATGAAGAAAATGTTTTAAAGTATGAAATTAGCAAATTAAAGGTAAACCTTTTGATCACGCTTATGAATATATAAAACTGCATAATGATGACACAATGAAGTGCAGAAACATGACATGCACCAATTCACACACACACACACACACACACACACACACACACACACACACACACACACACACACACACACACACACACACACACACAGGGAAGGAGGTAAGAAGTTGTCAGGAACAGGAACCATGTACTATTGGCTTGGGTTCCAGCATGTTGTCCTCTTGCCTCCTTTTATTGAGTGACTCCCATTCATAAGTTTAATCAAATAGCTCAATAACATGCTATTTCAAATGTCTTGTTCTGTGTAACAAGTGTTGTGTGCTGCCCAGTTGACATCTAACTCAATAATGTTATTCTATTCCTATTATTCCCACAGAGCTGTTCATTGTGAGTCAACCCCGCTTGGCTGGTTTTACCACTGACCCAGCTGCTTTTGGACCCTACTGCATCTACCCACTAGTCAAGCTCTCGTTTCTTTCAGGCCCTTCCTGAGCTGTTTGATCTGACTTCTGACTCAGCAAATGACCTACAGCAGTGTTTCCCAATCTCCTGGGGACGCCAAAGGGTGGGCATTTTGGTGTTTTTGCCCTAGTACGGCTACACAACTGGTCCCCATATTTGAGTTTTGGAAACACTGACCTACATAATATGGTAAGATGTCAGTAGTGAGGTTCAGCATATAACTTTAAGGAATGTTTTGCTCACTGTGTAAAAGATGGATCGATTATCCTATATGGATGGATTATCCATTGTCAAGACCAACAGATTGCCATACAAATACTTTAAAATCTGCATGAAGAAAATATTTTCCCACTAGTGGTGTGTTTCCACCAAACGGACTTGTTGCAGATAAAAATCAGTGTGTGATGACATAGTGCACACAAAATGTCATGTACCGATCAAAAATCGAAACTTCAATGTGTTTCCATTGCATTTTCAACTCTAATGATAGTTTTGACACAAAATCTGTTGCTTTAAATAGCTGTGAATATTTCTGAAAACTTTGTACATATTCACGGATTATGATTTAATTTGTGAAATATATATATATATATTTTAGGGTTTGATTTACAAAAATATTTGATTATTTTCACAGATATATTTGCATAATAAAGAAACAAATCTCACTCCATAAAGTACCTTGCATTTAGGCTGAAAAAACCTTGTGGGTTGAGGATCCTGAGAGCAAGGGGGAGGTGTGGGGAAGCTGTGTTCTCTGCCTGAACCTGCTCCGGCAGTTGTCCAAACTCGCAGACGCAATGAAGCTTGACATGTGAGGTTTTCTGGACAGATGCAGTGCAACGATGCGCAGAGTTCCTCGCTGAGTTGTCTTCTCAAGAGTTGTCTTCAGGAAGTGTCCATAGTTAACAAAGCGAGTTAATACTATGACGCTCTTATTTTACCCACACGTTTTTTGTTGTTGCCTACACTTCACTTGGAATTTTTGGAACACGTTTTCAGCAGCAAACAAACCCTGCACTTCCAATGCCAACAATCGCAATCATGGGTTTGACCAACAGACGGAGCTATTCTATTGTCGGATGTGAATGCTAGTACATGTTCAAATAAAAGCTTCTAAATAATGTTATGAATTTGAGCTCACTTCTAAAAGGTTACATCATGAAGTGTGACACTCTTGAGATGCAAAATGACATGCTCGACCAATGTTCGACCTTACTTCAGCGGAATGTGTAAATTCCTCTGGAGGAAACAGTAATATAATATGTTAATAATGATACTGTTAAAGGTCTGTGCAAATGTTAATGATAATAGTAATAATATCACTGTTAGACCTACTATTGTTGCCATTATTATTACTTTATCAGATGGAGCCTACAGGTTCTCATTTAAAACACACCGTTCTATTCATTTCTATTGCACTTGCTTTATAACATTGCAATAGAAATTTTCACACCAAGCAATACAAGTCATCCTGTGATCTTTGTTGATGTTTTGAACACTACTGCTTAGTAACTTCAATTGGCATGGGCAGAGAACGAAAGGCAACTTCAACTCTGAATCCTCTCTTGATAAGACTTATCTGAACTAGCCTACAGTAGGGCCTACACACAGTACTGTATTTTGAAATTCGTGGGGGTGGAGGTTTCAGTGAAGTCACTGCCCCCAAGTATATTGATTGACGTTACCCAATGGCTCCTCCTTGAACGTTTTTTTCTTCGTTTTTCAATGTAGTGCGTTGATTTCATACCAAAGTCATACCTAACATTCCACTTACACTGTCAAACCGGGATACATATTATTGAAAACGACAATGCCCCCCCAAATTAAGTATCAAAATAAGTAAATCAGCTTCGCTTTTGTCTGGAGGGGTGACTACAAAATAAAGGTGAGTAACCATGAATTTGTTCTCTTTGTTTAAGAGCTTTCGGTGAAGTTTTCATGCTGCTCTGGGTGAAGTTTTCAGATCATTGTCATTTTTTGCATTTTTCCACGGAACTCCCTACGTCGGGAGGGAAGAAAAGAATAACGGATTGATCGCCTATATTGTGTGTTACTTTCTCTGTGTGCAGGACAACGTTGCTAAGATTTTAACTATTTTGATTATACTCACTGACAATAATAAGCCATTAGTATTGCATCTTTGTCATTACTATGGGACAACGACCATGTTTCCTTTCTTTTTCGTACAGCTGCTTGGATCTGGACCACTTTCCTCTAAACTTGTTCTCCAGAAGATTCAAGTGGTTATATACACGATAATTGACAGACAGAGAAAGGCAAATTGGAGGAATACATAACTCGACATTTTACGCTCTGTTTTGCTGCACCTCATAGGTAAGTGAATCACCGAATTTGGTAACATCGTGTCCAAGGAAAGATACCATATACGAGCCCCCCAACCAATTTATATAAGTTAAGATTTAAGTAGTTCAAGAAATATATATAGTTCTATCTTATTCTTTATCATATTACAGTAATCTATTACGTATTATGTGTTCAATGGATGTTTACCGTTTTTTGTTTTACAAGAAAATGGCAACACTGACAAAACAAACCTGTTTCCAGCAGTTTCACCCGAAACAGATACCCTGTTGGTCTTGCTACAATTTGACATGGTCGTTTACGCTTATTAATATATGTATAAATACCACAGAGAAAACATAAAGCTATCATAACTTAATCATAACTTTAGTACACACACCAGAGCAGCCTCTATATGTACACTTTGTTGTTTACCAAATGTTTACCAAATTATTTATTTTTCTTGTCCAATCAGTCCTCTGGCTATTTCTCTTCATTCTGAATAATAGTTCAACAGCCAAATTAGCGCAGATTTTTGATTTTAATCAACAATTGTTGCTTCAGCTGCCATTTAAACAAATCCTGATTTATTCTAACAGTTTCTTTCATCCTTTCTTTTATATGGGTAAATAATGTTTAAGTCAGGGTTTTGTACTTTCTTTGGGTTGTGGATCTTTATTGATCTGGGCCAGTGATGTTTCACTGGAAGTCCTTACTTAAATATGTAATCCTTATGTTAGCATTTAAATTGGATGGATCTGTGTGCATATAATTGTATATCTTCAAGCGACACCTGTTCATGGTTTGCTATTGGTTACGCTTTGGTAAACAGACCTTTCTTGCTCCAAATGCTTCCCTTATTAGAAATACAAAAAAGGTGTGATGCTTTGCAAGGTTTATAATTTGTCTTTTTTTTTTTTTTTTACACAACAATGTTACAGTCCAATCAGTGCCGTTCAACAGGTAGAACAATAGAATGTTGTCTTTCAGGTTCGTCACAACGTACTGTTAGTAGACCAGCCAGAAAAGCCTGTCTAGGGTTTAGCGTTGAGATTACAGACATTTAGAGTTACATTCAAACAGTAAGCAAGCCATTCATATTTTTTTCCCCTCAATAAATAACTCTGAAATGATAACCGATAATTAGAAAATATTTACTCCACTGGAAAGATAGTAAAACCAAACATCACACCAAAACACAATTCTGGGTTTGTTTATAATTGACATACAAACATAATTGACATAATGGATCCATACAAACACTAGCCCCAGGTCATCTGCCCAACTTTAAATCAGGCCCAACTGTACATCTTTCAGATGTAGCTTCGCTAAGTTGTTGAAGCACTGCAGGCCCTCCTAGTTACAGCTGCACATTCTCTAACTCTAGAAGAACTAGACCAGTGTTCGCCTATACGGTCTCCAGTAACGATTGAAACTAACATATGATATTTGTTGGATAATGTGATACAAGTGTTGCCAATTATAATTAGTACACTATAAATATATTACGGGTAATATGTGATGTCTATATTGTGGCAATGTGAGTTTCAGTATAGCGAAACAGTGCTGACTGAGGGACATAGGCTCAACAGGTAGTTGAGTTGACATTGTTGGAATTGTTTATACCCGAAGATAGGTAGTACTTCCAAATAAAATAAGTGATGCCTCATAGTGCAGGCTGCTTTCTCTTATATTAGTGCAACCAAACAAATAAGCTCTCAGGCTTAAATAGTATTGAAGATTTTTTAAGTTTAAGGAGCTATATGCACAATAAATTAAAAACTGTTTATGATTTAAAATGTTGTTATTAATAATTTCTATACTTTACTGCCAAAACTTGTCTTTAGTTTTACAACTATGTTGTGGAATAAAACCAGGGGAATAGAGTCTTGTCTCCAACTATTTTATTCCGTTATAAAAGAGAGCCCATCAGACTATACTTTGAAGTTACACATTGTTGATTTCCTGTGTTGGAAGTATAGTACACTCCAACATAAGCACTTGGTTGACTGAAGATGAATTACGCTAAAGATGAATCACACTTAAAGATGGAATCCGCAGTAGGGGGAAACAGCGCCACTGGCCGCCCAACCACCGAGCCGGAGCGCATCGTGCAGCATGGTAAAAAAAATAGCTAAGTGCTCTTCTATCGCGTGTGCAGTGATGTCCGAGAGGAAAAAACAGTTTGTTTTTTGCAGTGACTTCATTGTTGTCGTAATATCGCAAACGGATGTGGCTGTTTCACCTTTAAGGATTCCATCTTAAAAATCTGTATTGGTCAGTAGGGGTAAACAGCGCCACTGTCCGTCCCAAGGCTGATGTTATTGTTTTGGTTTTGTTTACGAAGCCGAGGTGGAAGCGTCGCATCAAGGTAAAAGAAAAAAAGGCACTACATATGCTGTTGTTCTATCACACGTGCAATGATGTCAGAGGGGGGAAAAAACAGTGTTTGTTGTATTGTGTGTATTGTTGTGAAATTGATAGATATTACTGCACTGTTGGAGCTAGAAACACAAGCATTTAGCTACACCCACAATAACATCTGCTAAACACGTGTATGTGACCAACACAATTTGATTTGCAGTAACTTTTGTTGTTGTTGTGGTTGTTGTAATATCGCAAACGGACATGACAGTTTATACCATTAAGGATTCCAGCTTTAATACCCTTTAATATCTACAAAGCTGGACCAATTTACTTTCTCTCTGATTATGTGGGCATTGTGTGCATGTGAAAACAAAATAAAGCAGTAAAAGTATCCTCTGTAAATGAAGGTGTCTAATATTAGATTGTGATGGAGTAATGAGGAGAGGGTTAATCTGGGAAGGATCAATATTCTACTGCTCTGACAGATTCTCCCTCCGTCCTCAGTGTGTTTATGCAACATGCATGTAGCACACTAGCATTATGCTTTGCTCTGCTCTCAGTCCCAACACAATCAGCTCTTTCTCAAACAAACTGCAACACCACAACTCATACTCAGGGTCTACTCTGTGGGCTAAGTATATTTTGTTTACGTCTCGCAGCTTTACTTGTAATGCAAAGGCCATAGCAGCCTGCCTGCTCTAATGCTTGTGGTAAATTCGATTATTTGAACAATATCCTCTTAAAGCGGGTAATTTCTCTTCTGGTCTCCCTAGCTGTAGTTCCCCAGGCCAACTGGTATAAACAATCATTTAATTAACCTGTTCCATCCAAGCTTTAGTGCAGGGGCTTTTATTTCAGAACAGAAAGGGTAATAAGACAGTCAAGTGCAGATGTTAGCTTACAACACCTCTTTTTTTCCAATGCTAATGCTAATAATATAGGTTGATGAAGCCTAAAGTACAAGTCTTAGTCTTACTCTCTGTAGGGGGATGGTGCGGCTATTTATATTAAATTATAACACAGCTACTATCCAGGCATTCACTCAGATCTTCATGCATTGGCGTGGCATGGATGATAAATGTGTCCCTCTCCCTAACAATGTAACCAGGGAAATCTTTTTTTCTGTTGCCACCAGTGTGGTTTTCATGGTCGTGAATAAAATGGCCTATTTGCTGTACCGCAATATAAACATCAGCGTGACAAGCCTATAATATTTTTAAGGATTTCAAAAATCTACTTGTAAGTAGGCCTACTGTTGAAATGTGTTATTTATCTGACTGGGTTAATTTATCTTCAGATGTTATCTTATGCTCAGACAGAATATCATTTGAAATGTTGACATTTTTTATACTATTCCATTGTCTTTTTTAACTTCCTTTAAAATACAGGAGGTCGTTGTTTGTTCTAGAGATGCTGGGTTGTTTCTAGCTCTATCTTTACTGGCTATATGAGAGCAACTTCACTGGTTTGTGCGAAACCCTCAGAAGAATGGCTAATGAGCCCTGTCCATTTGTGCAGACGTGGTTGCCTTTTAGCACCATCCCCAGAAGTGGTCTTCCAAATGGTGGCCACATACCCTTCTGTCAACAGAGGTCTGAACAAATACCACTTGTGACTGTTTCAGACACACACAGAGTGTCTCAGAGATATCTGGCCTTAATAACAAATAAGCAGTATAATATTTATTTATTCAAACCTCAAGAGCGCATATTAGTTGAATCATGAAGAATATTATAGCCAGGTACAATTCCCTTTAATGCGGTTATAAGGCATTGTTAGATTTGTCGGAAGGATATATGATACTATCCTTATTTCCAGGCTCAGAGTCAATGCACCCCTCAGAAATTACCATGTCTTAGTTGCCAAAATTAAAATTCCATGAATCAACGTTTGGTCAATGTTAATGCATGAAGTGCATGTGCTTGTATACATGTTCTCCTAATGCAGCGAGGCCCTAACTAACAGATTTGACTTCTGGCCTCCCAGACTGCTCTAGGGAGGAGCTTGGGAGTGGCCTAGAACAGGATAGGCTTTGTGTCCATTTTTTTCTAAGTGGCTAAACTTTTCATTTGCTCTTGTTGCAACCAACTGTTGATAGTTGATGAACTTCACAAAACCAACCCTCTATTGTGTCGAGAGAATGACAACAGAACTCTATGGGCTCATGCTTTATGCAGCAGTAAACAGGAGGTATGTTTGTTAGTTTGTGTCTCTAGGTGGTGTCCATTATAAATGATGGGGGCAACAAACCGGTCCTGGCTATCTGGGATCCTGTCCTATGACTGATGTAGTGGGCGTTGTGTTGGAGTGGGGCTCCAGTGACTCGTACGAAGCCTCACGCTTAATCCCTGCCTTTAAGGTGGGGAGTTGTAGGACGACCTCTCCAAAACCAAACCACGCACTTACTGAAGAATTCAGACCGTACTATAAGGGTCATTTTGAAAGGATGATCACCTCTGGGTTTGAAAGTTTGTTCCTTCATAAAAAAAAGAACTCTCCTGAGTTATATTTCTTGCCGTGCAACAAGTACCACATATAGATTATCCTTCATCGCCAGGCTATATGGGGAGATGAGTAACTCTATAGGCTTGCAGATAAAGTACATATATATAACGCACATACGCAGGTTTCACAGATTATGGCACCAAACCGCTGGCCTCGCCACAGAATGACCAACTCAGGCGAGGAGGAGGAGAGGATGACTGCGCTGCAACGCTCCCTGGAAAATGTCAGATTAAACTGCTGAATCAGGCTGTAAAAGAAGCAGTCTGGCGCTCTCTCCGCTTTGTTTCAGTCTTTCCTCTGTTGGTCGGCTGGATTAAAGCTTTACTCCATGACGCTGTGAGATGCTGAGGTAGACCCTGGTCTGTAGGGTCTGTGTTGTAGGAGGACATGGATTAGTCAATCACCCGCCATTCAGGCCCTGGGTTAAATTTTTATACTACAAGGAAGACATTTTTTGATGTCTCATGGCAGATTAGGAAAGTTAGAACATTTCTTTCTCTTTCTGTCAGACGTGGAAATAATTCTGTTGATTTCAGACTTTTCCCAATCAAACATGCATTTTTGTGGGTATCAAAATGGCATCAAGCTGCTCAGAGTGCAACTGCCTTATTGACTGTGAATGTAAGCCCCTCTCTCTTTCTCCCTCTCCCCTCTCTCTTTCTCCCTCTCCCCTCTCTCTTTCTCCCTCTCCCCTCTCTCTCTTTCTCCCTCTCCCCTCTCTCTTTCTCCCTCTCCCCTCTCTCTCTTTCTCCCTCTCCCCTCTCTCTTTCTCCCTCTCCCCTCTCTCTCTTTCTCCCTCTCCCCTCTCTCTCTTTCTCCCTCTCCCCTCTCTCTTTCTCCCTCTCCCCTCTCTCTTTCTCCCTCTCCCCTCTCTCTCTTTCTCCCTCTCCCCTCTCTCTTTCTCCCTCTCCCCTCTCTCTTTCTCCCTCTCCCCTCTCTCTCTTTCTCCCTCTCCCCTCTCTCTCTTTCTCCCTCTCCCCTCTCTCTTTCTCCCTCTCTCTCTTTCTCCCTCTCCCCTCTTTCTTTCTCCCTCTCCTGTCTCTCTCCCACTCTTTGCCCTACTCTTTCCCCCTCTCTCTTTCCCTCTCGTTCTCTGTCGCACACTTTCCGTCTCTTTCTCTCTCTTCTTCTCTAGCTGTCTCCCCTTCCCTTTCTCTCCCTCTGCCTCTTGCCGTGTAAGCTGCCGGTCGTCCAGCCCTCCTCTCACTCTCTGCTCTGATTGTTTCCTGAGCGCCGTGCCACAAAGGAAGTAGGAGGAAGTTATTGGAGGAGCTGGAGAGAATTTATTAGGACCCAAACACAGACAGGGGAGGGGAGGGGAGGGGGAGGGGGAGCTCCTCTAGTGCTCTGAGATGGGGCTCTCATACTCTTGGGAGTCTAGGAGGGGAGGGAGGGCTGGCAGTGTCTTGGCCCTCTCTCCCTCTCTTTCCTCTCAGAGGCAAGACTCGACTAGGCTACTCAATAGGCAGCCCACCTCCCTTTTCAACTATTGAAATGGAATGTTTTTAACATGGATTTAAACCTGATTTCATACTGCAACCCGGTGGTAAAATAAGCTGCTTTTGGGTAGAGAAATAAAGAGCAAGAGTGTGTGTGAGTGCGTGCACGAGTGTGTGTGTAGGTGTGTGTGTGTGTGAGGTACTGACTCCAGCCCTGTAAGAGAACTGCTCTCTTGGCCTGAGTGTATTTCAAAAACAAAAATCTGTAATCTGACCTTAGAGAGCAGCTGCTCCTTCAATCGCCAAGTCCTGTTGTTGTCCTTGTCATGTGTGTGTTTGTGAGGCTCTGAGTGTGTGGGTATCTCAGAGAGGGAGGGAGGGAGGGAGAGAGAGCGAGAGAGAAAGAGAATGTGTGCATCTGTGTGCAATTTGTATTCTATAGTAGGCTCTTCAGCCATGATAATGGGATTTTCTTCGGGGGTTGTCTGCAGAAAGAGAGAAAGATGCTCAAATATGGTGTGCTTGTGTGTGTGTGTGTGTGAATCCGTGTGTGTGTGTGTCTAGTATAAATGATAGATGGGTGTGTGCAGGGCTTAAGTTAGGGCTTGGGGTCTGCCCTCGGGGGTACCCACCAGCAAGTGTCCCAGCTGCAACAGCAGTCCTAACAAAGCCTGCATTCTGACAGACAGGAACAATCTGACAAACAGATGGGAAGAAGACTATGCAGTCCACTAACATGTACCAGTTCTGTTACTTTTACAGTCCACCAACATGTACCAGTTCTGTTACTTTTACAGTCCACCAACATGTACCAGTTCTGTTACTTTTACAGTCCACCAACATGTACCAGTTCTGTTACTTTTACAGTCCACCAACATGTACCAGTTCTGTTACTTTTACAGTCCACCAACATGTACCAGTTCTGTTACTTTTACAGTCCACCAACATGTATCAGTTATGTTACTTTTACAGTCCACCAACATGTACCAGTTCTGTTACTTTTACAGTCCACCAACATGTACCAGTTCTGTTACTTTTACAGTCCACCAACATGTACCAGTTCTGTTACTTTTACAGTCCACCAACATGTACCAGTTCTGTTACTTTTACAGTCCACCAACATGTATCAGTTCTGTTACTTTTACAGTCCACCAACATGTACCAGTTCTGTTACTTTTACAGTCCACCAATATGTACCAGTTCTGTTATTTTTACAGTCCACCAACATGTACCCGTTTTGGTACTTTTACAGTCCACCAACATGTACCAGTTCTGTTACTTTTACAGTCCACCAACATGTACCAGTTCTGTTACTTTTACAGTCCACCAACATGTACCAGTTCTGTTACTTTTACAGTCCACCAACATGTATCAGTTCTGTTACTTTTACAGTCCACCAACATGTACCAGTTCTGTTACTTTTACAGTCCACCAATATTTTTAAGTTTTGTTACTTTGTTTGTTCCAAACTTCACTGTTGACTACATGAGATACAGTTTCATGCCCTTTGCATCTCTAAGGCTAGGGTTATCTTATTGTGTACGGGTATGACGTTGAGCAAATGCATATCGTTATGACCCCATTTAATTTCAATGGGACATCTGCTCAGAAGGGGAGTTAGGCTACTTAGCTCTCCAATGCTGTTTCCTTTGTATTGTCATAGTTGAGCGTTGGTGTGTTTGTCGAGAGCATTTTACACGTTGACTTGAAATGACTTCATGTAAAGATGACCTCATTTGATTGACAGCATTGGTTGGCTGTCCAGTCCAGAACCACTTTGTCTGTCTGGACCTGGTTTCCTCATCAGTTACACCATTGTCCCAGCTCAATAGGCCAGACTTCTCCCTCTCAGGGGATGTTTAGTCTCTGTAAAACGATGATTTACTTCTGAAATCCATCCTGTTTGTTTCAAAGAGCAACGTATGAATGAAACATGACTTTCCCACCACTTTTGGAATGGAGCAGGAATGTCCCCCATGTCATACTGTAGGGTCTGTCACTTTTCATTCTCCTACTCCACCAATTAAAAGGCAAATGGATCATCATTTGAATGCATCAGGATGATGTCCTCTTTTTATAAACATTTTTTATAAACACAGTGTATAAATCACTGGTGATCCCTATACAATTCTACACCCACAGCCAGAATACACACAACCTCCTGTCTGTGGCTGTCTCTGTGAGGGTTTTTTACATGTTGACTGTGGACAGTTCAACACATAATATAACACACATACTCTCAGGAGTCACATGGAATCCCTTCCTGTGTTTACACCGACAATTTCCCATAGAAGAAGAGTGGGCCAAGAAAAGTGTAGACCAGCAAACCTGCACAGGGGCCAGTGCAAAGATATGTCACAGTCCTGAAAATGTAGGATCTTAATTTGATCACTCTTTAGTTTTTGAAATTTCCTGCACAGCAAACTTGCATTTGAGTTTTAAAAAGGCTTTTAAAGTTTGTAATTTCCAATTTAAACTTTCAGACAAAATGTTTCAACCCCTACAAAAATGTCCTTTAATTATAATCACATAATAATTCACATTTCCTGTTGCTCCGGGATTATTTTCCTGCAGTAGTAAACTGGCTCAAATTAAGATCCTACATCTGTAGCTTTATGGGGCCTCGGAAAACAGATGGAGAGCATTTCTGGGCTGTGAATGGTAGAGTTTGAATGAATGTGTGAGGTGCATAGTTTTCCACTGGTATTTACATTCCTGCTAAGGCTGCACAATTAATCGAATTCACATCAAAATTACAATCTTGACATGTGCAATTTCCATCGCAAGAGATATCCATATGACAATATTTTGAAACGCCACTCAGCCTTGTGTAATGTACGTTTTTATAGTTGACTCTGTTTGTCATCTCACTTCCTCTCTCCTATTGGAGCTGCTTCCCACACTAAACAAAGCACCGCATCCTGCCACTCAAGCAGCGCAGTTCCTCCTCCTCACTATACGTTTGCATGCTGTTCTGTTAGGGTTAAATGCAGTCAACAGATTGTTCCGAACAAGAAAAATGCTGCTTTCCACTTTGCTTCTTAATATTAATTTGTTCTATTATTTCTATGATTACAACAGTTCACCCAAGTATTTTAATCTATATCGCAAGTCAAATCGCAATATTTGGTAAAGAAATTGCAATTTGATTTTCCCCCATATAGTGCAGACCTAAATTCTGCTGCACATTGGAATCTGTAGCATGTTGGTCTCAGTCAGGTCTGTAGCTGGACCTACTCCCAGAGAGTGTGGTAGGGGAAGTCTGAATGTAACGAGTCACCACAGACACAGTCAAAATGGCCGCTCTTAAAAATGAATGAAAACTTAAATTAATTTAAGGTTAGGCATAAGGTTAGCAGTGTGGTTAAGGTTAGGGTTAGTTTTTAAATCTGGCTCGGTTTAGCCATTATTATGACTTTGTGGCTGTGTTAGCTAGTAACGACCGCGAAGTGTGTGTGTGTCTCACCTGACTTTGTATTAAATCTCAGTTTACCATGTCATTCAATCAAGAGACCTTATATCCCATCAGGCAACAGGTGAAAGATGCCATTCATGGAAAGTCTATTTGTGTATGATGCTTTTGTCTGCTTGTGTGTGTTTATATTTGTGTCCATATCAGTGTGTGTGCTTGTGTTTATGTGCGTGTGAATGATGCTAAATCTGTGCTCTCTGCTGTCAGCCTCCCATCACAGATGTGCTGTGTTTCACCCATAAGGAATCAAAGGGCCTTTCTTCTTTGTGAGGAACAGCTGATTTGAAATATAGTCTGTATCTTCTGCGGGGTTTGAATGTTTTAAATTTGCAGAGCATGGCCCAGACTGCCACGGAGTGCCGAAGTACCACATTTTCTATTTTCTTTCTAAACTGATTTGCAGTTCTCTCTTCCATTATATAGTATTTCAGGTCAACGTCATGTTGTTGTCTACTTCAGCTTAAAGACTTCCGCATGCTTCGGTTCGGCTGGAAAACCGAACAAGTGTGCTCACATACACCCTTAAAAGCGGCAATAGTACTGTTTGTCCATCTTGAGACACCGTAGCCAGTATACACTTGCTCAAAATAGTCTGAATTAATCTAAGATAACTCAATAAATATGTCATAAATCTTAAAGTTTTTGCACAGGAGATTCTAGTTGCGCAATGTTATATCAATGAAAAGGAGTCCCTACTGTTGACCAATCACAGACGAATGGGCGTAGACTTAGGCTTCCAAATTTATGGTTGCCTCGAGGAAAAATGTTGTGTGCACGAACAGCCAGAAAAAAAACTTTCAGAATGCCAAAACAAACCAAAACTTCACAAAATGTCGTCATAATATATACACAAATTATTCTGAACTGTTTTGGATGGGAAGCATGCGGATGCCTTAATGTGACCTTACAGTAGGATCTTAATTTGAGCCAGTTTGCTGTATTTATGTGGATTATAAGATTTCTGTATGGATTGATAGATTTCCATTTGGGCAAATCAAGTCTGACATTTTAAATTTATTTATTTAATTTAATTTTACCTTTATTTAACTAGGCAAGTCAGTTAAGAACTTATTTACAATGACGGCCTACCTACAGGGTCAGCCCCTGGAGCAAATTAGGGTTAAGTGCCTTGCTCAAGGACACATCGACAGGTTTTTCACCTTGTTGGCTCGGGTATTCGAAAAAGTGTAAATTAAAATGTAAATTACAAACTTTAGAAGCCCTTTAAAACCTTGAGTACACTACAAGTTTGCATTTCCTGCCGTGCAGGAAAATTCTTAGCAACAAAAGAGTGATCAAATTAAGATCCTACATCTGTATGTTACTAAACTCCTTATAATCCCTTTGTATGGTTTTGTGTTTGAATCATTTTAACACTGTCTAATAACTGTAACATTGAAAAGGTTGATTGTTTTGGTCCTAGGAGTTCCCAATTATCGTAATAGGCTAATTGAAATAGGCATCGTGTAGCATCTGACATTTTAACTTTGTAAAACCGTTTTAGATAGTTAAATACACAATCTCATTTCCCTTTTGCTGTGTCATGGACAATTTTGACTTTTCTGCACTGTTTTACTGCATTATATTGAATTACCCAGTAATATAGTGAAACAGTCAATGTAATCATAGCGTTGACAATGCCCTCTCTCTCTTTGCTGGTTAACATCAGGCAGCGTCATGGAGAGGCTGTGATTGTGGTCGTGTCTCTCTCTCTCTCTCTCTCTCTCTCTCTCTCTCTCTCTCTGTCCATGCTGATGTTGCATTCCAGCAGAAACAATCCTACTGTTTTCCAGACCCCGAAGTGGACGCCTAAATTGGACAATCCGCCCCCTCCGCTCCTTTCCCCTCCCCTCCCCTCCCCTCCCCTCCCCTCCCCTCCCCCTACATGTATCCCTGGGTCCCAGTCCTTATTTGGGCAGAGACGTTCTGAGTGCTGGGCGTAGGGGTGGGGGAGGGGGGTAGGGGTGCGTCGGGTTGACACAAAAGAGGCAAGAGAAGGAACAGTGAGCGCTCACAGCCCTTTCTTAATAAGGACATGTCTGGAATTTAAGCCTCGCTCTCCATGAGAGCTTCTCTTTCACACACAGCACAGCAGCACCCTACTGAAACAGACTCATATACTGTTATAGCCCATTACTCTGGGATCCTGATCGCTATTGTCAAAACTTTTAAGGAACTCAGAATCACTCTCACTATTCAACTATTTACTCCTATGATCCTAGCTTGAACGGGTAAGAGACAGCGGTGTCTTCACTAGTAGGAGACAACTAGGATCAACACTGGAACCGCCTCCTAAAAATGTACACATCATTTGGACACACTTGACCCAACATTAGTGGTCTTAAGAGACCCAACATGTAATGGATTCTACTAGACACTTGCATGTGCATTATGCAAAATGCACCCACACTTCTTTACTGCAGTGGACGTTGACTGCAGTGATAGTGGAAGTTGCTGTGGTAGATTCTGGTCATTGGATCTGCTCGTCTTGGGTTGTGTTGGGGTTGTGTAGCTGCGGCCTGCTCTCCATGGACTTTTAGCTTGAATACGAGTGCTGTTCAAATTCTGCCGTGATCTCCACATTCTGTCGGGGGTTTAACACCAACCTTGGTCCTGGGGGACACAAAGCTCTCAGGTTTACCTCACAATCTCACACCTTAGCACGCACACTTTGTTATCATATCCTAGGGACCTAAAATACATTTCCATTCAAAATCCTATTTTCCCTAACCCCTAACCTTAACCCAAAAACCCAAATGATTTTGGCTACCATGTCTAGTAAAACGAGATCTCAGAGACTTTGAAAGAGGGGTCTCAAAGGAGCATAGGGGGTTTAAAGTGTGTGTGTGTGCGCATGTGTGTGTCTCAGTCACCAGATCTCAACCCAATTGAACACTTATGGGAGATTCCATAATGCCAAGAGTGTGCAAAGTAGACAAAGGGTCGCTATTTGAAGAATCTCAAATATTATAAAATATATTTTGATTTGTTTAACACTTTTTTGGTTACTACATGATTCCATATGTGTTATTTCATAGTTTTGATGTCTTCACCATTATTCTACAATGTAGGAAATAGTCAAAATAAAGAAAAACCCTTGAATGAGTAGGTTTTCTAAAACTTTTGACCGGTAGTGTATATATGGAGAAACAATGCCCGTTGTCTGCATTTTATGTATTTAGTGAAGATGAATGTTTACTCTGTACAGTGGGGTAGTTGTTATTTGACTTTTCTTTTCACATCTGTCTTAATCCTCCAATTCATATTTTTGAAGTTGCACTATGGAAGTTTTCAACACTGCAACTTCAAAATGTGCAACGATGCCCTCGTGAATTTGTTTTACAGAGGAACATCAAAATGTTCTTGTAACATGAGGAGTTGAGTTTACCCATAGGACCATCCCAATTGGCCTTCCCCATATTTGTCCAATATGTGTATTTTTGTCAACATCTGCAGAATTTCAAATATATAAGCACATCCTGGAATAATGGATACTTCGGGGACCCTAATTTCATAAACAATACAATGCCTAAGAGGCAGCATGAAAAATACTTGAGATCTCGGCCTGCTCTTAGTCATGAGCCGACCACATTGGGACACAGTCCCCTAACCACAAGAATTCTTTGAGGCCACTACTGATTAGTGTGCTCTTTAGACTAGTTTTATAGAATATCTTGAATTAATTTGGGAGTTTTAGAGACATAAAGGCTAGGAAATTATAATAATTAGGCGGTGTATTGTTTATTTATACAGATTTTATAATTTAAATGAATACGGACAGCTGAGACCAAATGAGCATACTTTATATGGATTCATTTTAAATGTACTTGCCTGCTAATGGTGACAATGATGATGAAGTTATCAACAGCGATTATAACGTACTCTGTTCATCCTTTTCGTAATGAAAGTATGAAAAAGTATGAACATGTATGAACATGTATGCACTCACTACTGCAATTCGTTCTGGATAAGAGTGTTTGCAAAATAGGGGTTCCCAAACGTTTTCACTCAGGCTCCCCTTCCAGCATTGGGGAACAACCCACACCACCCCAAACCTGCGTGCGCACACGCGCCACAAGCACTGTTCATGACACAAACTGTTCACACCCCTCTTGTTGGTGGAGATAACATTTTCCAAGTTTAAAGCTTATTTCCTGCAATTCTACACTTTCTGTCATGGGGTGCAGAGAAAATGTTGCAGTTTAAAGCAAATTTTCTTGCAATTCTACACTTTCTGTCATGGGGTGCAGAGAAAATGTTGCAGTTTTAAAGCAAATTTTCTTGCAATTCTACACTTTTTGCCATGTCTAAAGTGTATTCATGTGATATTTGAATGACTCAAACATTACAACAAAATCTATGGGCTAAAAAAACCTAGCTAACAAACATTAGCTGACATGGGCTAGTTGATCTGGACATTTCTGACAAGTCATAAACAGCTCTCTAAGGTATGCAATGACTGACATGATGAAGAAACCTGTTGATGCACCACCCAATTTCGACCCATTCTACTATTACAACTTTCAAGAGTAAGTTGAAAGCTGGACTGAGTTCCTTTGTTTTGGGTGGGGGGGACGCCTGCACCCCCGCCCTGCCGACCACTCGCTTCTCCCCTAGGGATAGCCCCCCACAGTTTAGGAACCACTGTTCTAAATTACTAAAATGTTAAATGTTAATGACGGTCTCTCTCTCTCTCTCTCTCTCTCTCTCTCTCTCTCTCTCTCCCCCGCTCTCCCCAGATCCTCTGACTGTGGGGCTCGGGGTCGGGCCCAGGGTGAGCCGCCACCATTGCTTCCAACGAGTGGAGTGCCAACGGTAGCCCGGGGGATGGGCTGGACGAGGGGAGCGATGAGCTGGACAAGGCCATGGACGGGGACGCCGAGGGGGTGTGGAGCCCAGACATAGAGCAGAGCTTCCAGGAGGCCCTGGCCATCTACCCCCCATGTGGACGGAGGAAAATCATCCTTTCAGATGAAGGCAAGATGTACGGTGAGTAAAAGACGATCACGCAGTCACGCACGCACACATACACACAAACACATGCAAGCATCAACACACACGCACACATACACACAAACACATGCAAGCATCAACACACACGCACACATACACACAAACACATGCAAGCATCAACACACACGCACACACAGTAAAAAAAGAATGTATGGTAACGTTTTTCATCATCAGTCAATGTAGATGCCGAAAAGGGTGCTACGGTTTGATTGGTTACATCAGGTTCCGTCATTTTAGGGCTCCCAAGTGGCCCAGCGGTCAAAGGCACTGCATCTCAGTGCTCGAGGCGTCACTACAGACACCCTGGTTCGATTCCAGGCTGTATCATAACCGGCCGTGATTGGGAATCCCATAGGACTGACTTGCCTAGTTAAATAAAGGTAAAAATGAAAATAAAAAAATTTCAGCCACTCTCAAAATATGTTGTGGTCAACCAAACCAGATTCAATAGTTTATTTGTCTAGTTATACCTAATATAATTTATCTGAACTTTTAGGTACAGAACCAAGTAATTTATGGACTATTTGGTGCTGTCGTTGGCAAGTGTGCACACGCACGCACGCACGCACGCACGATCGCACGCACGCACGCACACACACACACACACACACACACACACACAGAGAAACAAACAATCAAACTCAGTCCATGTGCCCTGGATCACATTCTGGCTCATTCATTGAAACACCTGTGGCTCAATGTGTATGGATCCCATTCCCTTCTATAATGACGGAGGGAAAACATCTCTTGTAGTCAATAGAACCAAAACATGTTTCTTTGAGGTTCAATATTACTGTGAATAGATTTTTTTTCTCCTCGTTCTCATCACCACAGAAGGCTATAATGATAAGGTTCTAGCTGTCTTTGCTCAATTCATTAAGAAAAGGAAACAAAGTTTCCCGCCCTCCTATACGATTAGGTCCCAAGCTAAGATGTAGCCTATTGGTTCTGAGGTCACAGGCTAAGATGTAGCCTATTGGTTCTGAGGTCACAGGGGATGGTTCTTACAGTATCACACAGCAGCAGAGCTGGAGCTGAGCTACCCAGAAGACACCACAGACAGCTCCCCTCAGCCTGGTTTTCACCTGGCTTTCCTTAGAGCTCTTTCCTCAACTATCTGTGCTGTCTCCAGCTATTTGCCACCTGTCATTTATTGACCTTCTCTTCCTCATCTGCAGTCCTTAGGCCTACTGTGAATTAGGAATGTGGCAAAACCTGCTGTCTGCTTCTGCAGCAAAACCAAGTGTCCTTCATTCAATTCATGTCAGCCTAACATACTGAGG
The DNA here is from genome assembly GCA_023634145.1 of Thymallus thymallus. Classification (NCBI taxonomy): domain Eukaryota; kingdom Metazoa; phylum Chordata; class Actinopteri; order Salmoniformes; family Salmonidae; genus Thymallus; species Thymallus thymallus. The sequence continues at coordinate 41,201,644 of CM042410.1, forward strand.
TGCTTGTTGCAATAAGTAGTTATGCTCACCTGGTCTCGAGAGTAGCTTTAGCTGCTTCTTGAACGGATTGGACAACTTTGCAACGATTATCTCAGCGCCATAAATCAAACCATGGAAACAAAAACACTGTAAAAAGTGTTTTAATCCTTCACAAGGTCCTTTAGGGGTCTAAGCTATTTCCTCCACCAGCATGTTCATTAAATCACAGGTGGAGAGAGCAATTTATGTGCTGAATTCCTTGCATCCAGATGGAGGAATTGGCAAGTTGCTGGTTAGAATCGTGAAACATCCAGGTGTTAGAAACTGGCTGCATTTGTCTTAAGTTATTTTGATCTCCCACTCTCTCTCCCTCTGATGGGTGAGAAAAAAGGGCCTCGGCAGGCTGGGCTGCTGGTTTGAATTAGACAGCCAAGGAGGACATTAAACAAATTTGAATGTGAATCGTCAGGAAATGCATGGAGCACGGGCTGAGATGGGGGCTTATTCAGGCGGTTTGACTTCACAATCTCCTCACAAAACCTCTTTTGATTTGGGGAACAATGTTATGTTCACCAGCATGATATAGGCTGAGTCTCCTCCTCAAGTCCTGGTGTGCAACGAATTTCAAGTCCTTTAATTATTGTTAATGTCTTGTAAAGTTTAATTGAAGCATGCACCGTTGAAACCTTTTTAAATCCACCATCGACTTCTGTCAGAAAGTATTTCAAGACTATATATTTAGGGGATTTTTCTGTTTCTTTTCATGACGGTCTGTGTTGTTTTTCTGACCTTGCTGCTGTAAAATGGAATGTTTCGCATGTGTCTGTCAGGAATCTAATTCTTTGAGTTCTGAGACAGATTTTGATGTTAGTGTATAGACACGCACATAAAGTTGGAAGTTTACATACACTTAGGTTGAAGTCATTAAAACTAATTTTTTCAACCACTCCACAGATTTCATGTTAACAAACTATAGTTTTGGCAAGTCAGTTAGGACATCTAATTTGTGCATGACACAAGTAATTCTTCCAACAATTGTTTACAGACAGATTATTTCACATATAATTTACTATATCACAATTCCAGTGGGTCAGAAGTTTACATACACTAAGTTCACTGTGCCTTTAAACAGCTTGGAAAATTGTTTGGAAAATTGCCTTTAGAAGCTTCTGATGGTTCATCCTTGGGTGCAATTTCCAAACGCCTGAAGTTACCACGTTCATCTGTACAAACAGTAGTACACAAGTATAAACACCATGGGACCACGCAGCCGTCATACCGTTAAGGAAGGAGACACGTACTTTGGTGCGAAAAGTGCAAATCAGTCCCAGAACAACAGCAAAGGACCCTGTGAAGATGCTGGAGGAAACAGGTACAAATGTATCTATATTCACAGTAAAACAAGTCCTATATTGACATAACCTGAAAGGCCGCTCAGCAAGGAAGAAGCCACTGCTCCAAAACCGCCATAAAAATGCCAGACTATGGTTTGCAACTGCACATGGGGACAAAGATCGTACTTTTTGAGAAATGTCCTCTGGTCTGATGAAACAAAAATATAACTGTTTGGCCATAATGACCATCGTTATGTTTGGAGGGAAAGGGTGAGGCTTGCAAGCCGAAGAACACCATCCCAACTGTCAAGCACAGGGGTGACAGCATCATGTTGTGGGGGTGCTTTGCTGCAGGAGGGACTGGTGCACTTCACAAAATAGATGGCATCATGAGGAAGGAAAATTATGTGGATATATTGAAGCAACATCTCAAGACATTAGTCAGGAAGTTAAAGCTTGGTCGCAAATGGGTCTCCCAAATGGACAATGACCCCAAGCATACTTCCAAAATTGTGTCAAAATGGCTTAAGGACAACAAAGTAAAGGTATTAGAGTGGCCATCACAAAGCCCAGACCTCAATCCTATAGAAAATGTGTGGGCAGAACTGAAAAAGCGTGTGCGAGCAAGGAGGCCTGAAAGAAATAAAATCTGAAATAAATCTCCCCCTCTACTGTTATTCTGACATTTCACAATCTTAAAATAAAGTGGTGATCCTAACTGACCTAAGACAGGGAATTTCTACTAGGATTAAATGTCAGGAATTGTGAAAAACTGAGTTGAAATGTATTTGGCAAAGATGTATGTAAACTTCCGACCTCAACTGTACCTCAGATAATTCAGCTGCTAGCTACCACTGTGCTAGCTGTGTTTCTGGGCTGTTTCAGAGAACATAGAGAACATATCGGTATCATAGGCTGAGCTGGCTGGTGTCTAAACAAGGCCAGAGCTCTGATTAGCTCTCCTCTACTGGCAGGATGTGGTGTCTGCCACCGGCTACAGTTACATCATTTCAACTATATCTGATTTGACTTGATGGCTAGCTAGCTTATGAGCATATTCAGTGACCTGGCTATATGCCAGAGGGACCTGCGGCTAAATGCTATTTAATTTTTGGCTTACTTGGTGATAGAGGTACTTAGAATGAGAATGGATCAGTTTAGCACCACTTTCATGTGTCTATGAATTTGTTTATGTATTGCCTATTAGCGATAATGCATTTCTAGCAGTGCAGAAGTGCACAGTTTGCTCTGACATCATTGCCATGGTTTGACCTATGTCTGTCTATTGACCTTCCCCTTGAGTCTATTGCCGAAGAGACTTTAATGGGAAAGCAAGATGGCGGCTCCACTCCTGGTTTGACAGGACAGTGAGTGTTCAGAGCCTATCTCTCAATATTGTTTGTCAGAAAACGAGCACAACAGAAGTGACAGGTCAACCCCACAGTGTGTTCCCTCCCTTCGCAGCACACAGTCAGGACCCCCAGTAGAGGTAACGAAGAGCGCCTGCTTTTTTACAGAGTAGTAAACACCCTATCCAGTCATCTGAGGACCTTCTGGCAGTGCCGAGGCATGCCCCCGTCCCAGAAGAAGCCTTCTCACAAGGCGATGACCTCAGACATCTAAATGCTGCCCTGACGTGAGGCCGGGGGAATTTTAACGATTGCACTGCGTGTAATGCTTTCTACTTCACAGTCTCAGACTGGATGAGGGCTGCTAGCCCAACACCTTGGCCTCCAAAACCAGGCAAGTCATCATTATCCCTACCGTTGGGAATTATATCTGGATTTTTCCACAAGGAATGTTCTTATGGGAAACCTTTGCAAATTTCCACTGCTATTCTGTGATGACTATTAACCACAGGTATCATGTGGTGCTCAGAATTCACCAGCTTTCCCCGATGGTCAGAATGTCAGATGACCTTGAAATAAACAAATCAATAAGTAGAACACCCCCAAAAGTGTAGGAACATTCATTCCTCTGTGTCTATTGGAGCAACTGAGCAGCCAGCAGGTTTAATGGGACAGGTGGAAGAGAGGGATCTTTGGTGGATGAGTGTGTGTCAAAAAATGTGGCCTGTCTTGTTTTGTGGTGGGGCACTGCTGACATGTTGTTCAACTGTGCTATCGCTGGAGGAAGGCGTGTTGCCAAGTCCTGAGCACACCCCCGCCTCCTATGCCGCGCCGAGCCCTGCAGCTGTCACAGCTGTAATGCACTCTGGGTAAGAAGGGAAAAAACGGCAAATGGTGCGCTGGAGGGAAGCACATGTCTCTTAGTGACCTTTGTGAGCTGCCAGGAATGAGCGATGGGTTCATTGCATGCACAGAGTTAGTAGAAGGACAGAGTAATATAAGCTGCAGTGGTGGATGAGTATTCTACATTGTGCATCAGTTTGATAGATGGGAGAGGAGAGCAGCGGGTGATGACTGAGAGGGCCTGGTGTTTCCCTGTTAGCCTCTAGCTGAGATGTCAGGCATGTTCTCCGTCATGGCCGAACGGTATGTTAGCAATTTAGCATTACCTCAATGTGAAAGGTGGGAGAGCGAGATAGACGGAGACAGAGGGGAGAGAGAGTGTAGCAGTGAGTTACCTCCCCATCTCAGTGTGGAAGTGGAAAATTCCAGTGGCCAGGCAGTAAAAGAAAAGGATAGGCGTGTCCTGGCAGGGAAGAGGTTAAGCACGGCAAAGTCAGCCTGCGGGGCTCTGCAAACTGCACCGAGTGGGTGTTGAGCAATCTGAAAGAGCGACAGAGAGAGAAAGAGAGAGAGAGAGAGAGGTGGCGGTTAACAGGGTGAGGTAGAGTGGGGGGAGATGGAGATAGAGATAGAAAGAGTAGAGAGGAAGATGCACAAAACGTCCATCCTCTGCTGTGTGTGTGTGTGTGTGTGTGTGTGTGTGTGTGTGTGTGTGTGTGTGTGTGTGTGTGTGTGTGTGTGTGTGTGTGTGTGTGTGTGTGTGTGTGTGCCAACCTGTCCACCACGTGACTTAGGAGGCCCCTTCTCTTCCGCCTAGCTGACCCCTCTGTCTAGTCTGAACAGGCCTAGCAAGCCTGCCTCTCAACCCAATCTTATACTTTGCAATAGTCATGTCAGGCCAGGCAAAAGACAAGCTTATTCCAATAGTTACAACATTTAATGAAGACACACACAACACAACATTTCTTAGAACAGCCTCTGTAAATTAAGCTCAAGTCCAGTTATTTTTTGCGCTGACAATCTGTATTCAGTACAGATGGCACGGATTTTAGAAGCCATTACATGCTGACCACACCGGCCGCGTTGCGTGCGCGAGCGTTGCAAAAATAAATGTAGACATGCATGTTATTCAATCATTTCATCCAAACTGCTCGTGCGCGTCAACGAGCGTCTTTGTAGCCAGGTTCTACAGTAGAACCTGGTTCTATTTTAGATGCTTGACGTGCTACAAGTCCCGCCTCTCCCATCTCCTCATTGGTTTTTACGAGCATATAGCCAAGTGGGTGATTGAAAGATGAACCGAGGTCCACACCTTAAAGTTGGTTGCCAACCTCCATATAAAATCCACAGAAGAAGAAAGATGAACGAGGAGAGATGAATTAAAGAAAAATAAACTAAAAACGAACTACGTTTCCCTTTTTTACCTGTGGATTAATTGTCAAGAGTAGAGAACACACGATTTTGTATGACTAAAAATGGGTCAAAATTCGACAAAGATCTAGCTAAAGAAAGGAACATAAGCATTTCAGGTGAAACAACATCCCAGTGTTTATCTTGACAGTTGGTTTTGGTACTTCAACCCGCCTGTCATGAGTGAAGTGAGGGGTCGGTGGGCCAGGCCAGGGGGGTAGGGGTCGGTGGGCCAGGCCAGGGGGGTAGGGGTCGGTGGGCCAGGCCAGGGGGGTAGGGGTCGGTGGGCCAGGCCAGGGGGGTAGGGGTCGGTGGGCCAGGCCAGGGGGGTAGGGGTCGGTGGGCCAGGCCAGGGGGGTAGGGGTCGGTGGGCCAGGCCAGGGGGGTAGGGGTCGGTGGGCCAGGCCAGGGGGGTAGGAGGTTTATAATTGTTCTCTCCCACCTCCTGACTGCGACGGTCAGTGGCAGGTGTTACTGTCCGTTGGGTAAGGGGTCACACACATGGGTTGTTTTGGGAAGTGAGGGGTGTGTGTGAGTGTGGTGGTGGGTAGCCCTGATGCCAGGTGGCAGTTTTTGGCAAAGACAGTTATGGCTTTGTGTCTCCTTCAAGAGTTACAGCCTCAGCTGCCCCCCCCCCCCCCCCCACCCATACCTCCTGCTCCTATACACCTCCCCCATCCCCAGCCCCTCACCCCACCCTCTCCCACTGCCTTGCCAACCAACCCTTGGACGTGAAGCATATTAGCTTAGCGCTGTGCGCATGTGTGTGTCCGCAGTCCGCACAGGCACTGGCTGCGCTTGCAGGGCCCTAGCCAATCAGACTGGCTAGCACAGATGTGACAGGCTAGGAGGAATGCTAGGAATGCGGAGGCGCTGGGCAGGCGTGTCCCTCCCGAGCCTGGGGGAGAAGCGGAGGGCCGGCCGGCTGGCTATCTGACTGGCTGCCGCATTTCAGTATCGGCAGGTCAGGCAGCTCAGTGGCGACAGAGAGGCCTGCTCAACTAAGCTCAGCTCATTGGAGAGAGAGAGCAAGAGAGAGAGAGTGAGAGCCGGGAGTGAGAGGGAGGGAGAGAGGCCTGCTCAGCTCATTGGAGAGAGAGAGAGGGAGAGAGAGAAAGAGAGGAGGGAGAGAGAGGAAGGGAGAGAGAGAGGCCTGCTAAGCTCAGCTCATTGGAGAGAGCCACAGAGAGAGAGAGAGAGAGAGAGAGAGAGAGAGAGAGAGAGAGAGAGAGAGAGAGAGAGAGAGAGAGAGAGAGAGAGAGGAAGCAGAGGGAGTAATTACACCAATCAGTGCAGAGCCTAAAGGAGGCCAAGGGCCAAGGAGTGTGTGAAAAAGGCATGTTAGCTTTTCTCCTGTCATTATGTCTGCGGTGCTGTCTGAAGTCGGTTGGCCTGGCCTGTCACAGGGCTTTTTTCACCCTGGGTTTGTGATAATGTGAAGCTTTAGCTGTCCTTTGTTCATAACCTGGACTGTGTGTGTGTTTTAGAGAGAGGTGTAATGAGCTCATGACTGGCTCTCAGTTACTCTCAGTGAGTGTGTGGGAGTTTAGGTCATTGTACGTGAAGGTGCAGCTGTTGTCTCTCTTTCTTCTTCTATTATTCTCTCCTTCTTTCACATACTTCCAGTGCCTTCAGAGTGTTTTCAGACCCCTTCCCTTTTCCCAAATTGTGTTACGTTTTGGGGGCTCCCAAGTGGCGCAGCGGTCTAAGGCACTGCATCTCAGCACTAGAGGCTTCACTACAGACACCCTGGTTCAAAGGCTGTGTCACAACCAGTCGTGATTGGGAGTCCCATAGGGCGGTGCAAAATTGGCCTAGCGTCGTCCGAGTTTGGCCGGTGTAGGCCGTCGTTGTAAATAAGAATTTGTTCTTAACTGACTTGCCTAGTTAAATAAAGGTTAAATAAAAAATAAAAACGTTACAGCCGTATTCTAAAATTGATTAAATAAATAAAAAATCCTCAGCAATCTACACACAATACCCCATAAAGACAAAGAAAAAACAGTTTTTGGGAAATTTTAGCAAATGTATTAAAAACAAACAATAGAAATACCTTATTTGCATAAGTATTTAGACCCTTTGCTATGGGACAAGAAAATGAGCTCAGGTGCATCATGTTTCCATTGATCAACCTTGAGATGTTTCTACAACTTGATTGGAGTCCACCTGTGGTAAATTCAATTGATTGGACATGATTGGGAAAGGCACACAACTATCTATAAAAGGTCCCACAGTTGACAGTGCATTTCACAGCAAAACCCAAGCCATGAGGTTGAAGGAATTGTCCGTAGAGCTCCAAGACAGGATTTTGTCAAGGCTCCGATCTGGGGAGGGGTACCAAAACATTTCTGCAGCATTGAAGGTCCCCAAGAACACAGTGCCCTCCATCATTCTTAAATGGAAGAAGTTTGTAACCACCAAGACTCTTCCTAGAGCTGGCAGCCCGGCCAAACTGAGCAATCGGGGGAGAAGGGCCTTGGTCAGGGAGGTAACCAAGAACACAATGGTCACTCTGACAGAGCTCTAGAGTTCCTCTGTGGAGATAGAACCTTCCAGAAAGACAACCATCTCTGCAGCACTCCACCAATCAGGCCTTTATGTTAGAGTGGCCAGACGGAAGACACTCCTCAGTAAAAGGCACATGACAGCCCGGTTGGAGTTTGCCAAAAGGCACCTAAAGACTCTCAGACCATGAGAAACAAGATTCTCTGGTCTGATGAAACTAATATTGACAGTTGGTTTCAAGGTGTTGGCAAATGATGGCCTTGTCCCTACAGCTCCACGTCTGTCCCTACTGTACCTATGCCAGCCATTCTTCTGCCTGTAGGCTTTCCTCAGCTCTTCCTCTGCCTTCAACCCTTCTCTCCGCTCTGACCCCAATCTCCATACGGTGAAGCATGGTGGTGGCAGCATCATGCTGTGGGGTTGTTTTTCAGCGGCAGGGACTGGGAGACTAGTCAGGATCGAGGAAAAGATTAACGGAGCAAAGTACAGAGAGATCCTTGATGAAAACCTGCTCCAGAGTGCTCAGGACCTCAGACTGGGGCGAAGGTTCACCTTCCAACAGGATAACATCCCTAAGCACACAGCCAAGACAACGCATGAGTGGCTTCGGGAAAATTCTCTGAATGTCCTTGAGTGGCCCAGCCAGAGCCCGGACTCTGGAGAGACCTGAAAATAGCTGTGCAGCAGCGCTCCCCATCCAACCTGGCAGAGCTTGAGAAGATCTGCAGAGAAGAATGGGAGAAACTCCCCAAATACAGGTGTGCCAAGCTTGTAGCGTCATACCCAAGAAGACTCTAGGCTGTAATCGCTGCAGAAGTACAATGTACTGAGTAAAAGGTCTGAATATTTATGTAAATGTGATATTGTTTTTAAATAATTATTATAACTTTGCGAACATTTCTAAAAACCTGTTATTGCTTTGTCAATATGTGGTATCGTGTGTAGATTGATGAGAAAAAAACACAATTTAATCAATTTTAGAATAAGGCTGCAACGTAACAAAATGTGGAAAAGGTGAAGGGGTCTGAATACTTTCCGAAGGCACTCTACACTCTGATACACTCTGATACACACAGATACACACACAATGATGCATATTTACACCGACCCTCTTGGGGGAACTACCAATAATTTCTCTTACCAATAAGCAAACATCAAAATGAGATGTTTTGAAATGCAGACTTCCCCACCTAGGACAAAGATACACAAACTGTACCAGGCAAATCCAACAAAATTGACCGGACAACGCTGGAAAATACTAATTGCTTAGAGAATTGACATATTCCATTGTTCTGTTGCTCTCTCATTTGAAAAACATCCAGAGAAGTTATATTCAAATAAAAGTAACCCCATTGAAGCCTCTGTCATTTGTCTGGACTAAAGTCATTAAGGCCAAGAATAGAAGGCACTTCTCTGCCGACCTGTTTGTGCAGAATGTCGAGTGTAGATGTTACATAATGAATGTTCTTTAAAAAAAAAAAGTGTAAGTACTGTGTCTGTAATTATGTGACCGCATGAGCTAAAAGTCAGGAGGAGTCAAACACGCTAATGAAATTTAAAAAGCTGTTGAACCAGTCAGTTGCAGTTGTATTATATGCCTCTTTTGAAAAACTTGCTAGTTGTGTTCCAGTGTCAGTAGTAAATAGGAATGTTCACCCACTGACTGAAAGGTTGGGTAATGTGTGTTCCTAAGAAGAACCTTTTGGGAGTTTGATTGTGTGCTGTATCTAGCGTTTTTTGTTCAGCCCCTGTAGATATTTAACAGCATACCTTTAGCTCCACCTTGTGTTTGTTGTGTAGAATCATGGGCAACTTTTATCCGGAGCCGTGATAAAAGTTGCCCATAATCACAGATCTAGGATCAGTCTTTCCAAATATGAACAGCCTTTAGGCTGGAAAATTGTTAACTGATCTTAGATCAGTGCTAGCTGTGTACCAGCTATAGAAATGTGTGAATTAGATGTCTTTCTTTCCATGCTCTATTTTTCATGGTATTCTTCACTTCCTTGTTCCAGGTCGCAATGAGTTGATAGCCAGGTACATCAAGCTGAGGACAGGCAAAACCCGCACAAGAAAACAGGTATCTTGCTTTTTATTTTAGAGCAATGGGCTGATAAATCAATTAACCATCCAGACTCAAACATTTATAATGACTTCATTTCACCTCAATCTATTGTTAGAAGTCTTATGGTAGAGAAACTACGAGACATGTTAGATGTACTGCAGCTTTAACATTTAGAAACTGGGAGCTAAACAATTATGTATTGCAATAAGAGCTCGGCCAATTGTGTACTTTTAGTTTGTTTTGTAGAATTAGATTTGTATTTGTATTAAAGACAGTACACACCATCCAACTCAAATCAAAGCTAATTTAATTTTTCTTAAGTAGCATGGGAATTGCCTTAATTTGATGTTTGAGTATCTGTATAATATAGTGTGTTTTTGTGCGTGTGCGTGGCGGCCATGCGTCTGTGTACGTGCGTGCGTCTGTGTGTGTGCATGCTCTATGATGCTTTAAACTGTCTCGCACCCCTTTAGGTATCTAGTCACATACAGGTGTTAGCGCGGAAGAAAGTTCGAGAATACCAAGCGGGTATCAAGGTAGGTGCTACCGAACGGGCCTCCAGCCAACTGTGACTGGGCATCTCTTTCCTCTTTGGTTATGGCTCTCTCTTCTCTTCTCTTCTGTCTACTTTTCTCTTCCCCTCTTGGCTCTTCTCCTCTGCAGGTTTCTAGCCATTTGCAAGTTCTCGCCCGGAGAAAATCTCGCGAGATCCAGTCAAAGCTGAAGGTATGCGCTTCTCTGCGGGCTGGGCAGGGCGGGGCTGGTCAAGGCTTGGCTTTGCGCTATCCAATTAGCTCGATTTTGTGCACTTTAGTTCTTATTACAGCCGTAGGTGGTTTGGTGCTCCATGACTAGAGAATACCAGTAACATCCCTAAGCACAAACAAACAGTATGAGACTCTCAGTCTGCATAGGGGTGTATGGGCTTGAGGTCACTGCATGACTCATCATATAGGCTAACGTGTCTGGGAGAGAATAGCGAGCAACGCTAGTAGCTACCATGCATGCACGGCACAGCGAGCAACATGGTCATCTTTTGATCGTTGAAGTACATCTCAACGCTTAGTACAGTATTGTACAAAGCTGTAAGGAAAGGATATTATAGCATGAGCTGGCTTTATTCTACTGCTTGTCGTATATACAGTAGCTCAGCCTGTGGTGTAGCCTAGAGCAATGCTGTGAGAAGTATGATCCGTCTGCGGTGAAAGGTGTTGGCACATGATGGCCTTGTCGCTACAGCTCCACGTCTGTCCCTACTGTACCTATGCCAGCCATTCTTCTGCCTGTAGGCTTTCCTCAGCTCTTCCTCTGCCTTCAACCCTTCTCTCCGCTCTGACCCCAATCTCCATTGGATCTATCGGAAATGTCCTCCTGTATGAGAGTTAACTACTCCAACCGTATGCAAAGGCCTAAAATGTCTGATTTAAGCCTGCATGGATGTTTACACTACTAGAGCAGTATGCTTAGAACAATTGTATTTAGCTGTATACTTCTACTACTTCTATTTCTAGACCATATTGCGTGTACCTTATTCTTCAACCTGGTTCTCCTTTGAGTTTGATGTTTATACGTTTATATTTAGAAGAATATATGCCTCTTGCCTTTTGCCCTTTCGGAGGATGGCAGGCAGAGTTGTTAGTTACTCCAATCCCCATCCAACTTTAGGTATTTCAAATATCCCTCCACCCTTAAAACAACGGTAAATATAACAGAGGGAATCAACATAATATTTTTTTCTTGGGGAAATGATTGTGTTCAAGTGTATTACTGACAGTTTGCAAAAAAATGCAATTGGTAGTTCACAATTTGCCTGCATTTAAGTTTATTGGACCTCTATTTATTAAGACCCATTAGGTATTCCAGTAAACCGTATCTAGTAAAGAGAATCTGATAAATAGGGAACCTCCTTTATTTTGATCACCCTAATGTTTGGACATTTATTTGCATTACCTTTCCCTGCATCATTGTCCCTACTAGCGTAGTTCCTGTCCCTACTAGCGTAGTTCCTGTCCCATAGTTCAATTCAGCTCCCCGCTGATGTTGCTTTTCCTTGTGTCATTCATGGCTCCATTCATGGCTCCATCTAGGCTATTTAGATACAACTACATAAGTATTGGCCAAGTAAGGTGGTACAGTGTTCTGCTCTAGTCTTTGTATTGAGTTTACTGATGTGAGATATCTGCAGCTCGCGTGCCGTATGTTTAACACGCCTGACTAAGAGCCAACAGATATAATGTGTTATTACTTGTTATAAGTGCTTATAATGTTTTATTTATTTAACTCATACTATGTTCTGCCTTTGTATGGAAATAAACGTTCAACAGGCTCAAAAAGAGATGATACCAAGTCGTTATAAAGTCGTACAATGCATTTATGAGTGCATTATACCTGTTGTCTTTTAGTTCAAGTGTCGCCTAACTTTTCTTCAGGGACATCGACATTTTTATTTCGACATCCTAGTGGCCTACAGTACATGTTGACCTTTTATTATTGTTGTGTTTAGCATGTACTGACGCAGCCTATGAGCAAAGCCATAGTATATCAGCATATTCCTTTAAGTATATGCAGTTAGATGTGTATACTAACTGTTTCTTTTTCCTTTGATTCAGGCCATGAATTTGGTAAGTGGATTTGACTTTTGCGATTTGCTTCCCCCCTGCTTGGCGGTGCCAGTGCATTGTCCACTCTGATAGTGCCCTCTGCTGGCATGGCAACCCAACCCCACTGCTATCCCATAATAAAGCAATGCTTAGGAATAGGAAATGTGTGCGCTTGGAACCACATTGCTGTGCGTCGTACTTGATTGTGCTAAACATTGAGCAGCTTGCTTGTGCAGGGTGATTCTGCTTCTCTGAGGACTGCGTCTTCTGAAATATACTTTCCTCTCACAAGCCAGGCCTTCTTTGTAACGCTTGTTCAGTGTGTGCTACGTACGCAAACACAAGGAAAGTTTGCAGTAGCATTGGCAAACATTTCATGTCAGTTCCATTTCTATTGTGATCCAAGCGAATGTTAAGACCTGGTCAAATCTGCATGCAAAAAAACACATTTTCTTTCTCTTTTTATTGAACCTTTATTTAACTAGGCAAGTCAGTTAAAAACAAATTGTTATTTACAATGACGGCCAAACCCTCCTCTAACCCTGGACGATGCTGGGCCAATTGTGCGTCGCCCTATGGGACTCCCGATCACGGCCGGTTGTGATACAGCTCGGGATCGAACCAGCTTCTGTAGTGTAGCCTCTAGCACTGAGATGCAGTGCCTTTTGAAACATTTTCTGATCAAACATTTTCTGATTCCGTTGAGCATCACTTAGATAATATTGTCATTCGTTTCACTGTGATTTTTTTTGCAAAGCATTTATGTAGCTTATACAGCGGGTGAAATAAGTATTGAACACGTCACCATTTTTCTCAGTAAATATATTTCCAAAGGTGCTATTGACATGACATTTTCACCAGATGTTGGTAACAACCCAAGTAATCCATACATACAAAGAAACCAAAACAAATAAGTTCAGAAATTAAGTTATGTGTAATAATGTGAAATGACACAGGGAAAAAGTATTGAACACATGAAGAAAGGGAGGTGCAAAAAGGCATGGAAAGCCAAGACAACAGCTGAAAACTATCAGTAATTAAAAAGCAATCCAGCCCCCTGTCAGTGCAAATTAATATCAGCTGGTTCAGTCCCAACTGATGGCCTACAAAAAGGTCTCATTGCCAAGGTGTCACACAAGACACATCTAATGATGGGAAAAAGCAAAGAGCTGTCTCAAGATCTTCGCAACCTAATTGTTGCAAAACATAATGATGGCATTGGTTATAGGTGCATTTCTAAGCTTCTGAATGTTCCAGTGAGCACTGTTGGGGCCATAATACGTAAGTGAAAAGACAATCATTTCACCATAAATTTGCCTCGACCAGGTGCTCCTCGCAAGATTTCTGACAGAGGAGTGAAAAGAATAATCAGAAGAGTTGTCCAAGAGCCAAGGACCACTTGTGGAGAGCTTCAAAAAGACCTGCAATTAGCAGGTACTGTTGTCTCAAAGAAAACATTAAGTAATGCACTCCACCGCCATGGCCTGTATGCACGCTCACCACGCAAGACTCCATTGCTGGAAAAAAAAGCATGTTGAAGCTTGTTTAAAGTTTGCTGCACAACATTTGGAAAAGCCAGTGAAATACTGGGAAAATATAGTATGGTCAAATTGAACTGTTTGGATGTCATAATACACACCATGTTTGGAGGAGAAATGGCACTGCACATCACCCTAAAAACACCATACCAACAGTGAAGTTTGGAGGTGGGAACATCATGGTGTGGGGCTGCTTTTCAGCAAATGGTACTGGGAAACTTCACATAATTGAAGGAAGGATGAATGGGCAAATTTACAGAGACATTCTTGACAAAAATCTGCTGCAATCTACCAGGATGATGAAGATGAAACGAGGGTGGACATTTCAGCAAGACAATGATCCCAAGGAAACTCTCAATTGGTTTCAAAGAAAGAAAATAAAGCTGCTAGAATGGCCCAGCCAATCACCTGACTTAAATCCCATTGAAAATCTATGGAAAGAACTGAAGATCAAGATTCATAGAAGAGGCCCACAGAACCTTCAAGATTTGAAGACTGTTTGTGTGGAAGAATGGGCCAAAATCACACCAGAGCAATGTATGCGACTAGTTTCTCCATACAGGAGGTGTCTTGAAGCTGTCATTAGGCTTTTGTACAAAGTATTAAATAAATATCAAGTGTGTTCAATACTTTTTCCCTGTGTCATTTCACATTATTACACATAACTTAATTTCTGAACATATTTGTTTTGGTTTCTTTGTATGTATGGGTTGTTACCTACATCTGGTGAAAATTTCATGTCAATAGCACCTTTGGAAATATATTTACTGAGAAAAATGGTGACGTGTTCAATACTTATTTCACCCGCTGTAGGTTCAGTGAGCTTTATATTGTACTCAGTTATAAGACCCCATCCACTACTAGTATGTACTGTACTACTTAACCTAGGGATGGACTTACACCATTTAGTGCTAGAATCATCACAGTAACATTGTAGGGAAAACATAAACGTTGCCCGTGTTCCTCTTATCTGGCCAGAGTCTATAGTCAGTTATATGGCTCTGCAAATCACCACTACCTAATGAATTAATGAATGCAAATCACCACTACCTAATGAATTAATGACTGCAAATCACCACTACCTAATGAATTCATGAATGCAAATCACCACTACAAAATTAATTAATTAAGTAGTCAGTTATATGGTTCTGCAAATCACCACTACTGAATGAATGAATAGTAGTCAGTTATATGGCTCTGCAAATCACCACTACTGAATGAATGAATAGTAGTCAGTTATATGGCTCTGTAAATCACCACTACTGAATGAATGAATAGTAGTCAGTTATATGGCTCTGCAAATCACCACTACTGAATGAATGAATAGTAGTCAGTTATATGGCTCTGTAAATCACCACTACTGAATGAATGAATAGTAGTCAGTTATATGGCTCTGCAAATCACCACTACTGAATGAATGAATAGTAGTCAGTTATATGGCTCTGCAAATCACCACTACCAGTTCCATACACAACCTGCATTTTGTAACTTTCATTTGACTTTGTTTACACTAAAGATTTTGCATTTTAAAACTCTTTAGGTCAGCTTTCTTTTCTATTTCCAGACATGTAGTAATACTACCAAACAAGGCTAATGTAGGATATTCTGTTTCTCAACCTTGGAAATGTCACATAGTTGCACAGTGATGAGAATTCACCAAAAGGTGTTGGCCTTTTAGATCCACTTAACTTTTTCCCCCTCTCTCTCGCTTTATTTCTGACATGGGGTCCTGATATCACTTTAATCCACAGCTCCCACGCCAAATAATTGTGGGGACTGGGGATTGTAGTGCAACTTAACTGTCCCCCTCTGTACTTTGTACCATGACACTAGTTTTGTGATATTGCTATTAAGCGAGTCAGATACTGGGTCTGTGAAAGTTGTGAGACACACTGAAATTGACGTTTCAGCATTATTGTTGGGGTAAACATACAAGTAGGGCCGAATGCTCTTGAATGTCCAGTTACAAACATGCCAAGCTTAACCATGACCATCTATGCTTTTCTTTTTTAAATATATATATCTATCTATATATATATATATATATCTGACAATTACGATCAGCTTAACATTCCAGACAAATCACATTCATACCAGTTGCAATCTGACCATATACAATGCTGCGTATTGGTCAATGCAGCCATTAGGTCTATGTATTTAACCAATGTCCTGTTTCTCTGTATTGAAACCGAGGAACTTTTTCTATTGCAGTATTATTTTCTATTCTCTCTTTCTGAAGCATGTTTTCCTTCAAGGTCTCTACTAGTTAGAATCACGTGACTTCTGGAATGTTCTGTTTGATTATGTGGCTTAAAACACTTTTTCATCTGCTCATTGTTGAATGGTGCAATTACTCATACCAGCATTTATGTTCTCTTCACGTCTTCTTTTCAATTAATGTAGCCTAGTAGCACTCCAAACATAGTTGCTGCAAAGTGTTCACTTTTTAAGACTCAGTTCTGCTGTATGTTTACTTAAGATCCCAATGGGAGTACATAAAAAGCTCAGATCGTTTTAGATTACAGTATAAATAAGACTTATTTTTATAAATGTTGTGAAAGTAGTTATAGTTTTAACTGTTGTTTTTTGTATGACTATTAAAACCAACTGTGTTCCTCTTGGGGCGCTGTGTAGTGAGGTCAGGTCAACGTACAAAACATTAAGAACACCTGCTCTTTCCATGACAGACTGACCAGGTGAATCCGGGCGAAAGCTATGATCCTTTATTGATGTCACCTTTTTAAATCAACTCAATATTAGGAAGGTGTCCTTAATGTTTTTGTACACTCAGTGTATGTACTAGGTATTAGACTGTCCTCTAGTGGTGCGTCTCCCTCACCTCTCCCTCCTCGTCCACAGGACCAGGCGTCTAAAGACAAGGCCCTCCAGAACATGGCAGCACTGTCATCTGCTCAGATTGTGTCGCCGAGCCTGATCAAGAGCCAGCTACCCCCGCTGCCCCACTCTCCCTACGCCCCGCAAGCCAGGGTGAGCCCTTCTACGCTGGGTTTGAGATCGCAATGGTTGCTCTTTCTCTGCATTGACACTATTATTTCAGTATTTCAACATTATTGTCACACTAGTCATCGATGTAGGCTATGTGAAAACAGTACAGTAAAGTACATTACCTGAGCAACTGATTCTGCAATCTTTACCTTCCAGTTTTGGCCAGGCCCTATCCCAGGACAACCTGGTCCCTCTCAGGAGTGAGTATGACTGTGTTATCTATCTGTTGAGTGGCAGGTTAAGGTTGTATGTTTGGACAGTGCGTTTGATTGATTGATTGACACTTGGTGGGAGTGGAGTGGCGGGTTCTCTTTGGCACGTTTAACGGATCACATTTGTGCACATCAGGCTGGTTCTAGAGCTCAACCCGGGAAGGACTCCTGGGCTTGGCCGCACCAGCTATGCGTAAGTTCCCTCTTGGTCTAGCTAAGTCAGTACTAACTCTGCTTCAGTATGCTTCCTGCTCCTGTACTCATGTCACAACCAGACCACAGCCAGCTTCACGTCTGAGAGTCAGAAGAGCAAACACAATGCTGGATTTGTTTGGAATGTCGTTCCGTTCTGACCATTTGGGATGTAAATCACAAAGCTAGTTGTGATGTGAAAACGTCACCAAGAAGGCGATTTCAAGACAAACTAGCAGCAGAATCAGTCCCTGACATCACCTAACTTCCATATCCATGTTTGTCATTCCAAATCCTTCCATTGACTTCTAAGCATGACTCGCACACAACAACAACAACAACAAAAAAGCATATGGATTTGTAAGGAATTGGCCCATTGTGAACATTGGTGTGTCACTCAAGCATCCTTCTGAAATTACGAGTGTCACAAATGAGCAGAGGATGTCCACATGAAGGACATCAAACAATCAATCAATCAATGGACCAATCAATCAGAGTATGTCAATAGCATCACTGAGTGCATGGCGCAGTGCAATATGCCAGAGTGAAGTAGAGGTGGACTTACGCCCAGCTGGTGCAGCCACAGACACATGCCTATGTTGAGACACTAGTCATAACACTGTGGATCCACGTCTGTCTGACATGCCAATGAAGCCCAAAGCCACGCACCACTAGCATAACCAGGTTTCACATGGAATTTCACTTTTGGACATTAGTGGAAAAAACACACAAAGTGTTAGATAATGAATATTGAAAAGTTTGACTCCTCATTGTACAGTAACAATGATGTGATGTGGTGATCAATCTCTTTCAGTATCAAACCTTTTGCACAGTCCCCATACCCAAACCTACCAGGCCCTGCCCCCCCGCCTATATCAAGTGAGTATAGAGTCCAATCAATTTCATTTTCATCTCCGTTCATACATTCATTCATGATTCCTACAAATCTGTTTTTACAACGGAGACCTGTCCCAAGATGGCAGTAATGAAACACTTGATAAAACATACACATCTGCAATGTAGCCTGACTGTCTCTCTCTCTCTCTCTCTCTCTCTCTCTCTCTCTGTCTCTCTCTCTCTCTCTCTCTCTGTCTCTCTATCTCTCTGTCTCTCTCTCTCTGTCTCTCTGTCTCTCTCTCTAAGCCTATGAACCCTTGGCACCCCCCCTCCCCCCGGCTGCTACTGCGGTGCCTGTGTGGCAGGACCGGACCATCGCCTCCTCCAAGCTGCGGATGCTAGAGTACTCTGCCTTCATGGAGGTGCAGAGGGATCCCGACAACGTGAGTCACCAAACCAACAACAGTACATTAACCAACCAGTCATAATGAAAGTTGCCAATAAAAGCCTTTGTTTTTACGGCCCGCATAGTAAGGCGAGCCAGACTCAATGTCTAGCACTAACTCAGTATGGCCAAGCTAGACTTCTGTCATGGCAGCTGGTCTGACCATCTTTCTCTCTCTCCCGTCTGCAGTACATCAAACACCTGTTTGTCAACATTGGTCAGACTAACCCCTCCTACAGCGACCCTCTGCTGGAGGCAGTGGACATCAGGCAGATCTACGACAAGTTCCCAGAGAAGAAAGGCGGACTCAAAGAGCTTTATGAGAAAGGCCCCCAGAACGCCTTTTTCCTAGTCAAATTTTGGGTGGGTAGATATGACGTCATCTTGCTAAAAAATGTATTTATTACTGATGGTTTAACAACATGGGCCAGTGTTTAACACTTTTGGCACATCCATGCCCGATAAATTGAGGCTGTTCTGAGAGCAAAAGGGGGTGCAACTCAATATTATTGTTCTGAATTTTCATTGTTGGACATAATAAAAACACCAGGAAATGAGCTCCAAGTGATTAGAATTTTGGAAATCTGTTCCCAAGTATTTCCACGTACAGTATAATAGAGAGACGTGATCGTATACAAAAGTAAGCAAGGTTTGAAATAATGATGTTTTAGTAATATTATCTGTTTGGGCTTCTTGCCGTCTACACATTATTTGTAATTATGTTCCTGCCCCCGACCATCATCTCAAGAAAAAAAAGTGTGTGGATTTAAAACATAGTTTCACACATTTAAACCTACACTGTCACACTCTCACACAGTCCCTTTTGGTAGTTTGACTATTCTCTCATTTAGAGTGGAATAAGAAAAAAGGCCTGTTAGCTGAGCGTTAATCTGACTTGTTCTGTGTGACCTCTGACTCGTCCTGTGTGACCTCTGACTCGTCCTGTGTGACCTCTGACTCGTCCTGTGTGACCTCTGTACAGGCGGATTTGAACAGCAGCGGCATGCAGGACGGCCCAGGCTCCTTCTATGGAGTCAGCAGCCAGTACAGCAGCTCTGAGAACATGACAATCACCGTCTCCACCAAAGTCTGCTCATTCGGCAAACAGGTGGTGGAGAAAGTAGAGGTGAGGCCATTTTTTTGTCACAAAAACCGCTGTCAGGCCGTCATAGTAAATTAGGAGGTGTGCTTAAATGACTTAACTGGTTAGATTACGAAATGGGAATTAAATTGTTTGAATTTACTGTATATACTATATTTACTTCAACTAAGATATTGTTTGCTGTTTTAAGGTAAGAGTTTTAAAATCTCTCCTTGTGTGAATTTCAGACAGAGTATGCTCGAATGGAAGGAGGGAAGTGTGTGTACAGGATCCACCGCTCTCCCATGTGCGAGTACATGATCAACTTCATCCACAAGCTCAAACACCTGCCAGAAAAATACATGATGAACAGTGTTCTGGAGAACTTCACTATACTTCAGGTAACATACTGTATTGCAAGATACTAAGATAGTAACTGATATTTCAACCGTGGTCCTAGGACAATTGCTGGGTGAAATGGTTTTGACCCTCATGCTGTTCTGCTTTGTTACTTGATTGATTGATGATATTTACTGTCTTTCACCCTGCCGCGAGACCGCAGCTGGATCATGTTTCTTATCTAATTTTGCCGCCCTTCCTCCCTCAGGTGGTGACGAACCGTGACACTCAGGAGACCTTGCTGTGTATAGCGTTTGTGTTTGAGGTGTCGACGAGTGAACACGGGGCACAGTACCACGTCTACAGGCTCGTCAAAGACTGAGCCACCCACCGTTCTGCAGGGAGGTTTGAGAAATCGGCTGCCGAAGCACAGCGTGACACAATCTGTACAGTACACACAGACTGCTCAACTGCCAAGAAACATTCAAAACGACGTTACAATGAACTGACATGAACAGATTTTATACTTCCACACTTGTTTTTGGTAAAATAGGAAAAAGGGTGACGTCTCAAGAGACAAGAAAGGCAACTTATTAACCATATATTTAAATGTGCTAAGACAAAGTGGGTCATATTGGTCATGACAATAAATGTACAGTAGCTTGAGATATTTTCACTGAGGGAATGAGAAAGTGTACAAGGTTAAGAGAGTTTTTTTCCCAAGGGAACACACTCTAAGCAATATGGAAAGAAGTGTATAGATTGGAACGGTACAGCTACAAGGACCATGGAAGAAGAGCAAACACGAAACAATCCAAAAGTCAAACTTTCCTACCGAGTGGTGTTGATAAATTAGATAGGGGGGCAGCCAAGTGCCTTTTTCCAAAGACAAGTATTGATTGATTGCCAGCCGCTCTGGAATGCCTTATTTACTACCTCTTGTCTTTAAATAAACAGAAAGAAATCAGACAGATGTAAATGCATCAATTAATTGGAAACTGAACATTACTATGCAGTTCACCCTTTCTTATCTAGATCTTTGAAGCACACTTCTTATCCAGGCACATTGTGTTACGGACAGAGATGGATGAAACTATTATTCATTTTCAATTGATGTGTTATCATGAATGGTTACAGGTTTGGCTGCAGTCCACATGTACAGTAAGGGGTTAGCATGATCAGATCATTCGGTTTCGGCATATTGGGTCTAGAGAACAACACATCTATGTGCTGTGGTGCACTTAAAAATATCAAGAAAGGGTGAAGCAACAAATATGTTTATTTTCTGCCTTCAGTTATGGAATTGAAATGAACTGTTTCTGTACTGTGATTCAGTGGATGCTACAGGAATATTTGTTACATAGGAGTATTTTGGGGGCGTGTTTATATTTGTAATTAACTTTAACTCAGCACAGAGACCATAGCTGTTCTCTTAGAGTGGAGGGGATTCAACACTGTTTTCTTAAAAACATGGCTTGAGAATTCGCCAGTTGATGTATTTCACATTTAGTTTGATTGTAGGCCTACATGATGTAAGAGAAGTTTATCTTTCGTAAATGTAACCAATAAAAACAAAAGCTATCTCTTATCTTATGAGCTTTATCTCAAGAAATTCTACTATTAATTTGCCAATGACATCGGCCAATGAAAAACAGCTTTTATGTTTTGAAAGAGAGCTATCCTCTCTGTGCTGTGGTGTGTGACCATTGATTGTTATTTATATTGAAACGTATGGTGGGCCATGTGTTTATCCTTTGCCATTACAATGGAGGTGTCACAAGTATTGCTGAGCTAAACTTTATACTAAACACAAGATAACTGTCATCTCATGGATCTAGATAGGCGATGGTCTCTGCCTTGGACGGTTCACTGGGCTTCTGTCAGAAGAATTCATACATCAGACTTTGTACGGTGGATTTAGTACACCAGGATACTTCAAAAGCTAGACTTAAAACAACTGCTTAATCTTTACTTGCGGATTTCTCAATTGTACCTTTTTTTTTTTTTTTTTTTACAGGCCCTTGTTTTTTTATTATCATAATTAATATTTTGTTTTGTTATTTTCTTCATTTTTTGGGACTTTCATTGGAAGCCATGTGCATCCATTGAAAACGTGTGTTGTTGTTGTTGACATTGATGATGAGATCTTATGTATCATAATCTGAATGGTGTGGGCAAGTTTCTTGGTTAATAGGTGATTTATTGTGGCCTTGGTTACCAATTGTGCATTTCATTTTTGTATGTTATCTTTGAAGTAAGCGGGGTTGTATTATATAATCAAATCAAAAAGTATGTATAATCTAACAATAAAAAACGTATTGTGCCTTTGGGGCCATTTTTCCCCAGAAAATTCATTAAAACATGTTTGTAATTTGAGTGGTCAATGCAGTTTTCTTTACAGATTAGATACATTGTGTCTAAACTATTGTAGATGGCACCGTTGTTATACTGTTCAAATAGTAATTGATTGATGTCTACTTTGATGCTAAGAAGCCGTTTCGAATAAGTGAGTAAATAGAGCCGAATATATTGATAAATGTCACCTTGTCCGAGAGAGATTTACATGGTTATCAAAACGTCACACCAGGGTAAGCCTACACAAAACACAGCCCGTATTTTAAGTGTTTCTAAAACCCCCTATGGGAAAAATGTATGGTGTAAAAAGGATTGGAACCATTCGCTGAGCAACTATCTTCATTTACTCCCATTACAGCCAGTATGTACTACCAAAAACGTTCTGAATAAAAATGTACAAGCACCTCCAATGTATTGAGCTGTTGTAGACTTCCAAACTGTGCGTGGCAGTAATTTTCATTTTTTTATCTTTTTATTGAACCTTTATTTAACTAGGCAAGTTAGTTAAAGCAGCCATAATAGTACGGCACCCCTGGAGCAAAGGGTTTTCACCTTGTCAGCTCGGGTTAAGTGCCTTGCTCAAGGACACATTGACAGGTTTTCACCTTGTCAGCTCGGTTACTGGCCCAACGCTCTAACCACTCGGCTACCTGCCGCCCCCAATGAAGGATTTAGGCCTAAATTGGAAGTGCCGAGTAGGCATTTTTTTTCAGGCGCTTGTAAATGTGTATTTATTTAGAGAAGAGACACCTCATACATTGTCGACATCTCTAACGCACAGATACTGGGGCAGGTCCAGTCAGTTGAAGTGAACATGAAGGATAAAAATATATACATTATTGAAAATTGAATGATTGCTATGACTTGAGTGATTTGAGATATGTCTGTGCATTTGTGTTTGGAATACTTTTTAGACCACAGGTGTCAAACTTTTTGCTCCAAGGGACCGCATTCGGTCTTTAACGAGGTCTGCAAGGTTATATTTCCTCGCCATCTATCCATTGTTTTTGGAATGTTCAATGCTCCCTGACTGTCTAGTGATTATTTGTGAACTTATTACTAGGTAGTGCACTCGTTCTCCATAAGCAAGCACTGTAACATGGGAATATGGCTAACATGCTGACCACGCTGCTCACGTACATATATGTTATTTAATCATTGCACCCACACAGCTTGCACGTGTCGACGAGGATCTGCGTAGCCAGGCGCTAAAATAGAACTTGGTTCTATTTGTAACGCTTGACACGCTGTACGTCCTGCCTCTACCATCTCCTCATTGGTTTTTAGGACCATATAACCACGTGGGTGATTGAAAGATGAACTGAGGTCCACACTCCAGTCCAGTTGGTGGTGGTAATGCAGCTTAAAGTTGGTTGCCAACCGCCATATAAAGTCCAAAGAAGAAGAAGAACCCTGAAGGAGGAGAGATTACAAGAAACGAACTCGGTTTTCCCTTTTATCTGTGGATTAATTGTTAGATTAGAGGACGTTGTGCATTTCAGGCAAAATAATAACCCAAAGTTTATATCCCAGAACAAATTAGCCAGCAACAGCAAGCTAGCTAGTGTTGAATGCTTTTCGATTTGTCCCCAAATGAATATAGTTGGTTCAGAGTTCGTTTTGATATTTCAACCTGCTTGTCCTGATCGCATCTGGTGTGTGGACAAAAATCAACATGCGTGCGATGGCGCACGCAGGCGTGCGGTCTGGTCAGCATGGTAACCCTATAAAGGTGTGTATCAATTTATCGTTTAACCATATATGAAATATAAGGTCCTTATACTTACAACATGTCTCTTGACAAAACTCCCCCCTACAGAAGACGCCTTCATCCAATGACTCTTATGTGCAGTGGAGACCCGTCATTCTGGGCGGGTGGGGCTCTTGAGCCCCACATGTTTAGCTAAAATAAGAAATATATATATATCTATACACTGGGGGCCAAAAGTTTAGAATATTACTCATTGGTTTTTCTTTATTTGCACTATTTTTAACATTGTAGAATAAAAGTGAAGACATCAAAACTATGACATAACACATATGGAATCATGTATTAACCAAAAAAGTGTTAAACAAATCAAAATATATTTTAGATTTGAGATTCTTCAAATAGCCACCATTTGCCTTGACAGCTTTGCACACTGCCTTGGCTGGTTGAGAGAATGCCAAGAGTGTGCAAAGCTGTCATCAAGGCAAAGGGTGGCTATTTGAAGAAGAAGAAAAATCTAATATATTTTGATTTGTTTAACACTTTTTTGGTTACTACATGATTCCATATGTGTTATGTCATAGTTTTGATGTCTTCACTTTTATTCTACAATGTAAAAAATAGTGCAAAGAAAGAAAAACCTTTGACTAATATTCCAAGCTTTCGACCGGGGGGTATATATATATATATATATATATATATATATATATATATATATATATATATATATATAATTATTTGCCTGTTTTGCATGTTATTTTGGCATTAATACGTGTCACATATCAGTTTGCAAACAATGTAAAAAAGAATATATATATATATATATTGTTAATAAAGCCGCATACAAACATGGTCTCTTTTTTGCTTTCTTGAGTAAGGCAGCTCCAAAATGCAGGTGTTTCAGCTTAGCTCAGTGCTTTCTGTGGGGCAGCCAGCGGAAATACAGAGCGTATTGTTTGTGTCGGTAATGTTCTCTAGTTGCGCCATGATTGGCTCAGTGTTCTGTCACTCGTGGGGACAGTACGTCACCGCCAAGTCTAAGGGTAGAGCTCGAAAATTCAAGCCCCTTGGGTGCTGCCATAGAGTTACATTATAAGTGCCCATCTGAGAAGGCTCAAGGTCATTGGCCACAGATAAAATGACTATGTAAAATCACATTATATCTACATTAGCTTTAATTTTAAGAGTGGCGGGGGTGTGTGTATTTGTCAATAACACCTGGTGCGTGGTAACTAATATTAAAGAAGTCTTGAGGTATTGCTCGCCTGAGATAGAGTACCTTGTGATAAACTGTAGACCACACTTTCTACCAAGAGAGTTCTCATCTTTATTATACGTAGCCGTCTATTTACCACCACAAACCGATGCTAGAACTGAGACCGCACTCAACGAGCTGTATAAGGACATAAGCAAACAAGAATAAGCTCATCCAGAAGCGGCGCTCCTAGTGGCCGGGGACTTTAATGCAGGCAAACTTCAATCCGTTTTACCTAATTTCTACCAGCATGTGCAACCAGAGGGAAAAAAAACTCTAGACCACCTTTACTCCACACACAGAGACACATAAAAAGCTCTCCCTTGCCCTCCATTTGGCAAATCTGACCATAATTATATCCTCCTAATTCCTGCTTACAAGCAAAAACTAAACAGGAAGTACCAGTGACTCGCGCAATACTGAAGTGGTCAGATGACGCGGATGCTACGCTACAGGACTGTTTTGCTAGCACAGACTGGAATATGTTCCAGGATTCATCCAATGGCATTGAGGAGTATACCACCTCATTCATCGGCTTCATCAATAAATGCATCGAAGACAATTTCCCCACAGTGACCGTACGTACATATCCCAACCAGAAGCATTGGATTACAGGCAACATCCGCATCAAGCTAAAGGCTAGAACTCCCGCTTTCGAGAAGTGAGACACTAATCCGGACGATTAAGAAATCCAGCTACGCCCTCAGACAAACCATCAAACAGGCAAAGTGTCCATACAGGGTTAAGATTTAATCCTACTACACCGGCTCTGACGCTAGTCGGATGTGTCAGGGTAACTATTACGGACTACAAAGTTAAACCCAGCCGTGAGCTGCTCAGTGACGTGAGCCTACCAGACGAGCTAAATGCCTTTCATGCTTGCTTTGAGACAAGCAACACTGTAGCATGCATGAGAGCACCAGCTATTCCGGACGACTGTGTGATAACACTCTCGGTAGCTGATGTGAGCAAGATCCTTAAACAGGTCAACATTCACAAAGTCGCGGGGCCAGACGGATTAGCAGGATGAGTACTCAAAGCATGCACGGACCAACTGGCAAGTGACTTCACTGACATTTTCAACCTCTCCCTGACTGAGTCTCTAATACCTACATATTTCAAGCAGACCACCATAGTCCCTGTGCCCAAGGAAGCGAAGCTAACCTGACTAAATGATTACGAGACTGACTGTAGCACTCACGTCGGTAGCCATGAAGTGCTTTGAAAGGCTGGTCATGGCTCACATCAACAGCATCATCCCGGATACCCTAGACCCTCTCCAATTCACATATCGGCCCAACAGATCCACAGATGACGCAATCTCAATCTTACTCCACACTGCCCTTTCCCACCTGGACAAAAGGAACGCCTATGTGAGGAACACCTCCAGCAGGTGGCGTTTCCGTTGTTTCACCCACCAAGCTAGGAGTTTTTGTAGGGAGGCCAATAAGTGTCAAATTTGGTCAACAACAAAACATAATGGATTATTTGCTATGTGAGGTTTATTTGATAAAATAGAACTTTCGTAATGCTCACGTTGTTACGAGTGTACTGATATAAGTAGGACTTTTGAGAAAAAAAAAACACTTTACCGGAGTTGTTCTGCGATGGCTATGCATATTCATGAAATTAGGCTAGTAGCGTAGCATCTATCTCTCTCTCCATTGAATTCAGGCGGTTGACGTCAACAGCCCTCGTCGAATATTCAAGATAGAATTACAATAATGAGATGTATCCACCAATCAAAAGAAAGGATAGGCGGAAGCTAGACAACAACTACCGTTGTCAGTATATGCATAATCTATGATGGGGAAACTGCCTTGGCTGGAAACAAGCTTTTGGTCAGTAAATAAAACGAAACCCAGAGTAAGGTATTATAACGAACAGGGTTGCAAAATTAACACCCTTTTTTCTTGTCTTGTCAGCACGCCACATGTGACCAAAGGTTTATATTAAATTGCAAGTGACCCAATTGCAGCCACACGGAACTAGCCAGCTAGCAGGGTTGGTAAGTTCATTGAAATCATTGGCTATCTAGCTACAATCATGTGCTAATTGTTGACGTTTACTCGCACAACATTGTCGCCCAGCTGCTCCATTTATGTAACTGATGTTGTTAGTTAGCTAGAGTCTATAAACAAAGCTGCGGGTCTGTTTCTGTGTCGTGAAAGTCACCGCCTGTTAGTGTTAGCTAGCTAAAGCCCTTTCTGGTTTGTTTATGTTGTTGTAAAGAGCTCCCTGGCGCCTAACTATGAATGTAACTCCAGTGTTTAACTCGTTGTAAAACGTCTTCTGTTTTTAGTCATATATAGTTCTACCTGGTGCCTATGGAAGGCAGTTGGCAGTGTCTAACTGTAGGATCCTAAGTTATTGGTTGCTTTGCGTGATGTGTTGTCGTCTCTACCTTCTTGCCCTTTGTGCTGTTGTCTGTGCCCAGTAATGTTTGTACCATGTTGTGTTGTTGTATCAGGTCTCCCTTTACCTAATGGTGTGCCCAGTAATGTTTGTACCATGTTGTGTTGTTGTATCAGGTCTCCCTTTACCTAATGGTGTGCCCAGTAATGTTTGTACCATGTTGTGTTGTTGTATCAGGTCTTTACCTAATGGTGTGGTGTCTCACTTGTCGTGATGTGTGTTTTTGTCCTATATTTGTATTTTTAATCCCAGCTCCCGTCCCCGCGGGAGGCTTTTTGGTAGGACGTCATTGTAAATAAGAATTTGTTCTTAACTTACTTGCCTAGTTAAATAAATAAAATATGTTGTTTGCAAGGTCCTCTGTTTTTGAATACATAGCTATCTAGTTACATTCTTGCATGTGCAAATTGACAAACTAGATACTACATTTTAATATTAGTTTCGATTCACTTAGGCCAATCATCCCATATTAAACCATACGTCAATTATGGGTATACACACCCAGTTTGTATGGCCTACCTATAAACTAAAGCAAAGACCTCCTTTAGGAATGTGGTTTACTTTTGTTCCCTATGACGATGAGTATTGACACTGGTTTAACCTTAGGCCTACCCTTTGTGTTCAGTAGAAGGCCTCCCATTCTTAAGTCAGGTCAGTCTGCTATCGCCCACTACAAGAGAGGAGAACGACAGTGAGTGTGGTGGCCCCCTGCATTGTTCGACTGTGTGGATGAATGATTTACATGGATGATTTTATTGAACTTCCAAGTAATGTTCTCTTCTTTATCTCACATAGGACTGTGAACATACAATAAAAGTTGCTTAGGCTGGCTATAGACACTTAAAGAGGATTCAGCCTCAAAGTTGATTCTCACTCTGTTCTGTCAATGTAATCTCAGCTGCCACACAGGGACTAGCCTAACCACACAGGCAGGCATTGACCACCGTTGAAGTCCGCCGTCACTGTTCGTTAATTCCTATTACCATGGCTGACAGCAACACCATCAGACTCCGAGTCTTCTCCCTCAACTGCTGGTGAGTGCTGTTTTTGTTTTTAGCATGTGCAGAGTAAGCATATATTTTTGCCACCACACACATACTAGGCCTATAATGTGGTAATGTTGTCTGTCTGTCCTTCCTGTTCTCAGGGGTATCCGTTACCTCAGCAAGCACTGTCTGCAGCGCTATGCCATGATCGGAGAGCTGTTGAGCCGAGAGGAGCATGATATTGTCCTGCTGCAAGAGGTTAGTGCACACACTGGTCTGTTCTGCTCATGTTTTGGTGAGCGAGGTCCACTGTGCCTCACCCCATTCCAGCACTCTCACAGCTGTCTCGACTGTCTGGGCATTTTGCCAAAGCTGTGGAGTTTTTCCACCCTTACATTCATACCATATACAGTTGAAGTCAGAAGATTACATACACTTAGGTTGAAGTGATTAAAACAAATGTTTCAACCACTCCACAGATTTCATGTTATCAAACTATAGTTTTGGCAAGTCTGTTAGGATATCTACTTTGTGCATGACACAATTAATTCTTCCAACAATTGTTTACAGACAGATTATTTATCTTATAATTCACTATATCACAATTCCAGTGGGTCAGATGTTTACATATACTAAGTTGACTGTGCCTTTAAACAGCTTGGAAAATTCCAGAAAATGATGTCATGGCTTTAGAAGCTTCTGATAGGCTAATTGACATAATTTGAGTCAATTGGAGGTGTACCTGTGGATGTATTTCAAGGCCTACCTTTAAACTCAGTGACTCTTTGTTCGACAGCATGGGGAAATCAGCCAAGACCACAGAAAAAAAATTGTAGTCTGGTTCATCCTTGGGAGCAGTTGCCAAACGCCTGAAGGTACCACGTTCATCTGTACAAACAATAGTACGCAAGTATAAACACCATCGGACCACGCAGCCGTCATACCGCTCAGGAAGGAGACTCGTTCTGTCTCCTAGAGATGAACGTACTTTAGTGCGAAAAGTGCAAATCAATCCCAGAAAAACAGCAAAGGACCTTGTGAAGATGCTGGAGGAAACCGGTACAAAAGTATCTATATCCACAGTAAAATGAGTCTTATATCGACATAACCTGAAAGGCCGCTCAGCAAGGAAGAAGCCACTGCTCCAAAACCGCCATAAAAAAGCCAGACTACCGTTTGCAACTGCACATGGGAACAAAGATCGTACTTTTTGGAGAAATGTCCTCTGGTCTGATGAAACAAAAATGAAACTGTTTGGCCATAATGACCATCGTTATGTTTGGAGGAAAAAGGCGGAGGCTTGCAAGCCGAAGAACACCATCCCAACCGTGAAGCACGGGGGTGGCAGCATCATGTTGTTTGGGTGCTTTCCTGCAAGAAGGCCTGGTGCACTTCACAAAATATATGGCATCATGAGGAAGGAAAATTATGTGGATATATTGAATCAACATCTCAAGACATCAGTCAGGAAGTTAAAGCTTGGTCGCAAATGGGTCTTCCAAATGGACAATAACCCCAAGCATACTTCCAACGTTGTTGCAAAATGGCTTAAGGACAACAAAGTCAAGGTATTGGAGTGGCCATCACAAAGGCCTGACCTCAATCCTATAGAAAAT
Source organism: Thymallus thymallus (assembly GCA_023634145.1). Taxonomy (NCBI): domain Eukaryota; kingdom Metazoa; phylum Chordata; class Actinopteri; order Salmoniformes; family Salmonidae; genus Thymallus; species Thymallus thymallus. The sequence continues at coordinate 41,231,714 of CM042410.1, forward strand.
TTGTGGGCAGAACTGAAAATGCATGTGTGAGCAAGGAGGCCTAGAAAACCTGACTCAGTTACACCAGTTCTGTCAGGAGGAATGGGTTCAACAATCTAAAGGCAATGCTAGCAAATACTAATTGTATGTAAACTTCTGACCCACTGGGAATGTGATGAAAGCTGAAGTAAATAATTAAATTATTCTGACATTTCACATCCTTAAAATAAAGTGGTGATCTTAACTGACCTAAGACAGGGAATTTTTACTAGGATTAAATGTCTGAAATTGTGAGAAACTGAGTTTAAATGTATTTGGCTAAGGTGTATGTAAACTTCAGACTTCAACTGTACATACATACCACACACGCCCCAAAGTTATCCCTCTCTATTGAGCAAGCTTTTCAAAAATTATTTGGATGCTATTAATTAGCATGGTGAAGCCTTTGCTTACTGAAATCTGATTATTGATTATGCTCAAGTACAGTGCCTCCAGAATGTATTCACACCCCTTGACTTTTTCCATGTTTTGTTGTGTTTCAGCCAGAATTTAGAATTGATTACATTTAGAGTTTTTGTCACTGGCCTAGACGCTACCCCATAATGTCAAAGTGGAATTATGTATTTCATATGTTTAGTCTCTAAGGTCCAGTAATCAAGCAGTATATTTCCTACACAGATTAAATCACAAAGACCAGAGAGGTTTTCCAATGCCTCGCAAAGAAGGGCACCTATTAGTAGATAGGTTAAAATAAAAAGCAGGCATTGAATATCCCTTTCAGCGTGGTGAAGTTATTAATAACACTTTGGATGGTGTATTAATACATCCGGTCACTACAAAGATACTGGCGTCCTTCCTAACTCAGTTGCCAGAGAGGAAGGAAACCGGTCAGATGAACACGTGGTTCTGTCTGCTTTCCACAAGAAACTGGGAGATTAATTCACCTTTCAACAAGACAATTACTTGAGTTGCTTACCGAGAAGACCGTGAATGTTCCTGAGTGGCTGAGTTACAGTTTTGACTTAAATCTGCTTGAAAATCTATGTCAATACTTAAATGGTTGTCTAGCAATGACCAATAACCAACTTGACAGATCTTGAAGAATTTTGAAAAGAATAATGGGCAAATATTGTACAATCCAGGTGTGCAAAGCTCTAATGCTTTAATGACTGCCAAAGGGGATCTATTGACTCAGGGGTGTGAATACTTATGTAAATGAGATATTTCTGTATTACATTTTTTGAATACATTTGCAAACATTTCTAAAAACATGTTTTCACTTTCACTCATTATGGGGTACTGTGTGAGATCTATTTAATACATGTTTATTCAGGCTGTAACACAACAAAATGTGGAATAGTCAACGGGTATGGTTGTCTAGTTAAATAAAATAAAAGTATGAATACTTTCTTATTTTTCAGGTCTGGAGTGAAAAAGACTTCCTCTACTTGAAAAGGAAACTTTCCTCTACCCATCCACACTCGCATTACTTCAAAAGGTATCATTTAGAAATGTTCAAACAAGATGTCTGCTTCAATCTGTTGCTGTTCCCTATAGCTTCTCCTTGTCGTTTGTTTTCCTAGTAATCCCTTCAACACAGCAAACACAGCGATCCCTGTGCTGTGTTTTGTACACTGCATTTTAATGTCAACCGCTAGAAACATTACTATTCATTTGTAACATAATTAATTTTGTAAGAGAATGACTGGCTATTGCACAATGGAATTTCTCCCAAGTTAATCTTAATACTTGCTTGACCTCCATACCAAGGCACAGGATTGGGGTTAAAACATGATAGAGCGAGAGAGAGGGGGAGAGTGAGGGGTGAGGGGGGGAGAGTGAGGGGGGTGAGGGGGGGAGAGTGAGGGGTGAGGGGGGGAGAGTGAGGGGGGTGAGGGGGGGAGAGTGAGGGGTGAGAGGGGGGGGGTGAGAGTGAGAGGAGGGGGGGGAGAGTGAGGGGTGAGAGGGGGGGGGTGAGAGTGAGAGGAGGGGGGGGAGAGTGAGGGGTGAGCGGGGGAGAGTGAGGGGTGAGAGGGGGGGGGTGAGAGTGAGGGCAGAGGGGGGGAGAGTGAGGGCAGAGGGGGGGGGGGAGTGAGGGGTGAGAGGGGGGGGAGTGAGGGGTGAGAGGGGGGAGAGTGAGGGGTGAGAGCGAGAGGAGGGGGGAGTGAGGGGGAGAGCGAGAGAGGGGGGCGGAGGGGGGGTGGGAGAGAGGGAGAGCGGGGGGGGAGCGAGAGAGGGAGAGCGGGGGGGAGAGAGAGAGGGTAGGGTGAGCGGGGGGGAGAGAGCGAGAGAGGGTAGGGTGAGCGGGGGGGAGAGAGCGAGAGAGGGTAGGGTGAGCGGGGGGGAGAGAGCGAGAGAGGGTAGGGTGAGCGGGGGGGAGAGAGCGAGAGAGGGTAGGGTGAGCGGGGGGGAGAGAGCGAGAGAGGGTAGGGTGAGCGGGGGAGAGAGAGAGGGAGAGCGGGGGGGGGGAGCGGGGGGGGGAGAGGGTAGGGTGAGCGGGGGGGAGAGAGCGAGAGAGGGTAGGGTGAGCGGGGGGGAGAGAGCGAGCGAGAGAGGGTAGGGTGAGCGGGGGGGAGAGAGCGAGCGAGGGAGGGTAGGGAGAGCGGAGGGGGAGAGAGCGAGCGAGAGAGGGTAGGGTGAGCGGAGGGGGGAGAGCGAGAGGGGGGGGCAGGGGGAGGGGGGGAGAGCGAGAGGGGGGGGGCAGGGGGAGCGAGAGAGCGAGAGGGGGGGGAAAGCGGGAGAGGGGGGGAGAGCGAGAGAGGGGGGGAAAGCGGGAGGGGGGGAGAACGAGAGAGGGTAGGGAGAGCGGGGGGGAGAGAGCGAGAGCGGGGGGAGAGAGCGAGAGAGGGTAGGGAGAGCGGGGGGGAGAGAGCGAGAGCGGGGGGGAGAGAGCGAGAGCGGGGGGGAGAGAGCGAGAGCGGGGGGAGAGAGCGAGAGAGGGTAGGGAGAGCGGGGGGGAGAGAGCGAGAGCGGGGGGAGAGAGGGTAGGGTGAGCGGGGGGGAGAGAGCGAGCGAGAGAGGGTAGGGTGAGCGGAGGGGGGAGAGCGAGAGGGGGGGGCAGGGGGAGCGAGAGAGCGAGAGAGGGGGGGGAAAGCGGGAGAGGGGGGGAGAGCGAGAGAGGGGGGGAAAGCGGGAGGGGGGGAGAACGAGAGAGGGTAGGGAGAGCGGGGGGGAGAGAGCGAGAGCGGGGGGAGAGAGCGAGAGAGGGTAGGGAGAGCGGGGGGGAGAGAGCGAGAGCGGGGGGGAGAGAGCGAGAGCGGGGGGAGAGAGCGAGAGCGGGGGGGAGAGAGCGAGAGCGGGGGGGAGAGAGCGAGAGCGGGGGGGAGAGAGCGAGAGCGGGGGGAGAGAGCGAGAGAGGGTAGGGAGAGCGGGGGGGAGAGAGCGAGAGCGGGGGGAGAGAGCGAGAGAGGGTAGGGTGAGCGGGGGGGAGAGAGCGAGCGAGAGAGGGTAGGGTGAGCGGAGGGGGGAGAGCGAGAGGGGGGGGCAGGGGGAGGGGGGGAGAGCGAGAGGGGGGGGGCAGGGGGAGCGAGAGAGCGAGAGAGGGGGGGGAAAGCGGGAGAGGGGGGGAGAGCGAGAGAGGGGGGGAAAGCGGGAGGGGGGGAGAACGAGAGAGGGTAGGGAGAGCGGGGGGGAGAGAGCGAGAGAGGGTAGGGAGAGCGGGGGGGAGAGAGCGAGAGCGGGGGGAGAGAGCGAGAGAGGGTAGGGAGAGCGGGGGGGAGAGAGCGAGAGAGGGTAGGGAGAGCGGGGGGGAGAGAGCGAGAGCGGGGGGAGAGAGCGAGAGAGGGTAGGGAGAGCGGGGGGGAGAGAGCGAGAGAGGGTAGGGAGAGCGGGGGGGAGAGAGCGAGAGCGGGGGGGGGAGAGCGGGGGGGAGAGAGCGAGAGCGGGGGGAGAGAGCGAGAGAGGGTAGGGAGAGCGGGGGGGAGAGAGCTAGAGAGGGTGGGGAGAGAGCGAGAGCGGGGGGAGAGAGCGAGAGAGGGTAGGGAGAGCGGGGGGGAGAGAGCGAGAGCGGGGGGAGAGAGCGAGAGAGGGTAGGGAGAGCGGGGGGGGAGAGAGCGAGAGCGGGGGGAGAGAGCGAGAGAGGGTAGGGAGAGCGGGGGGGAGAGAGCGAGAGCGGGGGGAGAGAGCGAGAGAGGGTAGGGAGAGCGGGGGGGAGAGAGCTAGAGAGGGTGGGGAGAGAGCGAGAGCGGGGGGAGAGAGCGAGAGAGGGTAGGGAGAGCGGGGGGGAGAGAGGGGGAGAGAGCGAGAGCAGGGGGGAGAGAGCGGAGGGGGGAGAGAGCGGGGGGGAGAGAGCGAGAGCGGGGGGGAGAGAGCGAGAGCGGGGGGAGAGAGCGAGAGAGGGTAGGGAGAGCGGGGGGGAGAGAGCGAGAGAGGGTAGGGAGAGCGGGGGGGAGAGAGCGAGAGCGGGGGGGAGAGAGCGAGAGCGGGGGGAGAGAGCGAGAGAGGGTAGGGAGAGCGGGGGGGAGAGAGCGAGAGAGGGTAGGGAGAGCGGGGGGGAGAGAGCGAGAGCGGGGGGAGAGAGCGAGAGAGGGTAGGGAGAGCGGGGGGGAGAGAGCGAGAGCGGGGGGAGAGAGCGAGAGAGGGTAGGGAGAGCGGGGGGGAGAGAGCTAGAGAGGGTGGGGAGAGAGCGAGAGCGGGGGGAGAGAGCGAGAGAGGGTAGGGAGAGCGGGGGGGAGAGAGCGAGGCAGGGGGGGGCGAGAGAGGGTAGGGAGAGCGGGGGGGAGAGAGCGAGAGGGGGGGGGGAGAGCGGGGGGGAGAGAGCGAGAGCGGGGGGAGAGAGCGAGAGAGGGTAGGGAGAGCGGGGGGGAGAGAGCGAGAGCGGGGGGAGAGAGCGAGAGAGGGTAAGGAGAGCGGGGTGGAGAGAGCGAGAGCAGTGGGGGAGAGCGGGGTGGAGAGAGCGAGAGCAGGGGGGAGAGAGCGGGGGGGAAAGAGCGAGAGCGGGGGGGAGAGAGCGAGAGCGGGGGGAGAGAGCGAGAGAGGGTAGGGAGAGCGGGGGGGAGAGAGCGAGAGCGGGGGGAGAGAGCGAGAGAGGGTAAGGAGAGCGGGGTGGAGAGAGCGAGAGCAGTGGGGGAGAGCGGGGTGGAGAGAGCGAGAGCAGGGGGGAGAGAGCGAGGCAGGGGGGGGCGAGAGAGGGTAGGGAGAGCGGGGGGGAGAGAGCGAGAGGGGGGGGGGGAGAGCGAGAGGGGGGGGGGGGGGAGAGAGCGAGAGGGGGGGGGGGGGGGGGGAGAGAGAGGGAGCCGTACCAAGGCACAGGACTGAGATTTGTTCATAGACCTTTCATTTCTAATCCTCTCAGTAATTCACTAAAAAAGTGGAGGCGATATTTAAGTCAGCATCTTTTAGTGAGTTGGTTCTTACAATTTAGTCAGAGGTCACACACTTTTCACTGTATTGACTTTATCTGGACTGTTGCAGTTTTCAGTCTTATCATGTCTAAGAGTCTGCAGCTTTTAGACAGAAGAGAAGTGGCACTAACACTTGAACAGTACCTATATTAGAACCGTCATCAGGCCGTAATTGTAAATAAGAATTTGTTCTTAACTGACTTGCCAGAGTTAAATAAAGGTTAAATATAAAAAAAAAAATATATATATATAATATAAATAACCCATCCATACCACATTCATAAGCAGTACATGGGTTATGAATGTGTTATAAAGCCCCTCTGTAGGTAGTCTACCATTTTTTAAGTAAAGTGTGACCAAACACTGTATAGTAACATGTGGTAGCCTACACGTGTTTCTTACCGGTGTGTTTTTACCTCCCCAGTGGCGTCATAGGCAGTGGACTGGCCACGTTCTCCAGACATAGAATCCATGATGCATTTCTCTACCGCTATTCATTAAACGGCTATCCGTACATGGTAAGTCATCTAGTCCTTACACATTTGTAGGATGATGAGTTTGGCTTTGATAGGGAGTCAGACATTCTCTTCAGTCTTCACTCACTGTGTCTCCTGTCCTCTGATCCAGGCCCACCATGGAGACTGGTTTGGAGGCAAAGCTGTGGGGATGGTCATATTAAACATAGGCAGACTGGCAGCACACGTCTACGTCACACATGTAAGTGTTTCTATCTAAACTCGTCATCCACACCTGTGAATGTGATGATGGTGCCCTGATCCAAGGTCAGTTTAGTTAATTTCTCAATGGGAATACGATGATGGTGCCCTGATCCAAGGTCAGTTTAGTTAATTTCTCAATGGGAATACGATGATGGTGCCCTGATCCAAGGTCAGTTTAGTTAATTTCTCAATGGGAATAAGATGATGGTGCTCAATCTGTGGTTGCTACATTAATTTATTGACAAAATTTACTTATTCATGCCTCATGAGCTTAGTTCAACTGTTGTACCCCATCAGAACCCAAAATATAAGCTGATCCTAGATCTGTGCCTAGGGGTAACCTCTACCTGTAGCAGACACCTGCGTATGAGATGCATCTATCACTGATGTGTTGTCCTCTTCTTGTGTGTGTTGTCCAGCTGCATGCAGAGTACTGCAGGGAGAAGGACTCCTACCTACCTCATAGAGTGGTACAGGCCTGGGAGCTGCAGCAGTTTATACGGTATGGAGGCTAAAACTCAATGCACACTGCCTCTTGCCATTTTTAATTTCAATGCCATTTTAATGGGTGTTATTTTGATTTATTCTGTTAGTCATACCTCCAGTGGAGCAGACCTGGTGATTTTAGCCGGAGATCTGAACCTGCATCCCCAGGACCTTGGAAACCGGTTGCTACGGACATACACTGGCCTCCGGGACAGTTACACAGAGACTGCTAAGTTCGATGTATGATGATCCGTCCGGTGACATTCTTATTTATTTTTTTCTTTATTTGAATTCTTATCCGGAATATCTTGCATAGGAGAGGTTGATCTAGGTTTTATTAGTTTGTGCACATGCCTCTAATGTTAATTAATTGCTTTTCGGTTCATTTTAATTATCTTTTCTCTGTAGGGCTGTGAGGACGGCATCACTCTTATAGCAGATAACCTTTTCATCAATCCTAAAGAGCTCTGCCCCTTCAAGAAGGGCATCCGGATAGACTACATCCTCTATAAGGTGACAGTGGGAAGGATCGTTGGATATCTGGCTTTTGTTTTAATTTCTAACTAACTTTCGTATTTGACTAACAGTCTGCCAATATGTCCTGGACAATACATGTGCCTACTTATTACAAAATAGACATTGATCATTTGTATTGATAGTACATCTTGTACACTAGAATGCGTGTTGTATCTTTCCCAGGGTTCCGGAAGAGTGTCTATCCAGTGTGAGTCTCTGTCGACCACCAAGGGTTCAGTCCCTGGCCATCCCTTCCCTTACTCTGACCACGAGGCCCTGAGCGCAGAGCTGCAGCTGCACACCCTGACACAGCGGGCCGGAGGGGACGAGACCAGAGGTGAGCAGGACCGTGCTGCAGGGACTCATTCTAAGCTCAGATGTGGTCCATAATGATTTGATATGTAACTCTTACCGGTTTTTAATATTGTCGTTATGACTCTTAAAGCTCTCTCTTTTTTTGTCAGTAATCTCCCAAATGATTGAGTTGATATTCACCACTATACTTCGTACCATTCTCTATGGACAACACACCATTCCAGTTACAATGTGATGGCCTAGGGTTTGACTTGCTATATCCCTCCTGCCCTCAGGCAAGCTGGCTGAGCTGGTGGACATAGTGACGGAGGCCCGTACTGAGGTGAAGGTGGGCCTCCACTGTGCTGAGAGGATGCGCTACACGGCAGCTCGTACCGGGGTGATGGGCCTGACCCTGCTGCTTTTGGAGCTGACCATCGCTGCTGTACCCTGGCTGGACCTGGGAGCCGACCAGCCCTTCCCCCGGGCCTCCTTCTACCTACTGGGGGCGCTGTGCTTCGCCATCCTGGTCACCACCTTCCTGCTCTACATCTTCTACACAATGGAGGTGAAGGCTCTACAAGGGGCAGAGGACCAGATGAGGCTGGCTGTGGGGAGCCTCCAGGAGAGGCTGAGGGGATTTCCCCTGGCCCAGCCTCTGAACCCCCTCCGTAGGCCACTGGATGGACAGGACCCCTGCCCTCTGGAGCCAGAGGAATAGAGGCAAGAGGAGGCATGTTGGGGAGGGGGTATAAAATGAACAGCGAGGAACTGATCTTAAAGATGGAATCTGCGGTCGGGGCAACAACGCCTCATGACTGTTTTAGTTGATGAAGCAGAGGTGGGGAGCGTTGCACATTGAGATAATTGTACACTTTTTATTTATTTAACTAGGCAAGATAAAACAAATTGCAGTACATATGCTGCTGTTCTATGGCGTATGCATTGATGTCCGATGGAGGGAGAAAAAAAGTGTTTTGTTATTTGCTGTTGTAATATCGCAAAAGGACGTGGCAGTTTCACCGTCAAGGATTCCAGCTTTAAAAGAGTTGTCTGTCCTGCATCGACTGAATGTGCTTTATGCTATCGAGGTTTCACTGCAGTGGAAGCATTGCAGCATAAGGTTTGACTTGAATGACTTGAACCAAAAGAAAATGACATTTCTCAAGGTGGCTTTGCTCATGTGCTCAGACGGTAAATTCCACTCGACAATCTTTGGATTGCGCCGCACTGACTCCTCATTCCCTCTCGAACAATGGCAGCTTCTCGTGACAATTGTCCATGAGACAATTGGGTGATGAACACATTCTGAACGTAGTCCAGACCTGAGGATCGCATTGGCACTAGGAGGTTCTTCACATCTTGCTTGCTTTCCACCGCTCAGGGTGTTGGTGGGACCAATTCTTTCCTCTGTTTCATGAATTACTTTACAGTGTATAGCAGCTGAAAGCCTCTTTACCCCAACTCAGGGGCGATGTAGAACCTCTGCGTTTAGTGGAGCCATGTGTTGTTCGGTTGGTGGGAATGTTCTACTAAATTGACCCCCCCCCCCCTTCTAGCCCTTACACCCTAGGCACTCCTGTAAATCTGAAAGGCTTGGATAGGTAGATTCATTGCAGTAGTAGCGTTGTCTTGAACTGTCCCTTCTTGAACTGTACAATAGGCTTTTATTTCCTAGACGTGTTGGAGGAGACGATCAGATCTCTTGAACGGTGTCGCTTGTCTTATGTAGTGTGTTTAGAAACCATTTGATCAATCAAGTCACTTGCTCTTATGATTATTAATGAAATTAACAAATTTATATGGTAACCAATCAATGCACACTTATAAAGATTCACATATAGTTGATAAGGTCAAGTTGTTTAGGTATAGTTTCTAATGTACTTAACTTGTAATTTAATGTACTGTAAAACAAAGGCCAGTGCAACCATTGCTGAGATATGCACAGATTGTTCATGTAAACAGAAAGAACAGAACTGTAACCCCGCCTGGGTTCAGTTTGGTGCAATTAATGATTGAAAAAAGACTGAAGAATTTTTTTATATTTTTTTAAATTGCACAATTGAATGTATCCATCTTCACAAATGTAGGCTAGTTAAATGTATTATGGCACTCAATCATCTTGGTTAAAACAGAACTCTAGCTAATACTGTATAGTTACTAACAATCCATGATAATCTTCTATAACATTTCAGGCAGTATTCAGTCCACTCGATTATATGGATTGTTGTTATTATTATTGACAATTGAAGGACTTGATTGTAAAGGCAATAATAAATAATGTATACTAATATTTCGATTTATGTGAACTGTGTTTTAAAAGTGTGATTATTTCTTAGGATCTGTAAATGAATGACAATCTACTTTCTTTTTTTAAAATATTACCAGATGCTTTTACACAGCGCGATTTACAGTAGTCAGTGCATACATTTTCATACTGCTCTGCCATGGGAATCGAACCTACAACCCTGGTGTTGCAAGTGCCATCCTCTGCCAACTGAGCCACACGGGATTCGACACTCAACGACACGTCATTAACACTACAGCTTTGGAAGAGCCTACAGTCTTTCAGACATTCTGTTCATATCATCAGCTGAGTTGAATGAGTAACTCAAACGGTAGAGCATGATGCTTGCAACACCAAGGGTTTGTGGGTTCGATTCCAGTCACAGTGAACCATTCACTCCAGTCATGCGATATAACACGCTCTCCATTTGTGGTTCTAATATACTTTACCACTAGGGGACAGTGTTGCACATGTAGCAGATACTGACCAATTGAGGATAGCAATACAAGTCTAATGGCAAACCAAACGAATAGGAAGGCCCATGTGATGTACCTTTCAAATATTAACCATGTGATGTCTCCCATCTGTGGTATCGTCTTTGCTGGAAATGCAAACACTTACACACAAAGATCTTCAGCTTTAAGAGAAATAGATGTATTATGAAATATTGACGTTTGTACATTCACTTACATTGAAAAAAAAAAAAGTGTCTTATTTCCCTTTGTTTACACTGACATTTGGGTTTTTATTACAAAGTAATAATAATATAGCCTACGACTGACATTTGGAAACTACAAACTGTAAGTCTGTATAGATAGTATGATAGAAGTTTCTTAGTGTCCAACAAACCTTTTCTGAACACCTCCAAAACAAAGGTCATGTGGTTTGGTAAGAAAAATGCCCCTCTCCCCACAGGTGTGATGACTACCTCTTGAGGGTTTAGAGCTTGAGGTAGTCACCTCATACATATACTTGGGAGTATGGCTGGACGGTACACTGTCCTTCTCTCAGCACATATCAAAGCTGCAGGCTAAAGATAAATCTATACTTGGTTTCCTCTATCTTAAATCGCTCCTCTTTCACCCCAGCTGCCAAACTAACCCTGATCCAGATGACCATCCTACCCATGCTAGATTACGGAGACGTATTTTATAGATCGGCAGTTAAGGGTGCTCTCGAGCGGCTATTGTTCTTTACCATTCGGCCATCAGATTTGCCACCAATGCTCCTTATACGACACATCACTGCACTCTATACTCCTCTGTAAACTGGTCATCTCTGTATACCCGTCACAAGACGCATTGGTTGATTCTTATTTATAAATCCCTCTTAGGCCTCACTCCCCCCTAGCTGAGATATCTACTGCAGCCCTCATCCTTCACATACAACACCCGTTCTGCCAGTCACATTCTGTTAAAGGTCCCCAAAGCACACACATCCCTGGGTTGCTTGTCTTTTCAGTTTGCTGCAGCTAGCGACTGGAACGAGCTGCAACAAACACTCAAACTGGACAGTTTTATCTCAATCTCTTCATTCAAAGACTCAATCATGGACACTTCTACTGAGAGTTGTGGCTGCTTTGCGTGATGCATTGTTGTCTCTACCTTCTTGCACTTTGTGCTGTTGTCTGTGACCAATAATGTTTGTACCGCTACCATGTTGAGTTGCTGCCATGTTGTGTTGCTACTATGTTGTTGTCATGTTGTGTTGCTACCATGCTGTGTTGTCATGTGTTGCTGCCATGCAATGTTGTTGTCTTAGGTCTCTCTTTATGTAGTGCTGTGTTGTCTCTCTTGTTGTGATGTGTGTTTTGTGCTATATTTTGATTTAATTGATTTATATTTACAGTTCCCATCCCCGCAGCAGGCCGTTTGCCTTTTGGTAGGCCGTCATTGTAAATAAGAATTTGTTCTTAACTGACTTGCCTAGTTAAATAAAGGTTAAATAAAATAAAATAAATACATAGAAGTGCTGTGACTTCAACACAATAGTTGAACTCCGCTGTAATGAGTCATTTGACATGTCTTAACATCAACACCTAATTCCACCCTAGAGTTTTCTGAAAAGTAGGAAATGAATGCTTGGGGCAGATTGCCAGGTGTAGTTTGGCCACCACCCATAGCAATAACTGCCCTATGGTGCTAAGCTGTGCCCATGGGTGTGGTGCTGCTTTGTTTTGTCTATAGCAGAGAATATGAGTTGCCTGGCATAACAGCATACAATCTGACAATTAAATTGTTTTTTTTCCCCAGGGTATTCTCACGGCATTTGTTCTTCAAAATAGGGTCTGTGACCATATTCAATATCACATTTGGGAGTGTTTTTTCGAAAGACTCGGAATGCTTATATCCAATGTGTTTCATTTAAATGTGATTGCTCCAAAGTCTGACCTTTGCTCTCATGCGTGCCTCATATCAAATCGGACTTCATAAACATCTTGATGGTCAAAGGGTTGAAGAGTAGTCACGGTGCAGAAAGGTGTGAAGAGCATAATTATTAATTCAACCAGATACCAGACTATATGATTACTGAACTGTCTACCTGTCTGGTGTGGAGATCACAGTTTGTCATGGATGTTGGCTACCTTAAACAGTAGTATGATTAATGTAGTGAACACTGGTGAATTCAGTTATTTTATTTATCAAACGTTATTATTGAGCATATTGTTATTATTAACATGTTATTATTGCCTGGGTCGCCGGTTTCCTGGGAGGGGGGTCTCTGGGCAAGACAAAGTTTAAGACACCTGTTCTACAGGATCTTCAGTCAGCAGTCGCACAGGAAGACTAATATTTACTAGGAAAATGAAGCCTTTCTTCATTCACACCCACATCCACAAACGTGTAATTGCTTTTAAACTGGGCGTGGTCCATTGTTCGGGGCAGGGCAAGGTGCATTACATATTAGATTGCTTGTACAAACACCATCTGTCCAGACCTAGGTACAGACCGTCGCGTTTTCGAATTACATCTGGAAACAGACCTTCATGACGACAATGGACCCGTTGAAATCGGCCATGTCCATCGGGAATGTGGATGAGACATCTCTTGCTTTGCCGTCCCATGACAAACTCCGGTCCAAACAGCAGCGAGTCTTGGATCAGGTGCAAACCATCAAGAGGGGCAAGTCGAAGTACAGTAAAAATGGATCTCTGTCGTCGCCAACGCCATCCCCAACGAGTAAGCAGAGGCCTAATTCTTATAATAAAACATAGATACGCTAGTAAGTTATGTGTGTATTCGATGTGCATTGTTGTGAATGATTTAGCTTATTCATGGTCAAATATAAAAGCCGCATAAATAAGATATCAGCAACTTCTGTTAAAGTCTGTTAAAGTCTAAACAAAGAGCAACATTTGTCATTTTAATATAAAAATTAACATATGTTTAGGCCAACTGATGTATATTTAGAATCCTTTACTATTGAACCAATACAAACATCAACTTATTGAAAAATTGGGGCATGGCACTTTTAAAAAATAATAATCCATTATGGCCACCAATACTGAATCAGATTTTGGAAAGGTAATATTACTGTTGAATTTTTGTTCCATTTGTGAGTATAATGGACCAGTCTTCAACAATATGCCATTATATTTAATAAGCAATGTGTCCAAAGTGGCAGAAATATGTAAACCACTTTTGTTGAACTACTATATGAATCACCTTAACAAATGTTTTTAAAAAGTCCCAACACACCCCATTAGTTGCGTTATGTAGCTAATTGATTGAGAACATGGGTAATTTCAATATGACTTTAAACCGGAGATGGTCCTTCTAACATAGGGTTTAATATAAACCTAGCCATGTCAAGAAAAGCTAGCCATAGTTTCTGTTCATTTAAAATGTTAGTCTTGTTGGTTACCTAGCTAAAGGAATAAAAGAGTTAACATATTCTGAACAAAAATATAAAATGTAAAGTGTTTCATGAGCTAAAATTAAAGATGTCAGAAATTGTCCATATGCACATTTAAGCTTATTTTGTCTAAATGTTTTTTTTACACCCCTGTTAGTGAGCATTTCTCCTTTGCCAAGATAATCCATCCACCTGACAGGTGTGGGATATCAAGAAGCGGATTAAACTGCATGACCATTACACAGGTGCAACTTGTGCTGGGGACAATAAAAGGCCACTCTACAATGTGCAGTTTTGCCACACAACACAATGGGTGTGTGGGTCTCACGTTTTGAGGGAGTGTGCATTTGGCATGCTGACTACACAAATGTCCAACAGAGCTGTTGCCAGAGAATTTAATCTTAATTTCACTACCACAAGCTGCCTCCAACATTGTTTAAGAGAATTTGGCAGTACGTCCAAATGACCTCACAACTGCAGACCACATGTAACCACGCCAGCCCAACACCTCCACATCCGGCTTCTTCACCTGTGGGATCATATGAGACCAGACACGCAGACAGCTGACGAAACTGTGGGTTTGCACAACGCAATAATTTCTGCACAAACTGTCAGAAACCCTCTCAGGGAAGCTCATCTGCGTGCTCGTCGTCCTAAATAGGGTCTTGACCTGACTGCAGTTCGGCGTCGTTACCGACTTCAGTGGGCAAATGCTCACCTTCAATGGCCACTGGCACACTGGAGAAGTATGATCTTCACGGATGAATCCCTGTACTGGGCAGATGGTGTTATGTAGCCGAGCGGTTTGCTGATGTAAACGTTGTGAACAGAGTGCCCCATGGTGGCGGTGGGGTTATGATATGGGCAGGCATAAGCTAGGAGAACGAACACAATTGAATTTTCATTGATGGCAATTTAAATGCACAGAGATAACGTGACGAGATCCTGATACCCATTGTCGTGCCATCCATCACCTCATGTTTCAGCAAGATAATGCACAGCCCCATGTCGCAAGGACTGGTACACAATTCCTGAAAGCTGAAAATGTCCCAGTTTTTCCATGGCCTGCATATTCACCAGACATGTCACCCATTGAGCATGTTTGGGATGCTCTGGATTGACATGTAAGACAGCGTGTTCCAGCTCCCGCCATTATCCAGCAACTTTGCAAAGCCATTGAAGAGGAGTGGGACAACATTCCAAAGGCCACATTCAACAGCCTGAAGCAAAGGAGATGTGTCACACTGCATGATGGTCACACAAGATACTGACTGGTTTTCTGGTCCACGACCCTACCTTTTTTTGAAGGTGTCTGTGACCAACAGATGCATTTCTGTATTCCCAGTCATTTGAAATCTATAGTTTAGGGCCTATTGAATTAATTTCAATTGACTGATTTCCTTATGAACTGTAACTCTCAGTATGGGTCCTGCCATAAACACAAAACAAGTACTAATTCATGCAACTTGACCAAGCCCATGAGGAAAACCACTAACTGTTAAAAATCACAGGGGGAGCCATTGGACTAACAGAGAACCCCACTGCCTTCCGGAGATGGATGGTAGCAGGACCTGAGCAGGCCAGACTACTGATTGGTTTTGAATCCCAGATTTTGAATGTAGATTCCCCCTTTAACAAAATCTTCGACACAATGGGATGAGGTTTTGGTGTTTGTGTGCTGTGCCTTTTTTTCTCCACACATAGTGTTGTGTGTTCCTTCCAACAACTCATCTGTCCACAGAATATTTTGCCAGTAGAGATACTTTTGTAACCCTTTCCAGATTTATGCAAGTCAACCATTCTTAATCTTAGGTCTTCTGAGATCTCTTTTGTTCGAGGCACGGTTCACATCAGGCAATGCATCTTGTGAATAGCGAACTCACATTTTGTGAGTGTTTTTTAAAGGGCAGGGCAGCTCTAACCAACATTTCCAATCTCGTCTCATTGATTGGACTCCAGGTTAGCTGACTCCTGACTCCAATAAGCTTTTGGAGAAGTCATTAGCCACATACATTAGGTTCACATACTTTTTCCAACCTATACTGTGAATGATGTATTCAATATAGACGAGACATACAATTTGTGTGTTATTAGCTTAAGTACACTGTGTTAGTCTATTTTTGTGACTTATATGAAGATCCAATAACATTTTATGACCAATTTATGCAGAAATCCAGGTAATTCCAAAGGGTTCACATACTTTTTTTTGCCACTGTATATATTTTTTCAATATGGGGAAAATCCTACCTTTCTCAGAATGCATTACTTTAACCATCAGGTTGACCCTGAGGCCTTCCAAAGAAGCCTAACAAATGAAATGGTTGGTGGAAACATAATTGTGTATTCTAAGCACAAAGCTTTAAATAGTTTATGAACATTGTTTCCAGAGAAAAGTGATATATTATTTGGTGTCTGGAAGTGTGATTCAATGAAACTCTCATGTTCTATGACTGAGTGAAATGTATTTGAATTGCACTGAATTAAATTCTACACTGTGGATGGCATGACAATGACGTTAACAGTACAATACCAATCATTTGGTTTTGTCAGAACAGCAAATAGGTATAATACTTGGTTCAGAACATGTTCGAAAATGCATTTTGTCCATTTGATGTTTTGGCAGTTAATGGCAAAACATAACTACTGCATCGCTCATCACACTTCATCTCGTATTGTGATTTTAAAGGTTTCAAATGTATTAGTCATTACAGCTTGGAGACTTGCTTCCACAAGCCCTCAATTCAATCACATCAAAGCAATGACTTGTGTACCTTTTCTCACTCTCAATAGTTTACAGTGAAGACTAATATTAACGTATTTTAAGAGCCATTCACGATCTCTTGTTTTTCTCCTTAGGTCCTGTGTACATGAACATATTCACGGACTCCTTTAAGTCACCTACCAGTTTCAATGCAAGTGCCTTTAATGGTACAAATGGTCTCTCAAAAACGGTATGAAGCTTTTCATATTTCACACCACATGCCCTTTTCGTATTTCACACCACATGCCCTTTTTGTATTTCACACCACATGCCCTTTTTGTATTTCACACCACATACCCTTTTTGTATTTCACACCACATACCCTTTTTGTATTTCACACCACATACCCTTTTTGTATTTCACATCACATACCCTTTTCTTTTACATCCAAAAATAGAAACATTGGCCCATGTGCTTGGTTTATCAGGAGTTCCTGTTTATAATTTAAAGACAAATTCACGGTTCCCTTTTACAGCCTTAGGAGTGGTGGATATTAATATGAATGCAGTAAGTCTGAGACTAATCTCGGAACCCAGAATCATATCTCACATGGCCAGTTACTCAATATATGTGAACAGTCTGTCATGAGAGTCTGAGTCAGGTGTAACCAGGTGCTGGAGATGACTGGGTGTGAATATGAGATACTGGCCAGTCATCATCGTTCCAGAAGTCTGGGGAGTGTTCTGTTCAAGCAGCTTTCTCCAGCACAAGTGAGAAAAGTGAGACATCCTCCCATTATGGCACCTGACTCATTATTGAAACAGACATCTTTGTCTCAATCATATGCTTTCACTTATCCACCTCACACAGGTGAGTCATGATGAGTACTCCTAACTGAAATCTGGTCAGTGCGAAGTTTCCACCTCAACCGAGCTCTGGAGCTGAAACTTAGCACGGACCAGATTTCAGGACTCATCATGACTCCTTCCTCTTGTTTATGAACAAAAAGTGGAAGAAATTCCAGATTGACACTGAACATATTATGTAGATTATAATAAATTCCAGATTGACACTGAACATATTATGTAGATTATACTGTAAATAATTCTCACCCGTGACCCTTACTATTACTAATGACTATTGTCTGTAAAACATTTCTGACACATTATTTCCAAATTATATCTCATACAACAGAGTCACTCACAGTTGGTGAGGAAAAACAAGCATTCACAAAATTATGTGTTTGGATGTAGTTTTGCCCCGGACGGTCCTGTCCCGTAATGATGATGCCTGTCGCAACTGTTCATGTAACATCAATCTCATCCTGGAGAGCTGCACACTACAAATCATACATGAATCGTTTTTTTCATTTCCCTCTGCCCTCTGCCAATCAGACAAGTCTAGAACAGTTATCAACAACGATAGATTGATTAAATACAGTACACAGTATTTATCGTCACCCAAAGTGGGTCTACGCCTTTGTGTTTTATTGTGATTTTGGAATGAAGTCGGGCCCAGCTGATTGAAAGTGTTGCAATATTCATGCTTTGTGTCTGCTAGCATTCACTCAGTTCCTTCATCCTGCAGCTCGGCTATGAGAAAAGTACCAAGCGAAGGGTCCTTGCCTCCAAGGAATCTACGGTCCAGAGGAACATAAGCAGCTCCAGCCAGTTCCAGCCAGCCATAGGCAAGCAGAACAGCAGCCGCAGTGTGCCTGACATGTCCCCTTTCCCCACCACCACCACACTGCAGCATCTGCAACGGCAGTCCTCAGCCCCCGCCCAGCAGCTCCAGCCCAACAGGTCCAGCTTCTTCCTGACCGAGAGGAGCAGCAATCAGTTCATCTCCAATGGCAACAGCTCCTCTCAGGTCGCTGTCAAAGGCAATGTTGTGCAGAAAAGGAACAGCCAGTTGATTGACATGCGTCAGACGAAAAGTAGCGGCCATATTACCAGCAGCCAAGCTCGTATTGAGAGGGCACCCTCAAACCTCTCCGTGGCCGAGTCCAAGATATCGGGGATCAAGTGCAAGAGCGAAGCGAGGTGAGTAGAATGAGTAAATAAAAAATATTGTGTAAATGCTGCTTTGGGGTTTGATGAGTTGCATTTCAAATGTTTATGAACATCTGTTGATACGTGTATGTGCTTTTTCCCAACAGGATCAATGGTAATGGTCAGATAGCTGACATAACCATGAAGGAGGCGGTGCAGTGCCTGTCCAGTGGAGATGAGAACAACCAGTTCTGTGGAGCCTCCTTCATCCAACACGCTACCTACTCAGAGGACAAGGCCAAGCAGGAGGTGAGAACACTCGTCTGGGTCTCTTGGACAAGGATTAAACAACTCTGCCCTGTCCTGAAGGACATTGTCCCGAAATGAGGATGTTTAACAGCTTTACACCTCTCTCAGGTGTTGCAGCTCAAAGGGATCCCCCCTTTGGTGAACCTGCTTAGGAGTCCCAGTGTCCAGGTCCAACAGACTGCATCGGCCGCCCTGCGGAACCTGGCCTTTAAAGATGCAGACAACAAGGAAGAGGTTCAGCGCTGTGGGGGCATCACTGAGGCCCTGGCCCTGCTCCGAGACACAGACTCTACCGAGACACAGAAACAACTCACAGGTAGAGAACACTGTCCTATTTCTGTACACAGCACTTCTCCGTCTAGTGACATCACAGACTGCTGACGCTTTGCA